>JARQZK010002976.1:15000-155000 GCA_030704885.1 Cynegetis impunctata
ACCCATTAATAGTAATATTATTTTCATATATTCTCAGTTTTAATCTCTAAGACAGGGGTTCTCAACCGGTGGGTCGTGACCCCCTGGGGTCCCGAGATACAGACGGGAAAAATTAAAACAGTTATTGTTACAGTTGTTTATTAGAAAAGTGAGCTTCAAATATTGTACATTACTTTTACAAATTTTTTCATTTCAATTGATGTTAAACTTGTACTTGTTTGAAATAAACCTATTTTTTTGTCTGAATTAATTTTAACACAAAAATATGTCATTTTCTAGTGTCAAACGATTACTTGATTTTGTTTTCAAATTCACATTGCGGAAAATGTTTCCTTGTTCACAGTGAGTTGTAGGATAAGGCAAATGCTCAACGTAGCTCTGGACAGTTCCTGTTTAATACTTATTCAAAATGTATCGTCTCAAGCATTTTTGAATGTCAATTTCATTGTCTTATCTGTTCATCGTGAAGATGAACATGTAGTTCAGCATTTTGTATTGCTTGCTTATTAAATGGACTGATTAACTACAAATTCTCTCATATTCTTATTTAGAATATAATCTGTCTATTGTTCAATTACAGCAGTATTAAGGGGTACGTCGCAAATACTCAAAATAAAGTATTTAAATTCTTGTGAAAAATTTTCATTCTTTTATCTTATTCCCTGTTTTCTACTGTAAATTATTCTTCATCTGTCTCGAGCATACAGAATGTTCTTGTCTGGTCCTTGCAGGGATAAGTTCAAAGTAAAAAGGGGTCGAGCAAAAAAGGGGGTCCAAGGGCCTAAAATATTGAGAACCTCTGCTTTAAGATAAATGTTATTCCTTAATGATTGAATAATATACATTAAATTGTTTTTATACATGTTATTACTCTAAAAAGACAAATTTTTTTTGGTCAATTTTACACACTTTGTTAACATCATATCTGGCCATGACATCTGCAAATCTTTCATTTTTACAACTTTCGTGTATAAGCATTGTTTTTTGAATAAAGATGGAAATTAACTTGAAAATTAACAATCTCAAATATACTTTTTCAACATTTGATAGTTCTTGTGTAAAAACTACCGCAACTAATATTACGATTTAATTTTGATGTTGTGCCTAATAACAGAGTAACAATAAGAAACAAATTATTGTTCTACTTATATTAAACAAACTAAACGTAAAGTTTGTCAAATATATAGTCTTTAAATGTTATGAAATATATGTTGTTTTCATTATTACATTATATTGAGTTGTTGACAAAATAAGTAAACATTTCTTAAATTTTCTGTGTTAGTAAAAATATATTTTACTCTCATAAAATCTAGTTAGTGAAGCACAAATATTTGGTAATTCAAAATTTACTTACAGCAAAAGCTTCATGGAATTCCCATGTATCAATGTCTTTAACATTGAGCCCTGCTTTCTGTAGAAGAATAGGTGTGCCATATGCTGGTCCTAATAGAAGTTGATCAACTGGGTCTTGTGCTACATATGTGAAATCTCTAAGGTATGCCTTAGGCTTTAAACCTAATTCTTTGGCTTTAGCTTCTGGCATAATTAAAGCCGCTGATGCACCATCAGTCTAAATGTTGAAATAATTTGTATTGGAATGAAAACATCAACTTTTCAGTCACTCTTTCATTGCATAAAATTCAATTTAAGAAGAAAATCTAATCTTTAATAGGGCCAATGTTGTTGTATATGTTAAATTTTGTTGATTGAATTTCATAAAAAGAAAATTAGCTTTATATTCTATTTACCAAAAAAGAAGCATTTGCTGCAGTTATAGTACCATAGGGTTTTACAAATGCAGGTTTCAGTTTTGCCAACTGCTCCATTGTTGACACTCTTATACCATTATCCTTGGTAATAGATCCGCTGACACCAGGAACCTATAAACTTAAAATGATTGCAAATTATTTTTAAATGATTTAAAAGTATAATTACCTTGATAGGAATAAGGTCAGTCATATATCCTTTTTCATAAGCTTCTTTTGCGAGAGTGTGTGATCGAATAGAAAATTCATCTTGTTCTTGACGAGAAGCTTCAAAGGCAGCTGCCAAGCGATCTGCAGAATGACCCATTGTTTCTCCAGATGAGAATTCTGAGACTGCAGGAAGCTAAATGAAAAAATCGATGTTTAAACTTTAATCGGAACAAATGAATAAGTTTTTGAATAAGGAAAGGGACTTTATCTACTAAACTGGCATTAAAATCAAACTCCGCTAATTTGCACCCACTCACATAAATTATTAAGTTCATCTAAAAATAGCAGCTTACCAGAAAATCCCTTTGAAAACATGAATAAAATCATATGTGAAAATTTATGATTCATAGCAGGCCTGATATTACTATACCTGATGAACAAAATCAAGACACATATATTCTAGGTAGCCATAATGAATTACAAAAT
Organism: Cynegetis impunctata; assembly: GCA_030704885.1. Lineage (NCBI taxonomy): Eukaryota > Metazoa > Arthropoda > Insecta > Coleoptera > Coccinellidae > Cynegetis > Cynegetis impunctata. Next base: position 17,403 of record JARQZK010002976.1, read on the forward strand.
AATTAAAACGTAACCAAATATTGAGTGTATAAGTAAAAACAATGATGTTTAAAGTATTCCTAGTGAAGATTGTCAAATCTTTCAGAATTAATACAAAAAAATTAAAGCATATAATCATTCAAAAATATGTAGGAACATAATTAATTTTTTTAAGATAATTTGGATCAAAACATAAAATTTCAACCTATCACTGTTTTCATACGAATTTTTAATACGCAGTTAACAATAGAATCAGCAATTTTGTTTCAATGTATTACAAGTCTCAACAATTTTCTCAAAACAGTGTATATATTAATACAGTCATACATTTTACCTCTGGAAGAAAATCAGCAGGCCGTATTTGGGCCAACAATGACAACTTTTGGCCTGTTGTTTTAGCTTTATTCGCTTTTAGCATAATACTTCTCAATTTTCTGCTGAATTTTATTGGTATATCTGACATAAATTCGACACCCCCAGCAACTATTACATCATAAGTACCGCTAGCAATCAGTCCAATGCCTGAGGAAAGGAGTAAAATAAAATACTAGATCACATCATCAAAATCATAATTACCTGTAGTTAGTGCAACATTCGAAGAAATACAGGCCATTGTTACAGTGTGTGCTGGAGTTCTGTCACTATATCCTGCGCACAGCATTGCCTCTCTAGCTATATTCGAAGTTTCAACTTCTTGAATTACAGTACCATAAATAACATAGTCGACCAATTCTTTTGGTAATCCAGTTTTTCGTAAAATACCCCTGAAAATTTTAGTCAAACCTATAAGTTAACATGTATTCTGCATAAGAAGTAATGTAAAACGTATCGGGCCTGAGTATAAGTCATAATTGCAACTACAGCGATCATCTTGAGCCTACAGCAGTTTCTGTAGGCAGAATCACCTATTTAGGTTCAGGCTAAGGATACGCCATTTCAATAAAAATGATATCAACAGTGACTTCCAGAATGATAAGACCAACATACTAAGAAGCAATTCAAATATTCACTATATAGTTACGAGAATGCAATAGTTAACAATGAAGTAAAAATGATAAATAGTCCTCAAGAAGTTCTGTATATATTGGAGATGATTATTAAAGTTATAAACATCCATTGAAAGAAAGGAATTGGATTTTTTTAACAAGTTCTTTTCTGAATATTCTCAAAATAGAATTTCAGTTATTCTATCAATTAACTATGAATTGTTTATATTTTATATTGGTGGTTATCTTTTTCAATTTATTTCCTTATTGAAATTTTAGGTCCAAGAAAAATAAAAAATATTTGATTATATTAGTGTTTCAAAGTATGAATTAGAGAATTGAAGATTTTGTGATACACAGCAAATCCAAGTTTTAGGTCTAGTAGATTTTAGTCTACTATTCTTACACCTCAATGTGTATAACAATGGTTATTATAAACATTAATTTAATTTTTAGTATAACAATCTTTGTACCATTTTCCTCATTCAAACTCTTCAGCTTCTACATGAAAAGGAACTCACTAAGATTTTATAATTAATTGTGGAAAAATGAGTTATTTAAATATCTGAATTATTTTGGACAATTTGTAATAATTTAAAAATTATATTTTTTCACTTGGTAAAGGAAAATAATTTTAAAATATCATCTATAATGAATAACAACTTAGTTAGGAATGTTCACATTTGAACTAAAATGAATATCTTCTTCAAAGTTAGAGCATGAATGATCCAAAAAATATCAACTTCAATGGATTTATACCTATATTTCTTCAATAATTTTGTTTCCCAAAATATTTTCAATTTTTCCTGTAACTCATAACAAGTATACTTTGAACACAAAATAGTATCCAGATCTGTACCTAGATGACGTTCTAGATATTCTTGTGACATTACTGATGAACAAAAACTAAGTAGATAAATTTTCAGTAGTCATAAATTATAGTTCATATATTTGATAGAAAATTTTGTATTTTTATCAATTTACAAATCCATGGAAATTTAAAACACTGCTAGAAAAATAACTCACAACAAAGCTTCTTTTGCAAGGTCATAAGCCATCAATTTGGAGTAATCAGTTCCTGATAGTAAAAAAGGTGTTCGAACCCCATCTACTAAGACAATATTTTTCCCTGTTTTGTCAGGTAGAGACTTCTTAGCATCTAGTTGAGGTGTAACTGAGAAGGCTCTCAGGCCTGCAGTGAAAAATAAGAATATTACAGAATTAGTAAAATTTTGTATACGTTTTAATGTTGGACTTTGGATATTAATATTATGGTTCAGATGATTTATTTATTCATAATATTATAAACCTATATTTTGGAAAAACTTACCGTACTTTAAGGAATTCAAATGGGTGCCATTTTTCAGAATTATATTTCCTAAATACGACATTATTACAAAATATATTTAAAATAAAATTTTCCCCTTCACTGAATTGAATAGTGACCAATAGTGACCATAGAAAGGATACAAGACACAAGACAGGTTAATATAATAGTTGAATAGGTGTCAATTTGACACATGAATTGAAGTTTGAACTCTTTGAACTGACAGTTTAAAACATTGATTGTACAAATAAAAAGTGCAAAGTGTTAATCTCATTCTTAGATTATCTTTTTCATAATGAAATTAAGAATTCGGGGGTTAGGTTATTAAGAAAAAACAGAGAGGGACAGGATAAACCAAGTTGTGTTTTGAATAATTAAAAACGTATAAAGAAAGGTTCTTTAGAGTTTATGGATATTATCATTAATCTGAAATTTAAAGGAAATATTTGTTGGAACTTGTTTTATTCAGAATGTGCTTATTAGAAAGAGTACCGAATCAAAAAGTGAGCAGCACTAAGTCGTATTTTCGCCTGTTTTATATATATATATATATATATATATATATATATATATATATATATATATATATATATATATATATATATATATATATATATATATATATATATATATATATATATATATATATATATATATATATATATATATATATATATATATATATATATATATATATATATATATATATAGGTATATAAATTCTTAACCCCCTAACTCAATTTGGAGTAGCTGAAGAGATACAGAATACTCGAAAATATTCAAAGACGTTTGAAATTTCAACAAAAAAATTCGAATGTGATAAAAATCAATTGAAATCTCCATTTGCCTAGTATCTGGAGCAGTGGCGGCTAGTGAGGGAGGACTCTGTCACTTCGCCCTCCCAAGAATTGTAGAAAGAATCGTATTTTTCTAATTTTAACACTGAAATATATAATCATATATAATTTTGAACTAGTTACTATAAAACTTAAGCAATATTGTAAAAATCTTAACAAATCCATACGATCCACCGTAATTTACGAATCTATACCAGTATTTCAATCCAACTGGAACCAACATTACATTTCTTCGATGAGCACGGGCGTTTGAGCCACGAGGAAAGGAAAAAGGAAACACACGTGTTTCATTCCTCCCTGAAGTATGTGTCAGGGAGGCGGGCAGCTTGAGTTTGGGATTAACTCCTTCAGTCAGATCAGAGGATACACTTGTACGTACAAGTGCATTAAGGATAGGTGAGACGGGATATTTATGGAACATAGGAAGTGTGGGTAGGGTTCAGAGGATTAATACTGGCCCAGCATTCGCCTTGTAAGTTTGCAAGCAGTGACTTACATTACCATGAGGAAACCTCTGAAAAAAACTCATGGCAGACCAGTCGGCCCCGAGGTTTGAACCCGAGACCTCCCAAATACTAGCCAGCGTACCTAACGTACGCAACTAACAAGCTTGGTAAAGCCACGAGTCCGCATATCCCCCTATAACGGCAAGGCGAGATGACGTAATCCGGGGTCGGCGGAGAAGACTGCTACGGACTCAACGTGTCTGGGCCGCATGAAGATTACCTGCTGTGATGGCGGATGGTTGTGAGGGCTGTATTTTTTTTTTCTTTTGCCGATTTTATAAATATAATGAGGGTGCGTGAGTTAAAAAAAGTTGTGTTTAGCAAATTAAGTTTGTAGGAAAAAGTGGATTCAAAAAAAAATCGGCCGGGTTTTAGGCGAAAATTTGATGAAAACATTTACAACAAGACTCCGAGGTTGTGTGATGAAAGTAATGCTTTTTTTGTTTATTTTGTTTAATATTTGGAGGCCATGAAAATTGGATAAAGGTAGGAGTGCGTGATCTCTAACATTTGGTGGACAAGATTAAAAAACATGAAAATTCTCCGAAGCATAAAAACAATCTAGTAAGTTTTCAGCTTCTTGGAAATGTGAATATTGCGTCTTGTTTAAGTAAGGTTTATGCAGAACAGATAATAAATATTCGTAAGTAATATAATAAAGGCATCTAAATTTTCCTATAAAAATCGAAAAAACATGTTGCTAAGTAATATTTTAGCAAGAAGCATGAGTGCTGGTGGCAACAAAAATCCGAGTCGAAGACGAAAATTTTTGCACCTGCATGAATGCATTTTGTTAAAAAATCATTGATTTAGATAAATTGATAAATCCCTCGAAGATATTCTAATGGCTAAATATTCAGCCTAAATCCAAAAACAGATCTATCCGGATGTTGGAAGTATCGATATTTCAATATTTGAATTGAAACACAAATATGTACCTATATCCTAATATTATTTTTGCGCCAATCCTGAAGACAAACTCAAGAGCCGCCACTGATCTGGAGTGTAATTTCAGGCTTCACATTTCAAGACCAGTAAAATCTTGCATAATCTCTAGATAGATCAAAGTCAAGAATTTCAGTTCAGAATTAGAAAGAGCTAGAACTAATATTTTTTTTGATTGACCACTTGTTTTCCATTTCAGAAATCCAATGAATTATGCTCTATGTTTATATCGAAAGACTCACATAAACTTGGGGATTTGTGTAAGGTGACCAGATATTTATTGCCCCAAAGCGGGTCTACTTTTAATTAAAATAATCGAAATGTTCGGGCATGAAACGGCTTGATAGTGGAGTAAGCGGAGAGAAAATATAAATACCAAAGAAAGTATTTTCTAATATTTTACTGTTTCATTATACAGGATATGCACCAAAAACATCAAGATCTTTTTTGTTGGGACGTTAAAAAAACGAAGCAATAGTTTGATGAAGCATGATGCTTGGTCAGAATCTACGTGTTTGCTGGAGACAAGAGTCTCTCTCTGTGAGAACCATAAACCTCGTGCGACATTTTGACACACTTCATCCATCACTACTATTTGCATAGTTATTTTGCTTTATTGATGGATATGTTGCTGTAAAGATTTTTCGAAGAAATTAAACAGTAAATTCAGAACTTACTTTGAATAATATTAAATAAACTCTAAGAGTAAAAAATGTTTAATGAGAACTTGACAATCTGCGTCTTCTGCTTTATTCAGCAGCACAGCGCTACACTGCTATAGCTCGCGCGGAAAGAATGCGTACTACTGCCGAGCAGTTTTTTTTTTAAGGAGGTGGAACGTGTGCCCTCTCACACCGCCCGACCCCCGTACAATTTGGCTTCGTCATCTATGGACATTAGCCATCAAATTACTAAATGAGGGGGACCACGTCATCGAAGACGGCATAGCACTACCTATAACCTCTCCGCCACGGAAATGAAGTGGATATATGAGTGCCGGCATATACGTAACAATTAGTTCCTTATTTTTCTCCTGGAAATACAAGAATTTTATTTTTAAACTCACTGAAAAACTCTTGTTTCTAATTTATGGGACATTTAAAAATTCTCTTCTTCAATCCCGGAGACAGCGAGAACTTGAAATTGCCATTTCAAAAATGTAACACAGTTGATGTTTTGCTGTAGTCACCTTTGAAATTTATAGTTTTTAAGTTTTTTCATGTAGACTTTTAAACGCACACTTTGAACAAGTAGGCTATGGCTATGGACGACGCGGCGATAAAACAGAAAGTAAGGCTCCTTTCACACGGCGGCTTTACGTGTCCCGCTCCTATATATGAGAGCGTTTGCTCACGAAGAGCCGTTTTAGTTCCTGGTTCCATGAGCTCAGTCGTATAATGGATCGTACGTGAGCTATTTCTATATACTTTCTCTACCGTCGACACAAACGCAGACAATCAAGAATGGTTTGGGTACATCCAATCAATCAAAAAGGCGATGAAGTAGGAATTTTTGCTTCGCTTTACCATGAACTTAGACGGGATGAGAAAAAATTCTTCAATTAATTTATTTATTGACTTCCATCCAAATTTTTAAGACTTCATTTCGGTCCTTATACCTACATGTCGAGACTTTCATCCCAAAGAGCGGGTCAGTTGCGGACAGAACAAATTAATAGTTCCACATAAGTTCTATTGAAATAGATCATTTTAGGATGACGTCACAACTGTCAAAACAAATCCGCCATGTTCACTTGGTGGGCAGACAAACATTTCGGCCTATGCTTACAGTGTAAAAGTCGTTACGTAGTTTTCACTATATTATTAAAATGCCACAGTTTTGTTATGTTGTTAAGTGTTCAATGAGATCGGAAAGAGACCAAGTTCGATTCTTCAGGATTCCCACCGCGCTGAAAAACCGTGGAGACTATTTAAATGCCTTGTCAAAACAACGACGTGACTTATTGGGTTAAGGGCTTTAAAAAGGGGTCCCTCTGAGCGAAAGTATGCTGAGAAAACGCTAGAATTGTGTCAAGACATTTCCTATTGGGTGAGTATTTTGATTATAATTGAGGTTTTGGTTCCTTGATTTTTTCAAAATAATATCCTAAAAAAAGGTACAAACACTCGGTACAAAAAGACAAAAACAAACAATTATGCAAAAAGCTAAATGAATGTAATGCTCTTTCATCATTTAGGACAACCAGCCCCACTAGAAGAATAAGAATAACCTAGTTTGGGTACCCACTCAAAACATGGGATATATATTAGTTGAAAAAAAAATGTACAGTCTGAATCGACAAGAAATAAGTACAGTGAGGTCAGGAAAACGATTCAAATGTTAGTAAGTAGTTCTTTATGTTCATGGTCAAGTAACACTTATTCTTGTTTCAGGATTTCTCACAATCAGGAGCTTCTACAGTAGTAAAATTCCGCGGCAGATTCTGAAATGCTTACTCTTCAAACGAATCAGCTCTCGATCCTACTACAGGAAATGGATGGAATGGAAGAAATATGTTCTGGTGTTTCAATACAAACAGAGTTGGACATAGATACGTGGTTGAATTAGACTTTTCAACGATCTAGGCTTTTGCCAATGAAAAAATCAATTAAGTTATAGGAAAAATCGGGGAAATCAAATTTGTCTGAAGAATATTTTGTAAATTGATAATGGAAGTAGCCTATTTTCACAGGTTTTCCAAAAAGCCGAGATGTTATTTATAGTATTCAGTAGAGTATCGCAATCAACCTATTACTAAAAGTGTTTATCCCCATTTCAGCAATTTCTCTTGACATTGATAGCTACGTTTAAAATTTACCATTCAAATATTATTATCGTATAGATTATATCACCTGCAACTACATCAGACCTTTTTTATAGAATGTCTAGATGTTCTGTATTATAAATCAGAGATCTGGTCTTATGGGCCAGATCGAGAATTATTAAGAAAACAAGTACCACAATGTTTCAAAGAAAATTTTGGAGATCGGGTAGCTGTCATTATAGATTGCTTTGAAATTTTTTACGAAACACCATCTAATTGTTAAATGCTTCTCGTTGTTGGTCAAAATTATAAGCATCACCAGATGTGAAATTTCTCATGGAATAACTGCTCAAGGTGTTATATCATATATCTCAGAAGCATGGGGGGTAGGACAAGTTGATAAACATTAAACAGAGACACTGTGGATTTTTAAATCTACTTTTTGCCTGGATGATTAGTTTTAGCTGATAGGGGTTTTTTAATAAGAGATTTTCTGTGGAGCACTTGGTGCCAGCTACAAGTTCCAGTATTACAAAGGTAAAACTCAGCTCCATCCGAGTGATTTAGAAAGTTACAAGAAATATTGCTACTGTACGAATTCATGTTGGAAAGTGTGATAGGAATTTTGAAGAAAAAATATAAAATCTGTGGAAGGGCCTATCTTGATGAGCATGTTGGTTGCATCCAAAAATGGTGTTAGCTGCATTAGATAAAATTCTTGTAGTGTGCAGTGCTTTTTTAAATTTATGTCCATCACAGATTCCAATGAATAGGTATTCCTCCTGTATAAAACACAGATGCTTTCCTTTTCAAAATGAAACGTTCATTTTATGGTGACACTATTTGGCTTGTATGTGTTGATGTTTGTTTTCGTTTGTATTTTTGATCTTTTATTTTGTATTCACGATTGACTGTTCTATTGTATGTTTAATTGTTCATTTACGTATCAACATTATGATAGTGATTAGGAACGAATTGTAGTTCATTATTTTATTTTGTGACTTGTCTATAAATGAATTGTATTTCTTGAAGATTAATAATGCGTCAGCGACGCAAAGAGATATACACTTGGGTCTTGAAATATAGACACAAGAAGAGAACAGGATCTAGTGCTGACCGCAGACGAGAGTCTAAATCTAAGTGCGTAGACTGGAGGTTTACTAGGCAAACCGCCCCGGAACCGAAGGAACAGAGGTGTTTTAGTGGGTAGGCAATGTTGCATTAGCAAACAGATTGAATCCCACAAGGCCGAGTTACGCAACCGTATCGCTTTTGAAGTTTTCCACCTCGATTAAAAAAAAAAAAAAATTTAATCATTTAGTTTGTTGTTAAAAATTAAATAAATAATTCACATTAACTCATTTTAATTTGTCAAAAACATTACATAGGGTTGAAAAATAAGCAATATCCTTTTTTTATTTAAATGGTTTATTTTATAAAAAAAAAACCATTAAATTGCCCAAACCAGGCACAAGACCCACTTACAGGACAGCGTTTCATAATGTTTACATTACTGTGAACAACTCAAAACTAGTACAGTGTTTTAATGAATTATTCAGTAATCATAGAAAGATGTTATTGCAAGATTAATGATATTAAAGAAAAAAAGAACAACAAATGGTAAAGAAATGCAATAATATCAAGAATGAAACAACATGTACGAACAGATGAGGAATATTTTTATTTCACACTTTGCTTCATAAATCTCTAGGGAGTAGAGATAATATGTTAAAACAATCAGTGTTTAAAAAAGAGATTTATCTCTTTTTCACACTCCAATGGATATTGGAAAAATAGATCATTTTTCTTGCATACTCTGATGAATTTTTTGCAGCATCGAATAAATTGGAGATTAGAGATTTTTTTTTTTTTTAAAAGATCGAGGTGAAAACTATCCAAAAAGCCGATACCGGTTCTAACCCGGCCTGTGTGGGACTTCAACTGCTTGCTATGTAACATTGCCTACCCACTAAAAAACACCTCTGTTTCCTTCGGTTTCCGGGCGTTATTGCCTTAGTAAACCTCCAGTCTAGCACTTAGATTACAGGACGTCTCGTGCGCGGTCAGCACTAGAGCCTGTTTCTCTTCCTTGTGTCTATATTTCAAGACCCAAGTGTATATCTACTTTGCGTCGCGGCGCATTAAAAGAGAAAGGGTGAATGGAATATGTGAGCGGGAGGATTCCCATTTACTCGCCTCGAGAGATTTCCGAGGAAATCTGCTTGAGTTACAGTCTCATCATGAATACCTCTAAATATCCATTAATAATAATTTTAAAAAATGCTAAATTAATAATAATAAAAAATAAAATAATATTATCCAAGTTGGTCTCTAGGTCTTTTGATGATTTATTCAGGGCCGGATGGAACATAGCCAGATTTCAGGTATACAATCAGTCCAAACACATTTCAAATGGTACCATTCTCCAATATGACACTTAGGATTATCACATCTTAACATTGGTGTACCATCATCTGGCCCATTACAATGCACCATGAAACCACTTCACTTGTACCACATTTTTAATGTAAAATATTTTCCCATAATTCAGGCATTTATAACAAATTGAAAAAATCTTTACCTCTAGAAATATTCTCCAAACAAAATTGATTCTGATATTGAATTCTTTCATAAGCTAGGCAATTTTTGGACCACAAAACAAAATCGCATATTTGTGCTTTGTTACATACATTTGTAATTGTACCTTGGTAAAAATACATATGATTCCGATCTAATGAAAATTGTCCATCGTTGTTTATTAGACATGAATTTTTTTTGTTAGAATACTCTCAAGGGTCGACTGGAATAATAGATAAGGACACTTGACTTCTACACATCACTACCACAAACAGTCACAAACAACAATTCCATCTGGAGATGCACCAAATTCAGGATTTTCTTCCGAATGCAGAAACCTATGTTTTCACAATTACAATTCGGTGATTCTTCTTCATGGGCATCTATTATATGCTTTCAAAGCATTCTTTCATTTTTTATCCCGTAAGAAAGTAGGTTTTGAGAAGAAAACAATTTTTTCAGGATAGCATATTCCTTTAATCAAAGATTAATGACGGTTTGCTTACTTTAGTTCTATCATACCATCCTTAAATCTTGATGCAGTTACCTGCACTTCGGTATTTGTACCACAAATTGCTTGAAGCCTGGTTTGGTGTTTCAGCTTCGACAGACTGTATCTCAATTGATGTTAATTGATATTTTTATCATTGAGCCCTTTCTCAGCAAGTAATCATAAGTGGACCTACCAAATCCTTGTGGAAAAAGGAATCAAAAGTAATTGGCAAAGTCTTCTGAAAGCTTTCTTAAATTTTCACTGGCAAAAGGGTTCAGTCACTTTCTTGCAATGGCTGGAGAGATACCAATATTTCTATACTTCTCACATTGAATGAAATCTTCTCTCTCAATTCCAGGTACAACTAGTTCCACCGGTACTTTGTCCTTTTTCCTTCGTTGCCAGTCAATATCTCTTACCTTACTATGTCAATGGATTTCGTGGAAGGCAACAGGCCACTGTGCAAGCCTTTCCTGTACAGGAAAACAATTTATTTTCGTTTTCCAGCTGGACGAGCTTGAAACAAAACAACAATGGCTGCCACATGACTACAAACTTCCCCCAAACCAGCCATACATGTGCAATGTCCACTGGAAACAGCCCCATCTGCTACAGGATCAGCCAACCTTGAGGAAATTTTTCCCTTGCTTTTTTGAGAATGTCTAACCTGTAACAATAAGAAAGTTATTTGATAAAAAATATAATAGTGATATATAACAACTAAGAAATAATAAAATTGTTTTGATATGCCTACCTTTCCAACAACAATGTAGCATTATCATTCATTTGTTCGAGCCAAAACATCGTGGACATACCAGCCTCATAATATTTGTGTAAGCCATTAAAGATTTGTAGCTTTAGCTGCTCTCCGTGAAGAAGCTATGGCTAAGGATTAGATAATTCACCAAATCCATCAAAAGATACGAAGGGATCAACTCCAGATCCTTGGACAACCCACTTTCTCCAAGTGAATATGGGTCTATATCGTTCTATTATCTCCAAATTTCTTGTCGTAGCGGGCTTTCACATAACGTAAGAGATTGAATAATATTCACTACGAGACATTATTCAAGAATTTGTTGCCATGAGCTCAGTCGCTATAATGGATCGTACGTGAGCTATTTCCTATAATCACTTTCTCTAACCGTCGAACAAAACAAAAAAAGATGCATCTATCAATAACGAGTATCAAATGACACAATAAAGTTTGTCTGCCCACCATGTGAACATAGAGGACCTGTCAAAGTCACGTGACCTAAAATGATCTATACGCAGGAACGCAGGAATATATAGGTTATGTCTCATTCAAAAATATGATTTTTCCTTTAATAACTATTGATATATGATTAGATGCAATAAATTACTCAAACCATTGAAATCTACGTAAAGAAGTGCTTTGGAAATGTTTTCATAGAAACAAAGAATATTTGGCATGAAAAAAAGTTACAGCAATTTTTCGAAAATGCACATTTTACGAAAACATGCTGTCTCTCAGAAACGATGATAGATATCGATATGCTGTTGCCATTGAGTTTGTCATAAAAATTGAGCCAAAGACACAGGCATCAGTTTTCATCTATCTAGTATGAAAACTAGAGGACTTGTGAAGACCAGGCAACACAAAATCCAACTGACAGATTTAGGATTGAGATTTTTAACATGACAATGGACAAAGTTATCAATGTTTTAGAAAGTAGATTTGCAAATCACAAAGAGTTGTATCAAGATTTCGAATGTTTCCACCCATCAAAATTTTCAGTTCTTTCAGAAATGCCAAAGAATATTTTTTAAATAGAATTTGTGAAAAATTAACAAAATTCACATAATTTGTCCTTCGCATTACCAGGAGCGATGGAATACTATGGAATAATCTGAATACGACGTTGAAAGTGAAGTTAGTGTTGATCACAAATTTTGCAAAAAATGCATTTTTTGTTGCTATTATGTCTTGCAAATATATGATATGCAGAAGCATACCCTGATCTATAAAAGGCATACAAATATTTAATAACATTTTCCATTTCTTTCATAACTTGTATGTGAGAGATCCTTTTCAAAATTGATTTGGTAAATAAATCGGTTAAAAATTCCGATTTTTTCGGGCCAACTTGACTGTGCCCGAGCCGTGTCTTTTCTAATTTGAAAACTTTTGAGTTTTGTAATTTGAAACACGTATTTTCTGTAGATAACAAGAAACTTGATTAATCAGTTAAATTTGTTGGAATTTTTTTAAATTGTTTTCAGCAACATTTAAAAAAACCTGCTACTAATGGGTGATATTCTTATTTTTGGAATGATAGTTTATTTTTATTATCCTGAAATTTTATACAGCAAACTGCTACATAGTTGAGAGCTTATGTATAATTTTGCAGATTTTGGTTAAAATATTTTTTAAGTTGTATAGCCATTTTATTTTCTAATAAGCTGTTGATACAACATATGTTTATATTTTTAAGATAATTCTTTTAGAAGCCCTTGCGAACATGGAGGAAGATTCGAAATTGAAGGATAAATTATGGTTCCATTCATTTCCATTATTGCTAGAGGCGTACCTCACTTTACATGTATTATATTCTGCTGTATAGCTAACTTTCAAGCTTTTGCTTACTGTTGCAAACTACCCAGACAAAATTATTTCACTGTCGTTATTTTTACTCAATATTATAACTACAAGGTTTAATATCTAAAACACACGCTAATTGTACTTCATTGCCATTCAGTCTGTTCCAGAACATGCTCATTCGAATGAGACACTGTATGGTATTGAACATTTCGAATGAAAATTCTAAGGTATTAACTTTCTGTCATGTATTATTTTAAAAATTCCAGGTTAAAAGAAAAAACATAACTAATAAAAGATTTATCTTTATTCTTCTGGTACTTCTAAGCTTCCATTGTTTACTTCATCAATAAGATCATGTGGAAGTTTTCCATCGATTGTACAACCCACAGATTGAGCAGTTCCTAATACTTCTTTCACTGTACCTGATAAACTCTTAGCCATTGAACGATTCCTCATTTGTCTTGCAATTGCAATAATATCATCCAATGTGATATTACCACTGTGCTTGACTAAAAAAAAATAAAATCAAAATACAGTAAAAGTAAGGAATACAAACAAAAAGTCGTTTTCATATATCTTTAAGCTTCAACATAAGAGTGGGGATGAAATATGGATTAAAATAACAATGGATAATAGAACTATACTGCACTCCTATCTACTACTTTATTTATATGCAATATGTGTGTATACTACAGTGAGCTCTTACTTTCAACTAAGGGTAAATATCAAATTAATCAGACCCTCACACAACTTTTAATGAATAAAGCAGACATGGCGCTTAAAAGTACTTTTCACTGAAACGTCCATAAACAAATCTTAACAAAAAATAAATTTTTAATCCACATTTTGCATGTTCGGCTTGTTTTTAGTTAGCTTAAGAGACAATTTAAGAAATCAATAAGACTTTCCCACTTGTTATTCTCAGTCCAAATTAGTATGTTAAAACATTTTCATTAATTCAGGTAAATTGTACGTATTAATAAATTATTACTGTCTATTGGTCAAATTATGTGTAAATTGTAGATAAATGATTTTAATTATTGTGGTTACTGATATAACTAATAATTATTTTAACACACTATGCAAACAATACATATTGTAGTGATTAGGGCTTATAATAACATCTTTGTCATGTTCATTTTAATGTTTTCTTAAACTTTCACAAATAGTAAGATAGCAAGGAAAGTTAACTTGGACTAATTTAATAATTCAAACATTTGTCAATTCACATATGCATTGAGAACCTTTTTATAAATTCAGTTGCACTAACTAATCACAACTAATACATTGACAAAAATTCCATGCACTTAATTTTTAGAAGTATTAATCTAAATCTGTGATATAAACGTTCACATCACAAATATTTTGTAAATTTAAAATATACCTACTATTTTTTTGTTTCTTTCTATCTCTTGGAGGTTCTTTCAAAGCTTTTATAATCAAGGATGCAGCTGAAGGAACTACTGATATTGTTGCCTGACGATTTTGTATTTTCAAACATACTGTTATTTTGAGACCCTTCCAATCAGCAGTACTCTTCGCAATGTCATCCCCAATTTTTTTCGGAGACTAAAAATAATTTGAGGTAATAAAGAGCAGAGGTTAAAATTGTTAAATAACTTACTAATCCTAGTGGACCAATTTTTGGTGCCAAAGTTGATGTAGCTCCTACTTCACCACCAACACATCTCATGTACACTGAAATACAGAAAACACCACATAAAAAATTCAGTCCGAAAAATTAAGAAAAACAATACCTACCTAATTTAACTTCTGTTGGATCAAACTTCGGTGGCATCTTTACTTTTAAATTATAGGCTCACCTAAATAAAAGTAAATATGATTTTTCGGATGAAATGAGATTAAAAATTACCGTCCCAAAGTAAAGGTAACCCAATCTTTGTCTGCGTATGTCAAAAAAGAATTTTAATTGAGGTTACAAGAAACCATTTGCAATTTTGACAGAATTCAGCAATGCTGCCAAATCTAATATCACGGTCAAGAAAAAATTAGGAAAAACGAACTACTTATGCCAACATAGCACCATGAAAATGTAAAATAGTTATTTTTGTGCGTAAAATGGGTGTTTTTTTTAAAGGCACATGAGAGTGTTTAAAATTCTCTCGAATGTGCCATGAAAACACGAAATACAAACAACATTTTTTGTACAACTGTGAATTTACATCGTCGGAAAGATATTAAAAATAAATACTTCCAATACATCTAGACGTGGTTTTTGTCCCGATAAGTTATCGTTTTTAAACGACTGTTGTCTTGAAAATATTATTCAATGCTTTCAGTAATATCGTAATCAAAAAATTTCCTGTTTGAAAAAATAAGTCCAAAATAACTAAATAATACTTCTTTCTCTTTTTTATACATGTTATCCTTAATGTTATCAATACTTCCAATACAATTTCTCAGCATCCAGTAGTCTTTCTGTGTTGATACTATAGAAACGGTTTGTTGGCACGCCGAGTGTTTGTTTGTGAAAGTCAGGTATTCGAAAGACAATTAAAATTTACATCTGTTGGTGACATAAAATACGGGGGTTCCATTCAAGTTAAACAAGTTGGTGCCGTTTACAGATTGCAATTATTTTACCTTTATTTTTACACACCAAGTGTAAATTAGTCAATATTTTACAAATGCGACATAAAGTTTGTTCCAGTTAGTAGGTCTTATCATTAATTTGGTTAAAAACAAGAAAACACTAGTTGAGAGTTTAAAGCTGGATTTATAGTTTGAAGGACTGTAAGCGTAGACGCACTGTATACGTAACAAATGGACTGAAGCGTTAAAACTGATACTACATTTTCAAAAAGTACGAGATATTTCAAAAACAATAAGGTTTAGGTGAATTACACCTCAATGAAACTGGCATTTGTTTTTATCTTATATCCAAAAATGAAATAATTTACAAAATATTCCATTTAAAAATGACAACTTTGATACTTTTCTTGTTTTGGCACACCCTGTAGTCCTGCTGGTCCCTATTCATCCTGAAGAAAAAACTTTTATAAAATCAAATACTTTAGCCATAATTCTTTTTAACGAATAACCCTGTATATATATATATATATATATATATATATATATATATATATATATATATATATATTATATATATATATATATATATATTATATATATAATATATATATATATATATATATATATGTACATTACGATTACCTATTTCCAATAAAGATTATTATCATATTAAGGATAGATACTAAAGTAAAGCTACATATAGTTTCAATTTTCATTCCGATATTTCTTGCAACAGTTTTTGCAGCTTCAAAATTGCCACTTCCTATTCTTCCATCATCTTATTTTTTGTTGCTGAGACTCCTTTTTTCTTTCTAAAGTCTTCTTTCATTATGATCCAATTTTTGTTTGGATTCCTGAAGAAGACGTTGACAAAATCCTGTTTGGAGTTTGTCCAATTTGATAACTTTGTTTTCAAAGTATATGAAAATGGCAAATAAGTACATTTCCATTCCTTCATTTCAAATGAATTGACAGTTATATATTGGTTATTTTATCATTATATGATATTGAAAAATATTTTAAGTTCGAAATATAACCTAGTTCATTCATTAGATTTACTCACTCATAGTTTCAATATGTCGAACCATAGGTACGTGATAATAAATATAAAAACCAAAACATCGAATTCAAAAACAGTCCAAACAAATAAACTTGTTGTGTATTCCACTTGATACTCTAATAAAATAGGCTATTGTACCGTATATTATTAAACTAAGTTTAATGATAAACCGATTTTAATTTGACATTTTTGCTTGCACCAACATATAAACAGCGTTTAAGCCGTCTTAAACCCCGCATAAACCAAGTTTAGTTAAACGACGTTTTATAATAAAAAGATGCAAGAGCCATTTAAAGCTATTAAGGTGTGATGCCGAAGAATGCGGCAACTTCATGTGCCGCGACGGCAGACTGCATCTTTGCAGTATCAATTTGTATGAGATCCGAGTGCAGTTGCCGCGCGACAGGTAATGACTTTTTGTGACGCGTAGCGGTAGACGCCGTCTGTCTGAACCCTTACCGCGAACAAAGCTGCTAGTAGAGCTAACTATTCAAACACAAACGTTTTTTATGATCTTTGCATCGCCAGATTAAGGGCGGCCGCACATTTACTACAATCGGATCCGATTGTCTGAAACGATTTCAAATCGGACCACAAGCGCACACTGCCGACAAAATACGTCCGATTTTATTTGAATGTCACAGGCAGGGATATTTTTCGACCGTGGTAATCAAATTTTCAGTATCGCACATGGTTTGACAATTCCTTTTTCTATACTCCCTGTCAAAAACTGACAGAAATAATCGTATGTTTGCGGTAGACTATGCAAAAACAATGTACGGCTTGCCTTCCGGTAGTCGGATCAGACTTTTTATCGGTCCGATTGGTAGGACGCACTGCTCGTGCATTCGAGTCGGACGTCCGATCCGATATCGGATCGTAGGTGTGCGATATGATCGTATAAAAGTATAGAAATTTGAGCGTCAGATGCCCTGATCCGACAATCGCTTCAGACAATCGGAACCGATTGTAGGAAATGTGCGGCCGGCCTTAGTTGTGAATGTTTGATCCGAGTGCAGTTGCCGCGCGACAGGTAATGACTTTTTGTGACGCGTAGCGGTAGACGCCGTCTGTCTGAACCCTTACCGCGAACAAAGCTGCTAGTAGAGCTAACTATTCAAACACAAACGTTTTTTATGATCTTTGCATCGCCAGGACATACAATCTTTTATTTCAACAAACTTTTTGTTTTCTTCATATTTTTCCATAAAATTCCCAATCTATTTCTAGAGTATCTATACAATATATATATATATATATATATATATATATATATATATATATATATATATATATATATATATATATATATATATATATATATATATATATATATATATATATATATATATATATATATATATATATATATATTATATATATATATATATATATATATATATATATATAGAATATATATAAAAAATATATATATATATATATATATATATATATATATATATATATATATATACAGGGTGTTCCTCAAAGGGGGAGGCGTACGAACGCCACTGGTAGAGAAAATTAAAATTTTTGTATATCACAAAATGCACCTTGATGTATAGAAGACATGTACCAAATTATTTGTTTAATTATAATGTTGTCTACAGTATTATCTCAGTTATTATTAAAAAACTGATTTTTTTTCAAAATTTTATCAGCCTGTATCTCAAAAGTTAAGACTTTTAGGACATACGTTCATAGGTAGTTTTTTTGCTTTAAATGAGTCAAAGAATCACCCCCTTAAATATTAGCATGTCTTTGAACACCCTGTATATATATATATATATATATATATATATATATATATATATATATATATATATATATATATATATATATATATATATATATATATATAGGTATATGTATATATATAACTAAGATTGAATTCTCGCACATCACTTGGTGAAACATCATGAAGAATAAAGTTTAATCTTTAAAATAAAACACACTTGGCTTAAGTTTCACTATATAAAAATATTTAGATACCAGTGACGGCTCGTGAGGTGTTTGTTTAAGGAGGCTACAAGAGGTGTTAAAAAATACACCATAGGCGAAAACTTTTAGGATATCAAGGTCAACCGCCTATTGAAAATCATAGTAAAACAAGCACCCAAAAATATTAATTTCTTTGGGAAAAAAAATTGTTTTCACTTTCGAGTGTCTGCGTTGAGACCTAAAACTCCTATTTACAATATTCACAAAAACTCTTCTCAGCCAATTAATCTATTCATCAAATTTTTTTTCTTTCACAAAATAGGTACCTACCTACCTACTTAACGAATTTGTTACCTATTCGGGGAATTAATCAATTGTTGCCCAGCAAGTATCAATAACATTAATTATGTTTTGTTTTCCAAGCAATTTAAATTTGATCCGCGACACGACATTTTCGTGCCTTTCCAGAGAACGTGATAAATTTTTTAAATCGTCAAATCCTAAGCGGCCCCAAACAGAGACATTTTCTCTAGTAAAAAGTAAACACTGCCAACAAAATAATTTATTTTTTACCTGTGATCCGGTTAGCCAAGGATGTCTTGCATAATTTCTGATATTAAAACCGCGATTCTGTTGTTTGTTACGCTGCACCAAATTGTTTAATTCCTGGGTAGGTCGCAATGTTTTTATTAAAACTTTATCGTCTTAACTTAGTGCACTTAAGTTATGGGATAACAAATATTCCACTAAGTCACCATTGAAATTTTTAAAATTAACTTCAGTAACCGAACTCGTTTTAAAAACAATACGCGAGCAAAATAAATTAAAAATCACGCTTCAGTCTTCACTTGCTTGCTACGTGCACTGTAATAGAATAAATAAGGTCGAATATCGCATGCTTTGAACCGAGCAGCTAGGTTCACTCGCTGTTGCCATCTACATGTGTTTTCCTTTTCTATTGCAATAAAGTATTCATTCGCAGTATTCGCACCGTTGCGTTGTTTGCTTTTCTGTGGCATGGCATAATGAACGTTGAAAATATACCTTTTTAAGCCTCTGCAGCGTTGCCACTGTTAAAATGAATGAAATGCAGTACCTAAATGTAAATACCTTCTATCGTAATTAATAAATTATATTATATAATGTACGTTGAAAGGAAGGTAGGTGCATAAAATAATATGATTTTGATTAATATGAATATGCTGACTATTTAATATAGTATAGTAGTGATACACAGAATACTGAGGAGGCGGCTTAGCCGCCTTCGAATAACCGCCCCTGTTAGATACTGTATTTAGCAGTAAAGGATAGTCGACACGTTTCGAGTTATGAACTCATTATCAAGATTGACTACAGGAGAAGGAAAAGGAAACTCACGTGTTTCATTCCTCCCTGAAGTATGTGTCAGGGAGGCGGGCAGCTTGAGTTTGGGATTAACTCCTTCAGCCAGATCAGAGGATACACTTGTATGTACAAGTGCATTAAGGATAGGTGAGACGGGATATTTATGGAACATAGGAAGTGTGGGTAGGGTTCAGAGGATTAATACTGGCCCAGCATTCGCCTTATAAGTTTGCATGCAGTGACTTACATTACCATGAGGAAACCTCTGAAAAAAACTCATGGCAGACCAGTCGGCCCCGGGGTTTGAACCCGAGACCTCCCAAATACTAGCCAGCGTACTTAACGTACTCAACTAACTAGCTTGGTGACTACAGGAGAGTATTACATCTTGTTTTATAAAACAGACAAAAGCAAAGGTGATACCTGAAAACCAAATTGTTCGTTTACAAGGGGTAATTTACTATTATGGGCGGAACTTATTTCAAGAAAGTCATGGCGCTTTCCTTTGTTACCTGAATGCAACAATTGGGTTTTGTTGAAATCCAGGAAATGATTAAATTTCATACAATGTTCGGAGAAGCTAGTGGTATTTCTATTTTGTAAAATTGACTTTTTATGTTCTTCAACACGAATGTTTATATTCCTTTCTGCTTGTCCAATATTGGGTGCATTCGCGTTGGGCGCTTACACGCTTCGTTCTCTGTGGCCGACTCGCGCTCACAAACGCTTAACACTAAGTGTAAGCTAACCTAACTTATGTGTAGAGAAATGTTAAAGCACAGTATTTGCGTGAACTATCGGGATATTGCCTACTTGAGCGTAAAAAGAAGATCTGATATTCACCTTTAATGCTCAAAGCCAAAGCGTGAGCGTCTCTAAGCGCTAGTAGGTCAACACGAACGCCAATAATCTGTGCTTTTAAGCGTGAGCGCTTAAAGCGTGTACACCCATAGAAAGCCGATGATTCATCACAAAATATTTTGTAAACACCACTGTTTTCTCCGATGTCAGATTTTTCTTTATTATTGACCAATAATGACTTCAAGTTTCTTTTATTTGTACAAATTGTTTTAACGTTACTTGTCGATAGTCTGTTACAAATTTTGCTACTCAAATTCGGCACATAATTTATTGGGAAGTATTTTTGTTATTCATTGATAGTTTGCGTGGGTATTGAATGCAACAGATTCTTTATTCGCAAACTATTAATGAAGAACAAAAATACTTCCCAATAAATTATGTGCCGAATTTGAGTAGCAAAATTTATAACAGACCATCGAAAAATAACGTTAAAATAATTTGTACGAATAAGAGAAACTTGAAGTCATTCTTGGTCAATAATAAAAAAAATCTGACATCGGAGAAAACAGTGGTGTTTACAAAATATTTTGCGATGAATATCCTGCTTTCTATATTGGACAAACAGGAAGGAATATGAACATTTGTGTTGAAGAACATAAATGGTCAATTTTACAAAATAAAAATATCACTGGCTTCTCCGAACATTGTATAAAATTTAATCATTTCCTGGATTTCAACAAAACCCACTTGTTGCATTCAGGTAACAAAGGAAAGCGCCTTGACCTTCTTGAAATGAGTTCCGCCCATAATAGTAAATTACCCCTTGAGAACGAACAAATTGATTTTCCGGTATCAACTTTGCTTTTGTCTGTTTTATAAAATAAGATGTAATACTCTCCTGTAGTCAGTCTCGATAATGAGTTCATAACTCGAAACATGTCGACTATCCTTTACTGCTAAATACAGTATCTAAATATTTTTATATAGTAAATAAGCAAAGTGTGTTTTATTTTAAAGTTTAAACTTTATTATATATATATATATATATATATATATATATATATATATATATATATATATATATATATATATATATATATATATATATATATATATATATATATATATATATATATATATATATATATATATATATATATATATATATATATATATAAATATATACATATATATATATATATATATATAAATAATACTTGACCAAAAGTCTTATGGTTTTTACCGTAAATATTAACATATTTATATAAATAACTTTATAAAGAAATAAAAACTAACTTTTAACAGGTTGAATAAACTCGTTTCCTCAATGTTATGACGAAACGCGTTTATCAAAAGATTTTATTTCAACTTGTGAAAAGTTAGTTTATAAAGTTATGAATCTGAACTTTCACCAAGTAAATGCCAATTCAATGTTTATATAAATTTATTTACAGGTTTAGGTTACCTAGGATTCCATTATGATAGGCGATCATATAGCTGATAATTTCTTAGACTGTATGTCGTATCTAAAACATAGTTACATTTGAAAAATTTTTATTTAATTAAAAACGGTTATATTACCGCAAACATGACAAATCTTAAAATTGCAAGTTTATTTTCGAAAAAAATGTAAATCTCGATAGGCTTTCGAGCAGAATTACTTACAGTAGGCAAATTATATACACATATTTAATGAATCATTTTTGTTGAATATTAAAGGTGTAAACGATACTTTGAATCAGTTTTCGAAAAGATGAAAATTTAATAACTCCAAGGGGATTACAATATATTTCCAATAATCTTGGAATAATAGATTTGATTGACATCAAAGTTTAATTGGTTCTTCCACATTTAATGAACGAACCAGTTTAAATCTATTTTAGAATAATTATTACAGATAAAGAATAACGACGACAATAACATATATAAATATATAATACATCACAAATATATATATATATATATATATATATATATATATATATTATATATATATATATATATATATATATATATATCGTTAGACAGATCTAACAAATATTGAGCAATTGAACAATATATACACAAATCACAAATATTGACAAAAATTTTGAGTATTTATTGATCATTGTAAAATATACATATGCACAATTATTTATATTCTGATTTTTTAGGAAGACCATAAAGAAAAAGATAAGTTTGTAGTTTCGTATGAAGAAGAATAAAATATTTTGAATAACTTTACTTTCTAAGGGATTTAAAATTGAATTCATAATCTTTTTCTTACTGGCTTTGAAGTAATTTTAAATATTTAAATTTACATTACCTCACAACTGAAATCATTAGTTAAATAAAACAGAACTAGGATCTTCGTTGTCCATTTGTTTTATATGACGAAGAACATCTTTTTTTGTAATTACTCCTAATAAACGACCATTATGTGTTACTAAAGTCTGCCTAAGTCCAAGTTTTCTAAACATATCAACTACAGTTTCCATAGGTGTTTGATCCGTGATTGTAATTGGAGCCATATCCAGAATTTTCTTTAATTTTAATGTTGGTGGTCCCAAAGTCTGTGGAGGATTACCACTTGTGAAAAGGATTAGGGATTGTCCACAGATTCCTTCCACCAATCTTTTGGCATTTGATATTGATAAATTCAAATCTCTTCTCAAAACAAATCCTACTAAATACTGACTCTCCCTTGAAACTACAACTGGATACCCATTATGTTCTGTTTCTTTCAGTAATGTTTCTATGTCATCTACAGTCATTGAATCTTGAGTTATAACACTCAGCATTTCATTACGTTTTGGTTGCATGACATCAGCTGCCAAAGAAGTGTGTTGGAATTCATCTTTAGAATCTAAGAAGGGGTACCCATTCAATGCAATATGGGCATCATAAATACCTTGTTTCCCCAGCGCATCAGCCACCCATTTACTTGCCATTGAAGCAGCCATCAATGGAACTATATAACGTACACCACCTGTGAGTTCAAACATTATTACTACTAGGGAAATTGTCATTCTAGTAACACCTCCCAAAACTGCAGCTGCTCCCACCATTGCATAGAGTCCTGGAGTGATACAATCAACTCCTGTAGAACACTCTCCTTTGAACATCCAACTTTTGGGGTATGCAAGAGCCAACTGTTCAATAGCAATGCCCCATATGCGGCCAACAATAGCACCTAGACACAGACTAGGAATGAAGAGTCCACATGGTACTTTAATACCAAATGTGAAGATTGTCATGGCAAGTTTGAGTATTAATGCCATGATTAGAAGAATAATAGCTTGCCGAACTCTAGGTCCCGCTTCCGCAATTTCTATTGCGGAATTAACATTAGTGAAGTTTCGATTATAATCACACAAATCATCTGTATTAGAAATACCACATTGACTAAATAGAAGATAGATTAATTGAGAAGTACTCATACGAGTGTATTTATTTGGATAAGAAAGTATTGCAGTAATTACAGTTACTACTAATACTTCTGTGACTGGATATTGACCAAGTTTAGACAGTTTTCTATACCTACACCAGTATAGATTGGCTTTTATGAAAAGAGTTCCTATTAATCCTCCAATTATTCCTAATCCAATAAATAAAATTAATTCAGTAAATATCCAAGGTTTATTATATTCTACATAAAATAATACTGAGTGTTCATTACCGAATGGATTGATTGAACTCAAAATAAAAGCTGCTATAAGAGCACAAAAAAATGATCTCCACAATGTTTTTAAGGGAAAGTAATAGCTAACTTCCTCTAAACTAAACAAGACTCCACCTATAGGTGCTCCAAAAGCGACAGATACACCTGCAGCTGCAGAAGCTGATAAAATTTCTCTTTTTTTGGCTTCATTTCTTCCATACTTTGGAAACAGGTATGATAAAATATTTCCTATGCAACATGCTATATGAACCATAGGACCTTCTTTTCCTAAGCTTAATCCAGAAGATACAGACAATATTAAGCCAACACTTTTAATAAGAAGAGTCCATTTTCCAAGATAACCTCTAATAATGAAACCACTGAGTATTGTTTTAATTTCAGGTATTCCTGAACCACAAGCATAAGGTGCAAACATACGTACCAAACATGCAGATAATGCTGCAAATGAAAGTGCGAATAATATGTAGAATATATAGGAAACCAGATATGAACCAGCTCCTTGGCTTGTTGAACCAAGTACTTCAGCCCAGGTAGACCAGTGAGAGCAGTTTCTGCTATCTAAAGATGTTTCATCAGATGACCAACAGCACTGTTCTTGGTTTAACCAAAATGCTTCTAGACAAATTCCAAATTTGAGATCTGTCATCCAACTAGCTCCAATATCTATTACACCTGCTACAACTCCAGTACACAGTCCAACAAGTAAAACACAGAGCCAGCCAGACCATGCATCATGTATTCCTTGCACTAGGTTCCAGATTGAGTCCTGCTTTTTCTTAACTAGGTATCTGTGCCTCATGCGATCATGAGCAATATCTCGTTGCCAATCAATGGTGTGAAAATCATCATATTGGCCTATACCAGGAATTTCTGTTGAGTCTTGCATGCCTCCGTATGAAATAGAATATTCCATTGCTTCTTCATAATCCACAGTTCTATCTGAAGCTTCGCATCCTCTGGAAGTTGGAATGTCAATCATTTCGTCAAATACAGTAGAAGCAGTGGAAGTTTGTTCGTTCAAAAATTTTTTATTTAGGGATTGATATGTAGGAGATGTATCTCCCAGTGATAAGCTGGTACTTTTAAGTGGATATTTTTCCATATTTGTTGAACTTTTGATCCATTTTGAATAGTCGATTCACTTGAGGACGTACTATCCTATATCGTATATGTTTAAAATCTTATTAATCATGGATTAAAAAACCAAAATGAACAAAGTGAAACGTAAAACCAGATCTACTATTTGCTAAAAGTGGAACCCGACGACACATCACTAGTTCTGTGTCTCTGTCATCTGTCAGTCAATGTCATTTGTCTCAGGCATAGAGGCATATTTGTAGAAAGTAGAACGCTCGCTGAGCGTTATTATTTTTGAGTATTTTGAGTGATATCTGATGAGCTGAACCGACAAGACAACACCGAGAAAAGAGGTGTTGTCGGCTGGTCGGCTGAACTTAGCCTTCGTCTAGGCTCTGATAAACAATTGGAGTTTTGGTCTGGCTGAAATTTTTCAATTTTATGGTCAGATAGTAATTCTCTGAAAGTCATAGATTTTTAAGAAATTGCATCATACACTTAAAGTCATTAGCAAAGCAAAGCAGCACCAAACTTTTATTACAATTCGTTTCGAAATCAAAACAAAGATTTTAAAATTTTGCTTCTATAATATGCCAGTATCTACAGAACATTTTGAACATGAAATATCCGCTGGAAGAAATGTGAGGACAGTAAAATGCACATACTGTCAGACGGTCATACTTTCTCCCGATGCGGCAACCTTTATGAGAAATGAGGTTCGAAATAATGATATCCATTACAGTTATTATTTATTTATTCCATCAAAAAGAAATAGGTTGATTGTCATCATATATGCCTCAATACAATATAAAGTTCGATAGACTACAGATAGTTTATATATTTTTTGGTTTTAGTTCCAATTACCATTGATGAAACAAAACAAAACTAGTGAAATGAATCCTGAAAAAGAGCTTATATCTTCTTATTGGCTTGTTCCAGAAATGTACACTTTTCAGAATGTAGGCTTCTCCAATACAGTTGGAACAACGAAATTTTTAATTTGTGCAGATTGCGAAGCAGGTCCTATTGGATACCATGATTTACAGAATGGAAAAAGTTATGTCGCTTTATCAAGAGTAAGGCACTGTTGAAGCTATTAGATGTGTAATACATGGTACCTATATAATTATAATACTGTAAGATTTAATTTTGGATAATTCAGTGATTATCTAGTAGTAGAATGTTTTGAAACCTTTGGGGAATAAACAATTCATTTTTGTGATGTGGTATAAAATATTCTTATATTCTTTGTTTAGTTCTGATCATGAAGTGAAGGAGGAAGATATTACACATATCTGCTATATTCATGCATTAGTTTGTAAATGCAACTTTTGTTTACATATATATATATATATATATATATATATATATATATATATATATATATATATATATATATATATATATATATATATATATATATATATATATATATATATATAATATATATATATATATATATATATATATATATATATATATATATATATATATATATATATATATATATATATATATATATATATATATATATATATATATATATATATATATATATATATATATATATATATATATATATATATATAGTATATATATATATATATATATATATATATATATAATTAGGGAAATAGGTGAGATTTTAGTTAGAATCAAATGTGGTATTTATTGCTCAGCCACATAATTCATTTAATCTTAAAAATAATGATTTCCAAATTTCATGTGCACTAATCCTTTGAAAGATACAAAACATGACACTAAGTCCAAAGTCTATATTTGTATTTATCCAGGTATTACATGTGTTGCATATAAAAGTATATTACTAAAGTCCAATGTCTACATCCATGATTTCGGAGGTCTTTACTTAAATCCAATCTACCTTCATCATTGACCAGGTCTGTAATATATTGAATGTTCATTCCATTAATCAATGTCCTGGTATATAATGTATTAAGTGGCGTAAATCGGGGACAACTATAATCGTCAAGACGAGTATTTTGGCGCCGTAGAATTTAGAAGTAAAAATATCAATAATTTACCGACAATTGTAAAATAAAATTTTACAAGCATGGCATTTTTTTGAATTACTGCTAGTCTAGCCGTATTTAGCGCAGAAAAATAAAAGGTTTAATAACAAAAGTTTCATTTCATATATAGGAAGATGAATTTCCACAAAATAGAAAGATCATCAATATCCTTTATTAGAAATTGAAGTGTTGATAGACTGTAGTGTAGACTGTTGTAACTTCAATTTGTATTATTATTTGGTGCCTTCATTCAGGAAAGGTTTGTAATAATAATAATAATACTCTTGATTTCAAAATGAGTTACAATCCCAAAAGGTGTCAAACTATACAGGAAATGCAACTAAAACGAAACAGTGTCAAACAAAATTGAAATTAATTTATGTTTAGGAATTCATGTAAACTATAGGGTTCCAAAACAATCAAATATTTTTCAACTTCCTTCTTGAAGCAATTTTGTGTTCTTAGATGTTGTAGCCTACTTGGTATCTTGTTGAAGAATCTGATGCATCTATAATATGTTCCCCTCTCGGTAAGTGACAGTCTATGACTCGGATATATGATGTCATTAGATCTTGTTGGATAACTGTGATGTCTTTCTGCTTGGAAGTAGCCAATGTTGCGAAATAAGAACATCAAGCACTCATAGATATAAAGAGCGTATATTGTAAGGAGTCCATGCCTTCTGAATACTCCTCTACAACTTTCTCTTATCTTCATTTTGAATATGCTTCTTATAGCCCGCTTCTGGATCACAAAGATGTGTTGAACACTGGAACAGGATCCCCAAAACATAATTGCATATCTTGCACTTGCCTCGAAACAGGCATAATAAAAAACTTTCAAAGTTGCTTCATCCATATGAAAGGAAATACTTCTGAGCGCATATGTAGTGGAATTTAGTTTTTTACTGATATTTTTTACATGTTCTTCCCAATTTAAAAATTCATCAAGGTGGACTCCAAGAAATTTAGATGATTTAACTAATGGTTGAGCTATGTTCCCTAGTTCAATTTCCTCTGGTATTCTAGCTCTTGCCTGTCTTGTTCTGAAAAGAATTGTTGTTTTTTCTTTATTTAGCATTAATTTATTTTTGTTAAACCATTTCTCTATCATTGTGAAATGTTTCCTCGCCTTATCTATGGTCTCTTCTAAAGTCTTTCCCCACACCAGGATATTTGTATCATCAGCGTATTGAGTGATGTGTGGCTCATTTTCCAATTCTTGTGTAGAGGAATCCATCCCGTCACTCTCTGTTTCTGTATAATCCCGTTCATTTTCTCCTTCTTGTACAGGCTCTCGGCTTGAAAATTCCATGTCATTCACAAAAATTATAAACAAGAGAGGTCCTAGGATGCTTCTTTGTTGTATTCCCCCCGTGTTTTCTTTTACATGTGATACTCCTTTGATGTAATTTTTCTCAATCACTACACATTGTTTTCTTTGGAGTAGGTATGTATTCAGCCATTTATAGGCTGGTCCTCTTATGCCATATTTCCACAGCTTCTTTAAAAGGATGTTTGTATTCAAGCAGTCATATGCCTTCGAGAGATCCAATAGCAACCCCAGGGCATAATTTCCTTTTTCAAGTTGCTCGATTACAGTTTGTGTGAAACTGAACATGGCTGTTGTAGTTGATTTGCCTTTTAGATAACCATGCTGGTTTGGCTTTAAAAGTTTGCAATTTTGGAAGAATTCTGTCAATCTTGCACACACTACTAGTTCGAATATTTTCGAAAAACTCTGGAGTATGCTTATGGGTCTGTAGCTGTCCATATTATTTGGGTCACCTTTTTTATAAATTGGCTTGATCAGCGATATTTTTAGATGTTCGGGAAATAATCCATATTTTAGAGAGTTGTTGATGATGTAACGTAGTACTTCTTTGATATCCTTAAGGCATGATTTTATTATAGATGTTGGTATCTCATCTTGACCACAAGTGTATTTGTTTTTGATATGCTTTGATAGCTCTTCAATCTCCTTGGTTGTTGTAGGTTTCAGGTATAGAGATTGGTTATTTTCCCTAATGTTACAATGAAACTGTAACTTTGGTAGGTCTTTCGTTAACTCAGGTACTACTTGTAATAGGTGTTGATTATAGTTGTTTGCTATGTCAGTCAAATTCCCATCAACTCCAAAATCTTTCATTTTTGATTCTCTGCCTTAAATTTCATTGTATATTGACCACATGCATTTGATTTTATTGTCAGATTCTTTCATTCTTTTCTCATATATTTGCTCCCTTTCTCGTTTGATTGTAGTATCGTATTTCTTCTTGGCCTCTTTGTAGGGAACTTTATATTTTTCACTATACCTAGACAGAAATAGCAAATTGTCCAACTTGTGTTTCAATTGTGAGATCTCTTCTGAATTGATAAGGATTTTCTTTTTTCTTTTGTTACTAACTTTTATTAATGGAAAGTTTTGTTCAAATAAAAGTTTGAAATTTGAGATGAATGCCATCCACTGTTGATCTACCTCTGTAGTATACCTCTTCCCAATTTTGGTCTTGAAGATTCTTTTGGAATTCTACTTTTTGGTTGTCTTTGAAAAATCTTCTGTAATATATCGGTATCAACTGTTGGTCAATTTTGAACACTACTTTTTGTCCTGTGTGGTCTGAGATGTGCTCTTCAAATACAGTTGCTTCACGTACATTGCTATTTGTGAAAATATCAATACAGCTAGGTTGTACGCTGAATCTGGTAGGTTCAGTTATTGTTTGCTGTAAATTGTATGATTCTATTAATGACTTCATTTCGTTTCTAGCTTTTGAATTAGTTAACATATCTATGTTGAAGTCTCCGAGACTGAAAATGGTTTTCTTGTTTTCGCAAATTCTATCACAAATTTCTTCTATTCTTTTGAAGAAATTGGCTGTTGTCTTTCCTGATGATGTATGATATGGTATATAATTTTCTAGTATGATTGATAGCCAATTGTGAAATGATTGTTTATAGTTTCATTTATGATATGTAACTTAAGTTCCTACTAGTTGGGATGAATAGGTAATGAGCCAGTTGATATTAAAAATGTTTATTATTTACAAAAATTTTCGAGCGTTTGTATCTATTGAAATAGGTATATTATAGCTTTATACAATCTTTAAAAAAATTCTATAAGTAAAATAACTTAAAATTATAAATAGTTGGCAGAAACCATAATTCATAAATTACTGTTTCAAATTTTGTCGCTGCTTCGTTGAAATCATGTATGCACTGAACACACTAGTCATAACTAGTAAAGATATTAGAATAACGGAAGAAACCATGAAGCTTTGAGTTGACATACAAATATTATGATTTTCATTCAAATTAATGATTTCCTCTCCAGTGGAAAGATCTTCAGGAAGTATAACACTCAGTCTCTTTCCCATTAATACAGGATCTCCCAAGGTTTCATTGCTATATAAATCTCTCCTCCTCCTTCGTCTTCCTGGTTCTAAAGGTTGGTTAGGGTTAGGACAAACTTCACAATCTGTTTTGCACAATTCAATATTACATTCTAAAATGAGATCCATCATATCTGGGAATTTAAATGCATTAAAGAATGCGTATGCAATTATATTGGCACCAGTATTTCCAGTATCTCTAGTTTTCTGGAATGCCCCAAATAGTTTTGGTTTCAATACACATCCGTTATCATCAGTGAGGAGAATACTGTTTTCTCCAGTGGTGTCCTTGGCTCTGCATTCCTTTACTTGAATGTCGAAGCCAGCATCTCCTGTAACTGAAACTACTAGTGTCATCATTTCTCCAATTTTAACTAACCCGTTGGCTGCTGGAGCAAATGGACCCCTACCCAATTGTATATCTAATCTTGCCATAGCAGTGTCGCCGCTAAATGTCACGATTTCTTGAGCTAACATTCCCACGTTGAAATTGACTGACAATGTTTCCTTAAGGTTACCCTCCCATAAACAACGTACAGCTCGTATTGTATCCCAAACTTCCTGAACACCTGGTTCATTCTGAATTACTAGTACATTTTCTAGGTAGGATTGGCCTAGAGTATCGAACGCATTGACAAATTCGGTTCCACAAGAATTGAGACTGACTGTAAATACATATTTAATCTGACCGCTATTTTCTCTGACGTAGCGACATTCACGGCTGCTATAATAACCTTTGGAATATATGATTCCATCGAACTGTCTATTGAATTCAATTGTTATTTGCATCATATCTTTGGCACATTGTACTTGAATGTCATGAATATGTGGAGGATGACGAAGATCTTCAGCAGATGGTGTTGGTGCAGGTATAACGGTACCTCCATTATCAGTTCCACTACCTGTGGTGTCACTACCAGGGCTTGGTGAAGGTCGAGACGGTATGATAGTGTTATCATTTGGGTTTGGTGTAGTACTTGGAAAAATATTTGATGTATATGTTGGCCCCCCTGTGGTTGGCCGGTAGGTTGGTGCCGGAGTACTTGGCCTATATGTTGAAACATCTGTGCTTGGTCTATATGTTGGTCCCCCCGTAATCGGCACGTATGTTGGGCCACGAGTTGGATACTTTGTGGTCGGCTGATCTGTAGAATATGCAGGCGGTTGCTGAGTTGAAGGCCTGTAACTAGGTGGAGGTGCTGTTTGGAACCCTGGATTTTCTGTTGGTTCTGTTTCAGGTTGTTCAGGAGTTGGATAAGTTGGAGATCCTGAAATTGTTAAAGCAAGATGATGAACATTTTCAGAATCTACTAGAGAACTTGTAAGTACATATTAATTTTATTTCAAGTGTTCAGTATTGCATATCCAAAATCAGCTACTTCAGTTAATACTTTCACACATTCCGTTTTTATTTGCTGCATTGCAATGAAAATTAATTTACTTTATAATGAAGATGAAGTTTTTAATCTTTGTCCACATTGAATAGTATAAGAAAAATTCAGTTCATTAATAACAATGTATATTCTATTCTAAAGAATTTGGATAAGGCCTGCATATCAACGAAATAAAATGTCAAAAATTTTTACATGTTTTTCTTATTATCTACAAGTATGTAAGTTGTACTACATAAAGCTACGGTCAAATGAATAAATTCCGTGTGATTGATAGATTATTTTTACTTTAACTGTAAAATGTAAAATGTTCGTTTTTGATCAATTAATTTCTCTAACGTATCATAATAGAATATACAATCTATAAATACTTCTTGTATCTATTCTATGTAGGTATTGATGCTTTACGAAAAATTGTTTGACCTTTTAAAGAAATCAAGCACTGCAGCCATCATATACCAAAGGAATTTGGTATATGACATCTATGTATAAATTTATTGAGCTGAGTGAGACGTAAAATGAGTCCAGCTAAGGCTCCTAATACTAGACTCGCGAATTTTGGTTGTTATGGTAAAGCCTTGCTAGAATTATCGATTTTTCTTCAAAATTATGTTACACAATTTTTTTTCACAATTAATAGTTAAATACACACCTTCAGAAATCAATTAATTGAATTCGTGAAAATAAATTTTCTTTTTCAATATTTACAAAAAAATGGACATTCAAATGTGCAAATCTCCTTATATAATAGGTACTAGCCATCTCACTAGACAACTTGAAACACTACGTAAATGTATGCACATGCTTCGCTCCTAATAACTAAATGAAAAATGAAATAGCATTTAGCATAGAAAGAAAGCAAGATAGACTACAGATGGCAATAAAAGTTCAAACTTGAAGTATTTCCGCCCTTTCTGGTAGATCTTTGTCTGGGTATTTTCCATAGTTATGTATATAAATCTTTTAAGAAACGCTATGACAAAGCTATATCTAGTGAGAGGAAAAATCATCTGGATAAATATATTTCGGCATCTCTTAATAAATCAAAGGCAGCTTGGCAGGTCATCAACTCTGCCAGATATTCCTCGAAATCAAGTGGCAACCCTATGAAATCAGGCGAACCCAATAACTTGGCGAGCAGCTTCAATGATTTCTTCGTCAACATTGTGACTGCTACGGACTGGACTATCCCTCATACGCCCAATAATAATGGAAAGGTAACTCGGATAAAGGAATCGTTTTTCGTTTTCCAGGTTTCTAGGGATGAAGTTATCTCTGCTGTATATTCTCTCAAAAATAAGAACTCATGTGGATACGATGAAATACCCATGTTTGTCATTAGGGAATCGATTGGTCAAATTGCTGACCCTCTTGCACATCTTATTTATCGCTCATTTACCGAGGGTGTCTTTCCTGACTCGCTTAAGGTGGCAGTAGTTAAGCCACTGTATAAGAAAGGTGATGTAGAGGACTTAAATAATTACCGGCCTATAAGTCTACTTACGTCGTTTTCGAAAGTTTTTGAGAGGATTCTTGCAGACAGGCTCCTAAGTTTCTTCAGAAGGTTCAAGATTATTGTCAGTTGTCAGCATGGTTTTGTGCGGAATAGGGGTACAGAAACGGCAGTCTTTGAACTGACTACTGCCATACTCATCGCTCTTGAGAAGGGTGAAGTACCGTTAGGGCTATTTTTCGACTTATCGAAAGCTTTTGATCTTATTGATCACAAATTGCTCCTATTTTTTCTTGAAGCGTGTGGGATTAGAGATAGACTGTTGGATTTAATTTCCAGCTACCTCACAAATCGTAAACAGAGAGTAGTGTTGTTGAGAGGTGGTGTTTCATACGTATCTGAGGACCGAGTGATTACGAAGGGGGTACCACAGGGTAGTATCCTGGGGCCACTTTTGTTTCTCGTTTTCATAAATTCGCTTCCTGGAAATTGCTCATATAATGACTGTAATGCTATTATGTTTGCCGACGACACGAATTTTCTCATAAACTCTACGGATATCAGTGCTGCTCTGGCTTCTGCGGTGTCAGTTATCAATAAAGTGGGAATTTGGTGCGATAATAATAAACTAAAAGTCAATCTAAAA
Organism: Cynegetis impunctata; assembly: GCA_030704885.1. Taxonomy (NCBI): domain Eukaryota; kingdom Metazoa; phylum Arthropoda; class Insecta; order Coleoptera; family Coccinellidae; genus Cynegetis; species Cynegetis impunctata. The sequence continues at coordinate 51,748 of JARQZK010002976.1, forward strand.
ACTGAGAGTGTCTTTTTCCGATCATTCAGGTCAAAGGTTGCTGTCCCGAAGTTTGTTGGTGATGTCGAGAACCAGATACCAGTGAGAGATTCCGTGAGTTTCCTCGGTATTGCCTTGGATAAGAATTTGAGATGGGACCTTCACATTGATCAGCTCAGAAAGAAGCTGAATTCGGCCTCATTTACCCTTTTTATGTTGAGAGATCTAGTCCACTTGCATGTCCTAAAAATTCTATATTTTGCTAATTACCAATCTATCCTTTCCTATGGTATCATTTTCTGGGGAGGCTCCATCCACTCTGATAGTCTCTTTATTTGCCAAAAATGGACAGTTAGATCTATGCTTCGCCTCGACTACAGACAATCTTGTCGTGGTCTCTTTAGAAAGCACAATTTATTCACTTTCTATGGGCTGTATATATATATAAAATACTTACATTTTTCCATAAAAATCAAGATTATTTTGCAAAATTTAAGAATATTAATAATACAAGGAAAAGTGTTCCGTACTTTTTTCCTATTCATTCTACCACTCTACGTGAAAGAGGTACAGAGTACATGGCACTCAAGTTGTTCAATATGTTACCTAAACATCTACAGGTTATTTCAAATCATGGGACCTTTAAGAGAAGCATTCACAAGTTAATTATGAAATGTGAACCTTACTCGGTCGAGGAGTTCAGGGTTTATTGTTATAAATAAGCTTCTGTATTTGTTTTTTGTGACTTGTTTCATTTTTATTTTGTGCATATTTATATTTAATATTTGTACGAATAATCTATGAAATTAATAAACTTATTCTATTCTATTCTATTATAGTCGCTCTTCTGTAGCTTACATTTTACAAGTTGTTGGAGTAGTTGGATAACTTACCTATACGGTAATAATAATGATTCATTTCTGACCGTGGGTAAAAACAGTTTCATAAAATTCATGGCTTTGTAAAATTGGTTGGCAAAACCTTTTAGGCTAAAAATATGTTACAATTATCGATTATGTTACAATTATTTTTTATCCAATTTTGAGGATAAATTATGTTAAAATTCGATACTTATGTTACAAACAGCATCGCTAATGTAAAGGACAAATGCTATATAAATATATTGCCTCACTGTAAAAAAATTTTGAAATAAGATTTCTCAAAAATTCGGTGAATCACTCCAGCTCAACATTGCAAGAGCTTACTGCCTTGCAGACCTAGTACCATTGTTGCCACAGGCCAAAGTGAGAATTATGGTACAGCGTGGCTAGAATTATCGATTTTTCTTCAAAATTATGTTACAAATTTTTTTTTGGTCTGCACACATGATAGAAAATAGACCTTCGTCGTGATATTTTCCACAGTAATCTTTATTATGTCGAAAAATCTTAAGGTTAAAATTATGTAACATTTATCGATTATGTTACAATTATTTTTTATCAACATTTTGAGGATAAATTATTTTACAATTCGATAATTATGTTACAAATGACAACGCTGCCTAGTACTAGGTCTGCAAGGCAGTAGGCTCTTGCAATGCTGGGCTGAGTTTATTTTAACAGCTAAGGTTAATGAATATTTTATGCTAAAAGTACACCAAGTGAATGTCCTATTTAATGTGCTATAATATACTTTTTTCTGGGAAAAAATCACAGATCCGGGGATTTACGATGTCGAAATCAAAAATTCTATTTGCAAGTTGACCGTTTTAAGCTTGTATTTGTTTTTTTCTGTGATTATTCCCCCGTATCTTGTCCGATCTATTATTTTCTTTTTGTGTAACACTCGCATGACCAATCCCGTTCTTTTGGCGTCATAACTCTATAATTTATTATCACCGACAGTTTTCAAGAAATCTGGTTTTGTATTTTTTTTATATATTTTTTCTATATATAGTCTATGATTCTGCTAAAAATAATTTCAATCGGACAAGCCGTTCAGGAGGAGGGGGGGGTCACAACCAAAATTCGCGAGTCTAGTATTAGGAGCTTTGGCTCGACTCATTCTTCATCTCATTCAGCTCAATAAGTAGTGATCGTGAAAATTTGTTGGATAGTGATGTTGGAGTATTTGAATAACTTGACGTAGTATCTGACTGAGGTCATCGTGTACATGGTGTAACTATTTGTACTAAAATAGTTTAAAGGATAGGAATAACTCTTTGTATAAATATGTGAAGAGAAAACTTTAAGCATATTGGCTCATTCAAGTGTGTGATATTTGACATAGTTTATGTTCGTATAGAGAAGGAGTTCAGAAAGGTGAAAAAGATAAAGTGAACTAGGACATTTATTTGAAACTAATCAAACAAACCTCCTAGCGGAGCTGGTTATAAGTGTTCACGGAGCATCGAAATATCCACATCTACCCTAGACGGTAAATGTTAGAAATGTTAATTTGTTTATCACAATCGATGGAAATTGATAGACAGACTGTTTCGCCCTTATTGGGGCTCATTAGTATCATCCATCCATCGAAAGTGATAACCAAAGCAACATTTCAAACGGTCATACATTTTCCTTCTAGTAACTCCATGGCATATAACTATGACAGCGCCACCAGTCGGAAACAATTGAACCACATCTTTCAGACAAACGACAACATTTCGGCAATGAGAACTCGTACGTCCGCAACACCCGAAGGTGGCTACTATATCTGCCAGGGTAAAGTTGACACATCAATTCGATGTGATTCAACATTTACACACCGCAAGCAGCAATCGCTCCTAATTTTATCGCAATGGCAAATGAATATAAGTGAGAATTATTCGTGTTAAACGGAAAACACGTCCGTGGTTATAAAATTAAGTGAACTAGGACTTTCTGTCTGAAAGATGTGGTTCAATTGTTTCCGACTGGTGGCGCTGTGTCATATTTATATGCCATGGAGTAACTAGAAGGAAAATTTTTGACCGTTTGAAATGTTGCTTTGGTTATCACTTTCGATGGATGGATGATACTGATGAGCCCCAATAAGGGCGAAACAGTCTGTCTATCAATTTCCATCGATTGTGATGAACAAATTAACATTTCTAACAATTACCGTATAGGGTAGATGTGGATATTTCGATGCTTCGTGAACTCTTATAACCAGCTCCGCTAGGAGGTTTGTTTGATTAGTTTCAAATAAATGTCCTAGTTCACTTTAATTTATAACCACGGGCGTGTTTTCCGTTCAACACGAATAATTTACACTATATATATATATATATATATATATATATATATATATATATATATATATATATATATATATATATATATATATATATATATATATATATATATATATATATATATATATATATATATATATATATATATATACATATATATTATATATGGGCTTGCCATATTTTTAGTGGGTGAAACCGGAACATATTAATACGGGATGGTATACCCTCAGTAGAGCTTTGAGCGGGGTTCTCTTCTGGAAAATTTTCAAGAAATCAATAGCAAAATGATGAGTTTTAAGACTTTTCTTAAGCCTCGCAAGTGACGGGAGAGTGGAATCTTCAACCCTCAATTGTAAGTTCTACACACCCTTTTGAAATGAAAAATAAATTTTTGCTACTTAAAAATAAATATTTTTTCCTTTTAAATGATAATTTTTTCTGATCTACTATCTAAAAAGAAATATTAATAAAATAAAATTTGAAATACTTCATTAAATTGTTCAATTGAACAATTACTAAGTCTTTTATTTTTTGTAAAACTACAACTTTTTGTATAACTACAAAAACCATTATCAGAAAACTTCTTTTGTCAAAAAAACGATTAATTAATGATTTGACAATGTTAATATATGGTTTTAAAACAATGCGCCTGTGCCCGATAAAGTGATATTTTACACTTCTCCTCTAGATATTGCTCGCCCTTCTCATAGGCCTGTTGTTATAATATATATATATATATATATATATATATATATATATATATATATATATATATATATATATATATATATATATATATATATATATATATATATATATATATATATATATATATATATATATATATATATATATATATATATATATATATATATATAGGTATATATATATATATATATATATATATATATATATATATATATATATATATATATATATATATATATATATATATATATATATATATATATATATATATATATATATATATATATATATATATATATATATATATATATATATATATATATATATATATATATATATATATATATATATGCAGGGTGATTCACGGTGGATGGCACATTAGACGTTTCTGGTGAACCATACAACGGATCACTTTGAAAATTCAATGGAGGGCATAGTCGAACATTCTCTACCCAACTAAAATATTTTCCGCAATGCGGTGTTGCCATTTCTATTAGACTATTAGAAAGTAGTAGCAACTTCGATTTTTTAAATGGAACTACCTGTATATGATATTATTTTTAGAATCTCCAACAATTTCCCAATAACTTTTCATAATATTTCCCTATACCTATCTGTTACCGTTTTCGAAATAAAAATTATTTTAATTTTTTTCGTCGGAAATCAAGACCTCTAAAATCTCTGATATCTTTGGGCTAAGAAATACAATGATATCGAAATTTCGGTTTAAGTTTGCTGATACTTGAGGGCTTCTTACACTTCAGCCTAATCTCCGTTATTTCAATACAGGTGGTCAAAAAATACAGTTATTTCGTTAGCTTGAAAAATTGACTATAAGTTAGTTATTTCAAATGGAATACCCTGTATATTATTGAAAATTCGAAAAGCTCCGCCAATGAACCTCAAGAAATTTATACGAATTCAGAACAATTGAGTTCCTGAAGGTATTTCCAACTTCTGAAGTGATCAAAGTGTTTCGAAAACGGTAACAGATAGGTATAGGGAAATATTATGAAAAGTTGTTGGGAAATTGTTGAAGATTCCAAAAATAATATAATATACAGGTAGTTCCATTTGAAGTAGTAGTTGCTACTACTTTCTATTAGCAGTGGCAACACCGCATTACCGAAAATATTTTAGTTGGGTAGAAAATGTCCGACTATGCCCTCAATTGAATTTTCAAAGTGATCCGTTGTATGGTTCACCAGAAACGTCTAATGTGCCATCCACCGTGAATCACCCTATATATATATATATATATATATATATATATATATATATATATATATATATATATATATATATATATATATATGTGGACAATAAATTAAATATCTTTAAAATTACTGCATGAAGAGGAAAGCATGTATCAACAAATATTTTTTTATAATTAATTTAACCTGTAGCTGCTGTTGGGTATCCAGTTGGCCTGGTGGGATATCCAGTAGGTCTGGTAGGATATCCTGTGGTTGAACCTGTAGGGTATCCTCCTGTAGGTCTTGTTGGGTATCCAGTGGTTGGACCTGTAGGATATCCTCCTGTGGGTCTTGTAGGGTATCCATTGGTTGGACCTGTAGGGTATCCTCCTGTAGGTCTTGTAGGGTATCCAGTGGTTGGACCAGTAGGGTATCCTCCTGTCGGTCTGGTTGGATATCCAGTGGTAGGTCCAGTGGGGTATCCACCCGTTGGTCTAGTTGGAAAACCAGTCGCTCCAGTTGGGTAACTGAAAGTAGGGTATCCAGTGGGCCTAGTTGGATATCCTGTAGGTCTAGTAGGATACGTTGCAGTTGGTCTTGTAGGATATCTTGTAGTGGGCTCAGTTGAAGGTCTGGTTGGATAGGCAGTTGTATATATCGTAGGCCTAGTGGAGTATCCTTCCCAAAAGAACAAAAGATTAATGAAGTTATAATGGATTATCATAAAATAATATGTTCTTTGCTTTCGAAAAAACCACAAATATAACTAATCTCCCTTTTTCCTGGAGCAAGACGGCCCTTGAAGGGTCAACTTTTCTGTGGTGCACTACTTTTTACCAGTCTTGAACGAAAAGGACAATTATCATTGAGTTTTCTGCATTGTTAGATAGGGCATTGATGCATTTGACCGGTGAGTTACTTAAACCGGCCCAATATTTCGACCCGGAAACTTGGAACTTGGCGCTCTCTGAGTTACCTATACTCACCTAAAGTGGTGCCATCTGGGTCACACGGAAAGTTGAAATTGGCAATTTTGATCTCCCATATATGAAATGATTTTTGTGAGAGTAGACGAAAATGTGTATAAGATTCATCTTAAGAAAGATTTATTAATTCATAAGCATATTGAAAATTTCAATATCCTGACATAATTTGAGTTTTTAAAACAACTGAAAAAAGGAAGAATTTTCTTAAATTTCTGTTCAATCGAGCTATTTTTGTCATTTATAACTAGAGCACTTTGAATTGTAAAAAATAAAACAGCTAAAAGAAAAACCAAATTTTGACTGAGAAACCTTTATTTTTACTAAAAATAAGATTTGATCGAACATTATTGATCCATACAAATCTAACTTCTCGTATCAGAGTCTGCCTCATGTATCTTTTTTTGTGAAATATCTTTCCCGAAAAATTATTCCCACCAAATATTATTTTTGATATTTGTTGTTATTTTGATTTTAGTTTATTTACATATCTATATTCTATCAAATTTCTTTATGAGATTCGTCTGAAAAGTACAAAAAATCATAATATTGAGCTCAATTTTGTCATGTGTTACCAGTGGCGTAGCTACACTGCTCGAGGCCTGTGGAAATTGAATCGAATGGGGCTCTCCCCACCCAATACAAAGAAGCTCAAACAACGTTAAACTTCTTATTATTTGATAATGAATCACTACGTAAAGAAGGTACTTACATAACAGGCGATTTAAGTTAGTTGATTTTATAGTAACATTTAATTAATAGAGCGTACTGGACTGAAATTACAATTTTTCTTTAGTACGAAATATTTATTGTTAAAATTTCTTTTTTGAGCTTTCTGTTCAGCAAAAGTGTTAGTAACATCATCAAAGTTCAAATTACGGACACTGAAATGTTCAATGGATAGTAGCAACAGGAATGGTTAAAAATAATAGAAATGCAGTGCACACTTCAGAAAAGCTTAAAGAAATATAATGACACTTTATGATTAATAAATTAGCAAATTCTCCTATATAACATTAAGTTTCTATTTCGTATCTACAAGCGGATCAAAATATGAGAATTTCCTTGGCAAGCAAGATAGATATGTCGTTTTTATATAAACCGACAAACACTAAAGCCTTTTTCAATAAATCGGTGTCATTTGAATTTCGAAAAGTGGCAGGTTGCAGGACACTTCAATTGGAAACAATTTCATTCAATGAGATTCCGTTTTGAAACCTCCAAATTAATTTCGATACTTTCAGGTAGTCTTCCAGGCAGAACCGCGTCGAAACATGAAGCTGGGATTCCCCGAAAGCCCGCGCCATAACAGAAGTCTTGCGGCGAACATATGAACTAACAATAACACTACATTTCTTACAGCTACACCTCTGCGTTAAAAAGTGGCTAGGATTTTATGACCTAAATCTGGATACGTTCTAAAACTGACTGGGTGATATATTTTTCAACAAATGCATTGAAATTTAAGTATCTACATTTTTCTGTTCACATTTGTTATATGTACTAAATGTTCTAATAATCAATGTAAAAAACCTTCTGTGCTCACTGCCGTTTCAGGTCGGGGGCCCCTTCTGGTTAAGGGCCCGTGGCATTTTGCCTGCGTATTGTTACGCCACTGTGCAGTACACAGGCCCTTAACACCTAACTTAGTTCGATGACGTTTAATACATATTTTAAGATTATAGAAATCAGTTGATGGAATCCGTTGTTACTACGTGATAATTTCACATGATGAACAAAAACCAAACTTGAATTTACTACGTTTATTATCATAAAAATATTTAGAAAATTTTATACTGCGATTGCAATTTCGGTCACTAGACCATCATCGGGCAGATTGAGTTAAGAACTAAATACATAATTACAGATTTGCGCTCACGGGTGGGAAAGAATTATTGCAGGTACCTAAATAGACAAGAGAAACACATTTCAAGAAAAGCTAATAGATGTGGATTTCCCAAATTGGTACAATGAAATGTTCTTAGAAAAATCATTATTGTTTGAATACACTAAATATAGGAGAATATATCAAGTCAATCTGGTCGTTCAGCAAGATATCTTTTGCATTATGATTGAGTTTAAAAATTTCTAATGATTCTAAGTAAGTAAGAACGGAACTAAATACCAAGAGGGAATGAAGCATAGAATCCATTCGAGCACTGGAGAAAAATACCATAATATGGTATACGGACGGGTGTAAAACTCCCGAAGGAACTGGAGCAGGAGTCGTTGGGCGCCGTACCAAATACTCAGAACCCATGGGCCAGTTCCCCAGTATTTTTCAAGCGGAAATTCACGCCATAGAAAGGTGCATTCAGTTCAACCTCGACAGGAAATACCGAAAAAAGGAAATTGCGATCCTCTCCGATAGCCAAGCAACCATCAAAGCGTTGAGCTCTTATAACATCAACTCAAAGATGGTTTGTGAATGCCTAGACAAACTTAACGATCTGGGCAGGAACAACAAAGTGATCCTCCTCTGGGTGCCGGGGCACATCGGAGTGAAGGGTAATGAACAAGCAGACACCCTGGCACGAAAAGGTGCGTCAACGCCACTAATCGGGCCAGAGCCTTTCTGCGGACTTGGAAAATCTTACTTCCAAGAAGAACTCAATAAAGCTGAAGAAGCAATGAGAGCAACATACTGGCAAAGACTTCCAGGACTGAGACATGCCAAAGATCTCCTAGGCAAGTTCAACCGAGCAAGATCGAAGACACTGATTAACCTCAGCAAAACTAGTCTAAAGACAATCACAGGATTTCTTACGGGGCATTGCAGACTCAAAGAACACCTAAGGAAGCTAGGTTTAGAGGGGGACAGCACCTGCAGATTCTGCAAGGACGTCCAGAAACTCCCCACCATATACTGATGGAGTGTAATGCTGTGCAGCATGAAAGACTGAACACACTGGGATCATACCAGCTGACTGTAGAAGAAATACAAAAAATAGACACCCTTAAAATCCTCAAATTCCTGAAGGAATTGAGGCTTGAGGGGCTGCTGTAAAACGAGAACACATCGAGAAGCAGAAGAAGATGGGGCACAATAGATCTAATAAGGTCGCAGCGCATCGGTCACCATCCTCACATACCAATACCAAGTAAGTAAGTTTGGTTCCTTTCGGTAATTTGTGCATAATTTGAAAGTTATCTATTTGTGGAACTTTCAAATTATGCACAAATTACCGAAAGGAACCAAACTTACTCACTTATAATCATTAGAAATTTTTAAACTCAATTATAATGCAAAAGATATCTTGCTGAACGACCAGATTGACTTGATATATTCTCCTATATTTAGTGTATTCAAACAGCAATGATTTCTAATTTCTAAGAACATTTCATTGTACCAATTTGGGAAGTCCACATCTATTAGCCCTTCTTGAAATGTGTTCCTCTTATCTATTTAGGTACCTGCAATAATTCTTTCCCACCCGTGAGCGCAAATCTGTAATTATGTATTCAGTTCTTAACTCAATCTGCCCGATGATGGTCTAGTGACCGAAATTGCAATCGCAGTGTAATATATTTCGAAGTATTTTTGTGATAATAAACGTAGTAAATTCAAGTTTTGTTTTTGTTCATCATTATAGAAATCACTTGATTTTGTTCTAACATTTTTCTACTAATTAAACTATCAAATACGCACTCGTTACTAAAAGTTACTAAATACTAAAAGGTAGTTATCATTAATGACGAATAAACAATCAAGTTGAAGATACCTTTAGGCAGAATATGATTCTTGAATTCATTTATCGTGGAATTTATTCATGTACTCATTAAATATTATCCTAACAGTACTCAGGATAAATCTTACATCAAACTTACATTCAGGACAAATAGAGAAATAAATTAGTTATTAGGCAATACTTTGAATTGAATGCCTGATAATTTAACATTTGGAATCAATCACAATACGTAACATGCAACAAAATGTAGGTCAAGCTAAGAGCGAAAACATCACGAGGTAAATCATATGTTAAACACTGATTAATTGGTTGTTTCGATTATTTGAAGTTTTAAGAATTAATGTCAAAATTAATAATCGAGTAGGTACACTGAGAAGAATTCCTTCTAATATTCAACCTTAGAACACTCAGTTTGTCCCTCCCTTACATATAATAATATACTGCCGAGTGTTTGAGATTCAAATAATTGGGCTTATTTTTATTGAATTAACCCTGAAAATAATAGAGTATTGCGGGAGTGGTTTTTGAATACCTCCTAATACCCCCTGGATAGAGTTGCCATCCGTCCGGGTTTCCCCGGATTTGTCCTAGTTTAGGGGGCGGACAAAGTTTGTCCGGGCAAAACCCGGACAAATTTTGTGTCCGGGAAAATCAAAGATGAGCAATATGTTGAAACAAATCGTAGTTAAAAATTAATTTATAATCGTAAGCCGTATATGAGCTAAATCCAGAGAGAAACTTGCTAAATACACATACGGTTTCTCCTCTGACCAAAATAAAGTACCTATAGGTAATTTTAAAGATTTGAGTTTCTCCCTCTTTTAAAAACTCCTGATGGAAAAGAAAGACATTTTGGCAGAAATTAACAAGTCTGAAAAATATCCAGTTAAGTTAAATTAGTAAAATGAACTTGACCTCGTTAAAATTAAAACTTGTTACTTACTTTTAATTTTTAGTTAATAAACAATTTAGGCTTTTGGTTACCTAACCTATTTAACTAGATGACCTATCCTATAATTTGTTGTTACAATGTAGAATGTAATCTATTTTGATCAAAATTCATCATTATAAGTTGTTTTTCATTTGATGATACCAAAGAGACGAGTTTTTCTGATTATTTTTGTTACCAGATTTCCTCAAAAAGCGAAAACTGTAAACTGTGTTATATTAGTAGATATTTAATTTTGTTGTTGTTGTTATCGCAAACAAACGGTTTGAAGTTCAAATACATGAAAAAATTCAAATTTAAATGTTGTTTTATTTTATTCCGGGAAATGACTAAATTTCACCCAAATGTCCGGGCTTTTAAAATTTTTTGTCCGGCGTCAGCAATTTAGGTGATGGCAACCCTACCCCTGGACCACTAGTAATTATTTTGAAATATACAGGGTGACCCTGTTATATTTTTTCTTATGGAGCACCCTATATTTTTTCACATTTTTAGATACTATAGACCAAATAAAGGTGAGTTACTGTTATATTCCCTATACATAAAACTAACTGTTGCTGAGAAATTTTGAGGAATTGAAAAATACGGACCATAATTTAAAAACTGTTTACACCCTTTAACATGTAACGAGCTGCTTGAAGCTGAATTTACTGCTCAGATGAAAGGTTAAAGTTAACTACCACATAAAAGTTTTATTTCAATATTGTACAGAGTGGTGAAAAAAATTGCATCAAAGTTTGGGCACATTTTTTATTGAATAACTTCTTAAAGTTAAATGGAACATCCTGTATTTAATGGCATATTTTGACGCAGAATTAGATTCCCTTTGAAACTATATCAGGGTTCCCTATACCTATCTCTTATGATTTTCACGCAAAAGACGTTTTTATATTCTACTTATGAGTAATTTCTTCATCTTAAAAATGGAACATCCTGTATTGTAATTAAAAAGCATTTTTTAAATCTTTTTATTAAGGAACACGTTGATTCGCTAAAAGCACGAGTTTATATTTTTGCAGCTCTCAAAATAATATTATTATGGAGTCAATAAAAATTACATTTATTTTTCACTTGTATATTATATGTTTATTTCACCTTGGATACGGTTTCTATAAACACACTCATTATGCCCTAGGCCATTACGCACGCATTTGCGGGCATAATGGATTTAAAACGCCCGCTTATTGTACTAGGAGAAATGAAGCAAATTTCATTGATTAAATACTTCATAATCCTTATCGATTATTATGGATCATAACGCCCGCTCATTGTATGAGGAGAAATTAAGTCACTTCTATTGATTGAATACGTCATAATCCTTGTCGTATACGACTCTGGATTTCTCCGGCAATGAATTATTCGCAGCTTTTGCTGCATTTTCTATGATATTCTTGGGTAAATTCATTTTCATTTTCATTATTTCTATAAAACTACACAAAGAAAGCAGCATGAGATTCACTGAATATGATGACAAAAATATTCACAAACGTCAAACTATCAACAAATGACATGCCTACTAAGAGAAGGAAAATGGATAGGAGCAATGAAACGATTTTAAAATCGCTTTTTCATCATAATATAATAATTTTTTCGTGAAAAATAAAATCTTGTATGCACCGCGTGTGTTACTAGATCCTTATGCCCATCGGGTCAGAGGCCCTCGGGCCGAATGTTTCCCTCAGGGCATAAGGATCTATATAACGCACTTGGTACATAAATAACTATTCAATATGACTGTCATCAAAGTTGCGATTTCTTATACCTATCCTACTATTTTTTTCAATAATAGTGACTTTGGCCTAGATGACGTTAGTTATTACTTTGAAAGAACAATTATTCGACAGGTAGAATACTTAATCAAATTATTGTTATTGTGTGAAGTAGTTTGAAATTAGTATTTTTTTAAAAGATTGTTACATTCTAATTAGTTGAAATGGGACTTTACCCTAGGGAAGAACGAATTGATATGAAAATTGCTTATTAGCGTCAAGAGTATATGCCCAATAGTATCCTAACAGGCGTCATCCTAATAAGCGTTCATTGGAAAAGTTGTTGCAGCTTTTCCGAAAAACGGGCAGTGTGTCTTATAATAAGCCAAAACGACAAAAACCGGTTACCGGAAATGAGGAAAACGAATATTTAGTGATGGAATCTCTGGTTGAAGACCCTCAGACAAGTCAGCGAAAAATAAAAATGAAGCAACTGGAATAAGCAGACAGATTATTCCAAAGAATAATTAAAAAACACAAATTTTACCCTTATCACATTCAACTACATCAACAGCTTTTTGAAGAAGATTATGGTCGACGACTGAATTTTTGTTTATGGGTTTTAGAAACGTTTGCTGATGACGAAAAGTTTTTTGGATATGTAGGCCAGGAAATGAAGCTCAAAAAAAGGTAAAACCTCGCAATTCTTTGATCTTGCATGGATTGACTTGAAATTTTAACAGAAGGTAGGTGATAGCCCAAGGATCAAAATCTATATCGAACCGAAGGGCGCTGAAAGGTTTTTAGGGGTGAAAACTACCCCTAATTGTCAAAAATTATAAAATAACGTTTTAAACCTGAATATGGGTAAGATTTGGTTTGGATTAGTTAAATAATGATTGTTTAGTGCTTTGGAATACAATTTCATCATAATTCAACCCTTAAAAAGCGACCCTTGTTAGAGTTTAATATAAAAAGAATTACTAATCCTAAAAAAATGATTTCGCTTTAGATAGATTTGCATAAAAATTTGGGATTAGGCTCAACTCACCCTCTGCTTTGTAGTTTGTGTCATGTCGACGAACCCTGATTGTTTCTTAGGGGTGAAAAATACCCCTAATTGTCAAAAATTATAAAATAACATTATAAATCTTAAGAAGGGGAAAATTTGGTTTGGATTAGTTAAATAATATTATTATTATTATTAATTATACTTTGAAATAAAATTTCATAATTTTTCAACCCTTAAAAAGCAATTATTAGTGTTATATGTAAAAAAAAATTTTTTTTCCAAAAAGCAAAATGATTAATTGTAATAGTAATCCAATTCAATAATTCTGTTATTTAGAACATTTGTCTAATACATTTTGCAAATTTTCAACTCTTGAAAACCACCCTTCACAACATTATGATTTTTATAAACCAATTTAATAGATATGAATTGAAAAAGAGAAGAATTAAGTACGAAAAAATTTATTAACATAAAAATGCACTGTATATTCTCATACATTTACATAAATAGATGAATATATTTACAATTACAGATACAAATACAAATATAATTTTAATAAATAATAAACACAACCGAATATTTTTAAAAAAGTCGTGAGCGCACGTGCTACTTCTTTCGAACTTGAGGATGCACTGGCAAGAAACCAACGTAATATACACTCACACACGTAAATATATGAGCAGATGTTTCTTCTCTATGGTATTTCACAAAAAAAAACAGGAAAAAATTCGAACGTACAAAATTCCAACCCCACTGCCGAATTTACCGGTTTTGTAGACTATTATACTCCCAAGTGTACTGTACTATACTATTGGAATTTTTCGGAAAAAAAAATCGATTGGTTTTTTTAACGTATTTCCTTCATTTTTAACGATAGAGTGTTTTCTCGAAAACGATTTTGTAAGGTTTTTCAAGAGCAACACGGATCTGTAAATTAAATCTCTTCAGATATCTTGGTTTTTAAATGGGGTGAGTTTAAAGGGTTCAAAAAAGGAGGTTCTCGTGCATAAGTAGACGTTTTAAATGCCTATATCTCGACAAATATTCACTGTACAAAAAATCTGCGTGAAGGAAAATTTTAGTCATGAAAAGAGCTACAATTTAGTACTTTTTCGTTTTTTTAATATATTAAGTATTTTCGGAGATATTTTCAAAAAAAGTGTGAAAAATATGAAATTGTGAAAAGTAGTTTTTCACTTTAAGCTCTAATTTTTCAAAAATTAAGCATTTTAAATTGGTCAAACTTCTTTGACATATTAACAATACATATATAAAGAGAATTGCACAAGGGTGAAGATCAATTTTAATTAGGGGGGTAGTTAGGGGGTTGTTTTCATCAATTTTTTCGCATAAAAAATTAGGTACTGACCTTATTTTCATTATAACTCACTCAATTTTTGTGCTAGAGACTTTTTTAAAGAAAGGTCTGATTATGCCCTTCAAAAAAGATTCTATAAATTTTCTCCGAAAAATGCAGCATTTTCCCGGAAAAGGCCTTTGAATCTATTAAATTTTGCATTTGAAAAATAAAGCTACTTATTGATAGGTCCTATTTCGGTTGCTATTGGTCGTAGAAAAATTATAAAAAAAGGATTTCATTTGTCTTTTTAAAGGCTACAATTTTGTTCTCTACAGTTTTTTTGATAAAATGCATAATTTTCGAGTTATTCGCGAAAAACCGCTTAAAAACGTCGATTTTTTCGTCTAAAAATGGTTACCTTCAATCGCGAATAACTTGAAAAATATTAGTTTTACAAGAATCACTTTTCCAATCGATTCATGTAACAAAAAATTTCCTCCCCCGAGATAGGGTGGCAACCACCCCCAAGGCTTTAACGCCCTTTGGTTCGATATAGATTTTGATCCTTGGGCTATTCCCTACCTTCTGTCAAAATTTCAAGTAAATCCATGCCAGATCAAAGAATTGCCAGGTGAAATGCTTCATTTCCTGGCCTAATGTGCTTTTTGCCGATGAGTCATCTTTTCACAACAAAGAATTAGTTAATAGAATAACATTCACTACTACAGGTACGAAAATCCTAATATTGTTAGAACTCTTGATCACCAGCACAGATGGTCTGTTAGCGTGTGGGGTGGAATAATTAGAACGCGAATAGTTGGTCCATACTTTTTCGATGGTCCCTTGAACGGGGCCATGTTTCTCGAATTTATTACGGACACTTTGCCTATACTGTAGGAAACTATACCTCTTGATATTCGTCAAAGGATGTGGATACAGCTGGATGGTGCTCTTGCGCACTCTGATAAACGTGTTAGAAACGAATTAGATAGACAATATCCAGATAGATGGAAAGGACGAGGAAGTTCACATAACTGGCCAACTGTCCCGACTTTTTTTATGAGGATATATCAAAAATATTGTTCACAATATACCGCCAAAGACACCTCAGCATATGAAAATACGAATCAGAAGAGCGTTCCGTTCCATACCGCAAAACATATTATTGAGAGTTCAGCACTCATTTCAAGAAAGAGTTCGCTTATGCATTGAGAATAATGGACACCTCTTTGAGCATTTGTTGAAATAATAATTCTTTTACCATTTACCTTTTTATAATTTTTCAATAAAAGGAGTTCTAAAATGTTTTTAGCTTTTCATTACAATATAGGATGTTCCA
This sequence comes from Cynegetis impunctata, assembly GCA_030704885.1. Taxonomy (NCBI): domain Eukaryota; kingdom Metazoa; phylum Arthropoda; class Insecta; order Coleoptera; family Coccinellidae; genus Cynegetis; species Cynegetis impunctata. Next base: position 67,787 of record JARQZK010002976.1, read on the forward strand.
TTTTTAGGATGAAGAAATTACTCATAAGTAGAAAATAAAAACATTTTTTGCGTGAAACTCATAAGAGATAGGTATAGAGAACCATAATATAGTTTTAAGGAGAATCTAATTCTGCGTCAAAATATGCCATTAAATACAGGATGTTCCATTTAACTTTAAGAAGTTATTCAATAAAAAATGTGCCCAAATTTTGATGCAATTTTTTTCAACGCTCTGTACAATATTGAAATAAAACTTTTATGTGGTAGTTAACTTTAACCTTTCAGCTAAGCAGAAAATTCAGCTACAAGCAGCTCATTACATGTTACAGGGTGTAAACAGTTTTTAAATTATGGTCCGTATTTTTCAATTCCTCAAAATTTATCAGCAACAGTTAGTTTAATGTATAGGGGATATAACAGTAACTCACCTTTATTTGGTCTATAGTATCTAAAAATGTGAAAAAATATAGGGTGTTCCATAAGAAAATATATAACTGTGATATGTATTTTTTTTGGGTTACCCTGTATATTTCAAAATAATTTTGAAATATGCTCCTCATGGACCCACATATGACTGTACTAAAAAAAATTTCCCCACTCTTTTCATTTCTCATAGAAACACCGTGGCGTACGGTGTGGGCCACCCTGTATATATATATATATATATATATATATATATATATATATATATATATATATATTATATATATATATATATATATATACACTTGAAATATTGACATTAAAAAAGAAATGCTCGAGAAAAAGGGTTGTATATATCAGAATAATTCAAAAATCGTGGCCCAGGAGGTATAAGAGCGATTTAAAACCCCAAACCGACACCTTATTGTTGACTTTTGATTTTATTTTCGGAGAAAATATGACTAAAAAGTGTATGATATATAAGAAAAAACACAGAATCTTTTCTATGTACTAGAATAAAGCAAAGACACCGACAACAAACCACACGAAATGCTTTTCAACAGTAAAATCAAATAATTGGTTAAAATTAGATGTTTTATTAAGTTGTATAAAAAGGTTCGCTGAATATTAGTGGCATTATTTTATATATATATATATATATATATATATATATATATATATATATATATATAAATATATATATATATATATATATATATATATATATATATTATATATTAATATTGTTTTCCGTCGACCTCTAAATAAAAGCTTACTTTAACGTACACGAAATTGATCATTAATGACCTATTTTAATGTGCAATTTCTCCTATTTTAATGTATGATTGTCATGGGCAACCAAACACAGAAGTATTCAGCACGGAATAGTTGAATTATTCTGTGTTTGTACTGTTATTCCACAGAGAAAAGGAATTTATAATTCAAATCGAAAAATTTAACTCTATACAAAATAAAGTAGAAACTGCGGAAAAAATTTTATGCAATAATCGTTCGAAAGTAAATAACACTTCAGCTTCCACCAGTTCCACATATTCCTTATCGGATATTGTAGGTAATGTTAACTATTCAGAATGTCACATGTCTAATATTCCATCTATGAATTTCTCAAATTGTTCCATCGGGTGCATAAATGTAAATATATCGAAATGAACATAGAAATTTATATTGTGTCAAGTGTATCTGTCATGCAAAATAAAAATTTATTTCAATCAAGAATTTATACTTAATTCATGATGAGGTCGACGGAAAAATCTTGTAATAAACTCGGTTATTAATGTAGCGATTAATGGTCTCGAACTATTAACGCGCTCGCTCCGCTCACGCGTTAAAATATCTCAACCATTAATCGCTGTCATTAATAAACTAGTTTATTGAATAACTATTATTGATATTAATGAATATATACATATATTTTAACTTTTTAGTTCGGTCATCTACAAACGCGTGTTTTTAGAATCTCAAACTATTATTTATTTTAAACGCGTACTTGGCACAGAGATACTACCGGGAATCGAATTTGGAAAATCGTTAATCCTGAAGCTCCTGATCAGGATAACGAGCCAAACTATTCAAAATATTGCATTGTCATCAGTCCTTTGATAAGTGGACAAAGTTTCAAATCAATCCGACGTTTTGAAGGGGATAAAAATAACTTTCAAAGATTCTAGATACATACATACCAAGCTAATAAAAGGGTTTTAAAAATGATACCATTTATTTGATTCCGTATGACTTCATTTCTACTTCTGAAAGAATTGATTAACTAAGTATATTAGCTACAATGGTCAAATATTTTTGAATAAACACCTGTATTGTAGCCAGTTGGTCAAATATGTTTGAATAAATACCTGTATTGTAGCCAGTTGGTCTTGGTCTCGTAGGATATCCAGTAGGTCTATATGTTGGATATTTACTGGGGGCAGGAGAAGAGGGTCCAGGTCCTTCTGTAGGTCCAGGGCTCGGATATCCTCCTTGACCAGTTACGGCACCAGTGGCTGGATTAGTATAGATCGGGAATGGCGGTTGTGGTGTGATTGATCCTGATGCAGGGTAAGGCGGCTCCCGAGGTGGCAGATACTGTCCAGGCCGAGCGGGTTGGAAAGGTCTTGGTTTTTGAGTGTTGCTTGGAGGCAAATATTCTCGGAAACTTCCTTGGCGAACTTAAAACACATTGCAGCATTCAAATCAGTTCGAAGGTTACGATATAGGTAGTTATTAAGTATATAATAAAAACTGTAGAGGGTATTGGATTGCAACCATAATGTTACAACGTAATTTCTTATTGACCAAAGGTAGATGAATTTAATTAAATTTTTACGATGAAATAATCAAGTTCAAGAAAATCCATTATAATATGTAAATAAAAATTCACAGTTTCCGATTTTAACTATATTTTGTAAAACATAACAATTGTTTCGTCATACACAGTAGCTGCTTCAGATGTATAGTACATACTAAGTTTTACAACAATAATTTTGAAAGATGAAGGAAGGGAATATACAATAAAAATGTAGAAAAACATGAACGTAATCTCTTAGCAGGTAGATAATATAAACTGTTACTGACATGGGAAAAACACAACAGGTACAAATATTCAATAGTACACTAAAAAAAGATTTAACAACGTTGAATTATTCATATCGAATTGGTCATTTAAAAAATTATTGGATTGTTTCATACTATTGATTTCAAGAGTTTCTGAAAAATTGAGTTTATAGCCAATGGAGCTTAAGAAATCAAAAATAATTGCGATTCTAAAACCAAACAAACCCAAGAACCTACCTGAAAGCTTTCGCCCAATAGCCTTGTTAAGCTCATGCTATAAGCTCCTAGAAAGGATGTTATTAAACCGACTGAGCCCTCTGATAATGGAGCATATTCCTGTTGAACAGGCTGGGTTTAGGCCCCACCGTAGCTGTGTCGACCAGGTGCTCAGCTTAACAACACACATCGAAGCAGGGTTTAAAAACAGCTGAAGACAACTGTAGGGTATGTCGACCTGACAGCAGCATACGACACGGTCTGGAGAGAGGGGCTCCTCTACAAGTTTCTCAACGTGATACCATGCAGCCGAACAGCATCTCTACTGAACAACATGCTCTGCGATAGACCCTTCCAAATAATAACAGGAGGAAGCAGAAGCAAGATGAGACATCTCAATAATGGGCTGCCCCAGGGCTCTGTACTTGCACCTGTCCTGTTTAATTTATATATTTCCGACACCCCACAGACATTGTCAAGAAAGTTCGGATATGCCGATGACCTGGCCCTTGCATCCCAAAGTAAAACCATCGAAGAAGCTAGTAACGCACTGTCAGAAGACCTGAACATGCTGGGAAAATACTTCGCCGACTGGAGGCTAATTCCAAATATGAACAAGACTGAAGCGATGTGCTTCCACCTAAACAATAAACAAGCACGAGTGGAGCCCCAAGTGTATTTCAATAATAATCTACTACGCTATAATCCTTGCCAAAAATATCTAGGGGTAACAATGGATCGAACACTTTCATACAAAACACATTTAAAGAACACCGCAGCTAAAATGAATACCAGAAACAACATAATCCGCAAACTCTGCGGCACTACTTGGGGCGCGAACGCATCCACTCTTAAAACCTCAGCGCTCAGCCTTGTCTACTCAGTAGCTGAGTACTGCGCCCCAGTCTGGATAAACAGCTGCCACGTAAAGAACATCGATACCAAGAGACTAATTAGTGGCTGTCTAAAAAGCACACCTCTGCCCTGGCTCCCTGCTCTAAGCCACATTGCACCTCCCTCCATCCGCAGACAAGAGAGCCTAGTTAGGGAATATAATAAAATAATAACAAATCCCCTACTTCCAATACATAGTGACCTTCCCGTAGCCGGCCTGCAGAGATTGAAGTCTAGATCTCCCCCAATATTGCTAGCAGAAAAACTTGTGAGAGATAATTTCAATTTGACCAATAAATGGAGAGAATACTGGGAAGCCTCGAAACCAGTCCAGGCTGTACATATAACTGATCCTACAGTGCCCTTACCAGGTATGGAGCTGCCTCGCCACGAGTGGAAAACACTTAACAGGATAAGAACGTCTCACGGTATTTGCCGTGACTCATTCTATAAGTGGGGACTCACCGAAACACCAACCTGCGACTGCGGAAAGCCTCGCCAGACTGTCCACCATATTACAATGGAGTGCCCCCTTACTGCATACGGAGGAGAAATGAGCGACTTCTATGAGGCCACTGACTCTGTGCTGGACTGGATCAATGGTCTAGATTTTAAAAGTTAACTTCAAATCGTGCAATACTTATGTTTATATTTTATTTCTACTTTTTTCTACTTTTAGATATACACTTATATGTTTTTATGACGTAATGTGAATGTGTACAATTTTAACTAATTATAACTAAATCCATGTATGCCATACGCTAAATAAATAAATGAGTTTATAGCCTTTCTTTTCTATATTATGTTATATTTCAAATTCACTATTAAGAATATGATTATGTTCCAGCAGATGTGATGCATAAGTAGAATTTACTTTTTACTTGTCGTAACTTCTTTTATGTTCTGATATTCGAAATTCAAAGTTCCTGCCAGTTTGGCCAACATGTTTGTTCTGTTTTTCTCATGTCAGTAACAGTTTCATCTTTCAATACTCTTGTTGTAGAAGTTAGTATGAACTATACATCTGAAGAAGCCACTGTGTATGGCGAAACAATTGTTGTGTTCAACAAAATAGTGTGAAAATCGAAAACTGTTTTATTTACAATAGGTACATGTCCGAAATTCTACTATAAGCATGCCATGCAGCGAAAGCTATGATTCACGGTAATTCGGAGAAATTGAATAGAAATATAATCATATTCCTAATTTTTTTAGCAATTTTTGCATTTGTACACTTTGAAATAGTTGACTAACTCGGACGGTCCTTTCTTTCCTTCCTTACGCCGACGTAACTGACAAATTAATTGAATAATACTACTAACACAATCTTTGGAGGATGCAATATAGATCTGATATGTGAAGTAAATAATTGTTAAAAGGATACTATAGAAAGTGTTTAATTCTCTTATTCAAAATGACGACAGAAAGAAGAATTTTTTTCTTTGTATAGCTTAGTCAAGTCTGATATAATTATTTTATTCACTTGAATAAATTTTTTTAAGAGATTCAAAAATACCCAAAATATTTTGATGAAGTTACAGATCTAGTAAAAAACGTTTACAGCTTTCAAACTTCGTTATAAATCGACTTGTTAATATATCAACAAAATGAGTGCAATTTTTGATAGATACAAATGTCACAAAAACATTTCGGCAAAGTATAGTCGCGTCAATAAAGTTTTCAGAAACAGCTCCGATTTTGATAATTTTTTTTTAAATTTCTGTTTTTTAATGTTATTTGAAATCAGAAATCTTATAGAGGGGGGAAATACTTGTTTTTATTGTTTAAACAATATAGACGTCATTTATATAAAAAAATTAGTTTTTGCGTGGTTTTCTTGGAAAATAATTGTTGGATTAAGGAAAACGACGAAATCAACGCTATATGATATATATTTTTTTAACCACTTAATTTCATACATACACAACACCCAAGAGCAAGATGGGAATCGAACCCATGATCCTCGGTTTATAACCGATACACCTTACCGCTGGGCTACCGAGGCTTTTCGCCGATATTTTTGAACAATATGAAACAGATGTTAGTGATGGTAGAAAATTTTTTTTACATTATCGATGGTGGTATGTTACTTCACAGATTGAAATGGGAAAAAAATACAAAGTATATCAGATATTTACGTAATAACTATGGTACCAACGTTAAAGTTGTTTTTGATAGATACAGTAATAATGGAAGCGTCTGAGAGAAATCATAGATATAAAAGTAATACTTCAATCGATTATTTTTTTGAAGAAGACATGCCTCTTAATACAACTGAAGTCAAGCAGTACCTAAGCAGTGGCGTATCCAGAGATTGAGTTTGGGGGAGTAGTAGCAAGTTTTAGGCAGTTGACCTAAACTATTTATAAGATAATCAGCGAAAGCGGGGGAGCGAGGGGTGTCGATTGATCGTTGCTCATCCATAATTCAACTCACAAAAATATAAAATAATTGCGAGGACATTTACCAACAATATTCATCATAAAATGTGAAGATATAAAATATACATAAAGGTTAAGAAATAAAATATATATGAAATTCAAGAAAAAAATATGAAAACCAAGAAATAGGCTATTCAAAATTTGAAGGAAAAATATCAGAAAGGTTGGAGAATGATATATTTATTAAAAATTTGAACATAACCGCTTCTTCTAGCATCAAATATGATGCAAAAATCACAAGACGAAATCAATTCGCCTCTTTCGTCGGAATTATTTCCATAATCGTGAGTATGTATAACAAAAGTTCTGAATTTGTATAATTTTCATAATTTGTATTGAAGAATTTGGACCAAACGATGCGGCAACCGCACCCCTGCTTTTGAATGAGTGAAGCCGAGGCATCGCGCGTAAACACCTATTTACTTATGCAACCACACAAACTTTCGCATGCGATTCACTGATCTAGGTATGATCTATCTATTCTGATAAATTTCGTTTGTTTATTTATTTCTTTTATATGCTATGTGGACTATCAAATGATATGAAAAAACCTTTTTTATTAGTTTTCGTACAATGTTTGATATATTTTCAATTTCATTCGAAGATTTAGTGTTGCAAATTCTCTTCTGGGGGGTAATTACCCCCAGTAAACCCCCCCCCCCGTAAATACGCCCCTGTTGCTAAGTGATGCAGTTCGTTTAATTGTAGGTACAATCAGCTCTTTATAGTGGACATTGATGTGTTAGTAATATTGATGGCTTAAGCACCTCATCATAAAGAAATATTTTTCTTGAAACTAGTCAAAAATAATGTCTTAGAACGAGTTTATCTACAGAAACTATGTTAATGAAAGATCCAAATATTACCAATCTCTTTTTCATTCATGCATTCACTGGATGTGATACAACAACTGCTCTTTATAATAAAGGAAAAAATAGTTTATCAGTTTTTAATAGTTATCAAAAATTACGCGCAGCAGCTGAAACTTTCATAGTTCAAGAACAACGTGAAGAAATACTTTTTGATGGAGGTATTTATTGTATTCTCATCATGTATAGTGCTAAAACTGCCAAAAGCTTGAATGAACTGCTATACAAGCGTTTTATAACAGTAGCTTCAAAAGACAAGACCATACTCAGCTCGTTACCTCCATCAGAGGATGCAGCAAAAAAAAAAACATATTAGAAGAGTTTACCTTCAAGTTCAACAATGGAAAAATAATGCTTCAATACCTCCCGAAGATTGGGATTGGCAAATAGATCATTACTTGAAACCAATTACAATGACAAAACCCGCAGCACCGAAGAACGTTTTAAAATTTATATTTTGATCTTGCAAAACGGGATGCGGTTCAGCGTGTGGCTGCAGAAAAAGTGGTTTGCATTGCTTACCCGCCTGCATTGTATGCAGTGGAAGTGACTGCGATAATCACCCACCACCTGATGAAGATTAAGTTCTCAAAAGGCAAATTTGACTGTGAAAATTAAATGTTCTTTTTTTTAAATAAAAACAGAAATTGACAAAGTTACTTGTGTAGGGTTATTTTTTTAGAGTCAATGAAAAAAATTATTCTTTCATTTAATAATAAATAATAAATTATTCTATTATTTAATCATGAATAATAAATTATTCTATTATTCAATAATAAATAATAGAAAAATAATGAAGCTGAAAACTTATTTTCTCATATAAATTACATACATATTGTTTGAATAATAAAAAAAATTATTTGCCCCCTCTGAAAGATTTCTGATTTTCAATAATATAAAAAAAAAGAAATTTTAAAACAAAATTTATCAAAATCATAGCTGTTTCCGAGGACTTTCGAAGTTTGCCTGTTTTACGGCTTCATTGATGCGACTATAATAAACATTGACGGAAAAGTTCACAGCTTTTCAATAAAGTTTCACCTCTGAATCTCCTGATGTTGGTCTAGAATGAAAAATATTTATTATGCATATATATATATATATATATATATATATATATATATATATATATATATATATATATATATATATATATATATATATATATATATATATATATATATATATATATATATATATATATATAGGTATATATATTTGAGTATTTTTTTCAACGAGAAGGCTTTTATGTGAGAGAATCATCAGAATCAGCGGTGGAGTTTCTGAAAAAATAAATTTCTTGGAACACGTTGCTGGGGATACTCATTATCCATTTTATAATACTCTAAATACTCAAAGTGAGCCATGTTTCATCGTTTGTCTGCTCTGGTATTCTCATGGATATTTAGTTGACGTATAGTTTGTTATCATTTACATAATAATATATCGGCTAATGTTTGATGATTATTTTCGTAACATAAAAAGAATAATAATTCTTCTAAGCATAAACTGTTCTATAATATGTACTAACTTTTTCTGCTGTTCGTGGTATAAACGCCCTGAAGCCATTGCAGAATATTTTGTACCATCACGTCAGCATTGGTGTGCGCTGCTTGCCCAGTGTCACGTTTTCCTGCAATAATATATCTCTCAAAAATACCAATGATTGATAAAGAAGGTACGTAAATTATCGTTCGTTGTTTTGAATATCTTATACAGTATCTGTTCACAAAGTGGACTTATGAATTTATTATTAAATTCACGAGCCACCTAAGAATAGGAAATGTTTCATTGCTCTTGAAGAAAAAAACGCTCACCAGCAGAGCTCTGTCACTAAGTTCGTATTTTCTAAGCACGATTGTTCTTTTTTACCCAATAAGTCAATTTTAAGGGACTATGGAAGTTTTCAATTTTCTTAAAAATGTTCATGTCTGATTGTCATTATTATTGGTGAGTGAAACCGACACATTAATATGGGAAATTTTTGAAAAGTCAGAAGCAAAATGGCGAGTTTCAAGCCTTTTTTTGAGCCTCGCAACTTGAAAATATAAATTTCTATCCTTTCAATTATTTTTTATGGTCTACCACCTGGAAAGAAGTGTTGAGAAAATAAAATTTAAAACACTTCAACAAACTGTTCAAGTGAACAATTACTAAGTCTCATTATTTTTTGTGAAACTAAAACTCAAAAAAACTTTTGTGGAACTAAAAAACCAATTATTTAATGAGTTGAAAATGTTAATCTTTGCTTTCAAAACAAGGCGCTCACGACTCTCTGCCCAATAAAGTTATAGTGCAGTGCACACCTCTCCAATAGGCAGCGCTCACCCTTCACATAGGCTTGGTGTTATTATTAATCTAGTTACAACCAATACTCATTACTTTTTACATCTTACAGCTGTTTTCCGGGACATCGTTAAAACCGGCCGGGCCACCGGGACAAGAGCAAAATACCGGGACTGTCCCGGTCAAACCGGGACATATGGCAAGCCTATATATATATATATATATATATATATATATATATATATATATATATATATATATATATATATTTTGTTTCTTTTTCCCAGTACCTACATATTGGCATCCCCAGCGGCTGCCATCGAGTCGAATGAGCTGAAATTTGGTATCTGGAATTGCTTTCGTTGCAGAACGAAAGTTTCAAAATTTGGGTGAATTTCTACAACCGCCGCCATTTAAACGTAGATATTTCTATATAAATATATTATTATATTTTCATATAAATGTCCTTCCCGGTATAAATTGACAACTCCAGCAGTTATTATCACATGAACTGAGCTGGAAATTGATGTCTCAAGTGGTTTCCAAGGCAGAACAAAACTAACAAAATTTAGTTAAATGTGTCCAACCTCCGCTATTTTTACGTAGATATTCCTTGATTTTACGTGGTTTTTGAAAAAATGTCAAACTCTGCAGTTTCTGCAGATTGAGTTAGATGGTTCAAACTTGGTACGTAGAGATTAAGTTTTTTTACAATAGAGAATAAAAATCCCAGAAACATGTCGTGTCGCGGATCAAATTTAAATTGCTTGGAAAACAAAACATTATTAATGTTATTGATACTTGCTGGGCAACAATTGATTAATTCCTCAAATAGGTAACAAATTCGTTAAGTAGGTAGGTAGGTACCTATTTTGTGAAAGAAAATGATGAATAGATGAATGATTAATTGGATGAGAAGAGTTTTTGTGAATATTGTAAATAGGAGTTCTAGGTCTCAAGGTAGACACTCGAAAGTGAAAACTTTCGCAAAGAAATTAATATTTTAGGATGCTTGTTTTACTTTGATTTTCTTTAAGTCATAAGGCGGTTGACCTTGAAATCCTAAAAATTTTCGCCTATGGTGTATTTTATATATATATATATATATATATATATATATATATATATAAATAAATATATTTATATATTAGGTATATTCATTACCTACTGAAGAATAGGGAAACACTTACCTCTGTCTTTCTTCGTGTCGTTACCTTCTTCTTTAGTCCATGTTTGTTGGAATATGAGGAATGCCACGATGATGATATGCAAGTATTTTTTCATTCTGAAAAAAGTTACAGTGTTAAATAATGTGCTCCCAACATCAAAATAGTCAGAAGAAAAAATATCCTATAGGCAAGTGTTTCATCCTGTCTAAAGTTTATAAATGTTTCCTTATGAAATTTAGCAAAGAAATCGAAAATTACAAGACCTGAATTAATTATGCATGTAGATTGTATCAACTCTACACTTTGTTGATATCTCTACTGAAATCTGTCTTGAAGGGATGCAGTAAATTCTGAAAATTTAAATGCACACACACACATACATATATATATATATATATATATATATATATATATATATATATATATATATATATATATATATATATATATATATATATATATATACAGTGGCGTAGATAGCTTTTTGCGATGGGGGGGATATGACCTAGTGCAAAATTTCATAAGTTCTTCTTCTAAAGTTCTATTCTTGTTGATAAAAATAATCTTTCATGCAGATAGTACAAAATAAGCAGAAAAATTGAATTAAATTGCAAAAAAATTCAAATTATTTGAATTGGAAAAAAATTATCAAGAATTAGTGAAAAATTGAATTATATTAAATTGGATACATAAATCATTGAACATTTCTTGGGAAAATTAGAGAAGAAAATCTAATTTTCGGCGTTTTTCGACATTCATGACTTCGTCAGCTGTGATTCCAATGTCACGATGAATTGCCAGAGCAGCCAAACCTTTCAAAAACACAAAATTAGACAAACATAAGTTTTTAATTTGCAATGAATTTTATATATTCAGAAGGGTCCTTACAAGTCCACTTCTTTTATCGTGCACCTTCGAATCGTTTCTATTCGCTTCAAACGTCGATACCGGCAGCATAGCTAATATTCTGAACAACATATTGATATTCGAAGAAAAAAATTCTAGGCAATCATCAAGCTCTGTTATTGAATTTTTAGGCTTAACATCGCCTTTACGAATTAAATATTTCTTCCACACTGTCAAGTTACGAGAACAGCAGGTGTGGCAGTAAAAAATTTTTGATAAAACTCATCAGTTTTGATAAATTTATCAACTGCTTTGTCAATTTCGTATAAATCATGCTTGAAAAACATCGAAAATCTTTCTAACATATTTAGTCTAGTCAAAAAGTGCATTTTTGTTCAACTTTTTTCAGAAGTCTCGGAAAAATATGAGCAAGGTGTCACTCGATTCGGAATAGCATATAGACGTTTTTTGAGAAAAATAAAAATTCGCTCGCGAAAATTGTGAAAGTAAACAATATACTGAAAAAAGGGGGTTTGGTTCTTTGCCAATATGTCAAAAATTAATAGAGATTCTTAAAATCTGAAGAAAGATTCGAAAAGAAGAGGAAATTTCCCAACAAAAAGACCCAACTACTGGAACTGTAGGATCCATATTCATAGTTTTCTCAGATAGGTAAAAATATGGCCGAAAACGGGTAATTTGGTTTGGGCAAGTCACGCCCATTTAGGACACTTCAACAATTATTTTTCCATATTAAATATGAAAATTAAGGAATGAAAAATTCAGACAGTTACTAAATCGGTGAATGAGCAATAATTCAGCGATAATAGCGATTTTTGAATTAGTTATGCAATAGTTAATTAACAATTTTTTGGTACTTAAACATGAAAATTGTAAGTGTGATAACTATTTATCATGGATCTGAAAAATTTTTTCATTCTTGGAGATATTATTATAAGGCTTCAGAGTAAATCCCCATTGAAAAAATTTCAATTTTTCAGTTGTTTATTGACAATTTATCCGTTTTTTATTATCGGAAGCTACATGGAAATGGTTTTTTCAATATTCATCTCCTACTGTTTAAAAAATTGTTATAAACAAATGCGTTGTTTATAAGAGAATTAAGAAAAGAAAGTTATGATTAATTAAAGTGCGTAAATTGTTAATAAAAACCTGAAAAATTGAATTTTTTTTAACAGGAATCTATTCTGCATTTTTTTGAAACTAGCTCCAAGAAAGGAAAAAAGCATCAGATCTATAGTTTAACAGTTATTACACTTGCAATGTTCTTGCTCAAGCAGGAAAAAACGATTGCATAACCAATTGAAAAATCGCGATAAAAATGTTTTGTCACTGGATTATTGTTCATTTACCTATCCAGTAAGAACCTGAAATTTTTCATTCCTTAATTTAATATTTAATATAATTGAACAATGTTTATTGTTAAAGTGTCCCAAATGGGCGCTACTTTCGCAAGCCAGACTACCCGTTGTCGGCCGTATTTTTACTCTGAGAAAACTATAAATATTAATGCTACAGTTCCGGGAGAAAATTTCCTCTTTTTGTATATGTATTTAGATATCAAAAATATCAATTAGTTTTTGAGATAATTTTTTCTTTCAGTAAATTGATTATAACTTTTACAATTTTCAAGAACGGAACTTAAATTTTTTCAAAAAATATCTTCATGCTCTTTCGAATCGAATGACACCTTGTTCATATTTTTCCGAGACTCATGAACAAAATTGAACAAAAAAAAAAGCACTTATTGACTGGACTATATTCTCATGATTAGTAAATCTTTCTTCAAGTCCAGAAATGGATTGAACGCTATCACAGAAAATTTTTATTTACTTCAAAATGTTATGGAGTAATTAAATTGTCAAAGCCAAAAGTTACTCATATTTTGATACCTACTCTACCTCAAAAAATATTCGAAATATTAAATAATGATTGAAAATGTGAACAGAAATTTAATCAGTCACTAGGAACAAAAAACGTGTGTGACATGGAAAATTTTATTTACCAAGGAAGAAATCAATCAAAATTTCTTCGCACTTCATTTCTTTCCAAATTTTATTCTACCTATACTATTAAACAAAAGTGTTCGTGTTTTAGATATAATACTACACCATTAAACAAAAGCTCGATCAGTTTTGTTTAATAGTAAGTACAGTATACAATTTATAAAGAGAAGAAGTGCGAGGTGATTTAGGTTGACTTCTTCCATTCGAAATAAAAATTTTCTATTAGACCCATTTGAACTTTTTTAAACACGTTTTTTGCTCAAGGTGACCGATTAAATTTACTAATTGAACATTGAATAGAATATGCTCAAAACTACTAGTTACTTCAGCCAAAATTAGAAAAACGATTTTCTTGATTACTTATAATGTTGAAATTATAAGTAGATATTGCACACACAATTGCACAATCGTCACGAAAACATATCTAGATGATTTTCATATAATCGCACATACATAATACCAAAAGAGGAGCTAGTGCATAATAAATTTCATGTATACTTAAATACGTAGATACGAAGACTTTTATTCAATTCTATTATAATTTTCGTCGGCTCATGGGGGGGATTGATCCCCTTGACCCCCCCCCCCTATCTACGCCACTGTATATATATATATATATATATATATATATAAATGAAAAACTAAAAGATTTGAAAAATCTCTCTGAGATTTTTCAAATCTTTGACGCGGTTCATTCCGTGAACCAAGTTTTTCAAATACTTCCGACCGCGGAAATCTTTCTGAACACACATATATATATATATATATATGTGTGTGTATATATATATATATATATATATATATATATATATATATATGTGTGTATATATATATATATATATATATATATATATATATATGTGTGTATATATATATATATATATATATATATATATATGTGTATATATATGTATATATATATATATATATATATATATATATATATATATATATATATATATATATATATATATATAATTCGTTGGTATTTACTGACATTTTTATATTTCACAATTGTGAAATTGTTTTGAAAATGACTAGAAGTCGAAACGCGTAAACTATAGTGTATTTTAATGAATAGTAAATGTTTTATGTATATAGTTATTAAATATTGACATTAATCTAGTGAAATAAACTCTGTATATATATATATATATATATATATGTATATATATATATATATATATATATATATATATGTGTATATATATATATATATATATGTATATATATATATATATATATATATATATATATATATATACATGTCTATAATAGAACTATTCAACATGTTCTACAGGACAGGGCAGAATTAAGATGTTATGCGCTCCTAGGCCAGTGGGTTTTTGCTGCTCCCCTCTTCATACCATCATGAAGGAGGGTGAATTTCTACCTCAGAAAGGTCTTTATGAATGTAATTTTCATTTTATTCTTATGTATGAAGTAAAATAACTCAAAATAATGAGAGAATTAACTGTTTATAAATTTGGGCATATATACTATAAATAAAAAAAATTAAAAATTGCGGATTAATTTTGCGCCCCTCATCAATGTGCGCCCCTACGCACGAGTCATTTAATGATCGAAATAATTATGCATACGATTTTTTCAGAAGACATAGAAGAGAGTAACGAAATAACACAACGAATTTCCGACCAATGCATTATCTAGAAATATGTAGGTACGTATGATGAAAATGGAAATGATATTATGATGGATAACTTCCTTCTTACTGCATAGTTTGCATAGATAACAATGAATTTTTTTCTGCTTAAAATCAATGAAAAGTAATTTTTTGTCCCTGAAAGTTGTTAAATGTTATATTATTTTGATGATATGTAAACGAAATGCTTTTATGATAAAGTGGGGGAATACTGGATGTGAGGGTTCTCCCACCATATTACAACTTTCAGAGTGAAGCAAGACGTTTTACGTGATACACGTAGGAAGAAATTTCCGGTAAAATAAGAAAAATTTCAAGAGAAGGCTGTATACAACTGTTACGTTGTATGAATTATTTGTATAAGTATGTAAATATGAACTGAATTATGTTTTCTTTCACGTAGTTTACTTGAAACTCACGTAAATTTTGGTGTTTTTAAATTATATATTTATTTTGAAATTACTGGTTTAGGGGTAATTCCAGCCATCATCTTATGTGCATAATCGAAATGATTGTCATTACTACATGGAATTACGTTTGCAATTTTTTAATGTTTTCAAATGCCGCACACATCAAATGTACTGATGGGGAAAAAAAAATCTCTATATGCAATTTCTGTCAAAGAACATTATTCGAGGTATACATATATATATATATATATATATACATATATATATATATATATATATATATATATATATATACATATATATATATATATATATATATATATATATATATATATATATATATATATATATATATATATATATATATATATCTATATCTATATATATATTTATCTATATAGTTATATAACTATATTTATATATATCTATATTTATATATATATATAGTTATATTTATATATATGTATATATATATATATATATATGTATACAGGGTGATTTACGTAGGCCATGCTGCCACAATCGGTCATGTCCGTTCTACCTAAAATATTCTTAGTCCTTCAGCTATACAGGATATGCCCAAAGTCGATACCAACTTTCTTATTTCAAATGGAAACCTACATTTTTTTTACATTGTTCGATTGGCCTTTAGATTATGAGTTTGGACAGCCTAAGTTATGTCATTTTATCTATTACCTACAGTTTTTGTAACTTGATGCACCCATAAGGTACAAAATTATCAATTATCGATGGATCATCAGGTGTTGGCCTGAATTGATAGCTAAATGCTCTACAAATTTGGTTTTCTTTTTCAAAACGGTTTACGAGCTACACTTCTTTTCCTTAACTACTACTGCGGTAATTTTTTTCAGAAAATTGAAAATATATCAGAAACTGTAATAGATGAAATGACATAATTTAGGTTGTTCAAACTCAGAATCTGAAGGCCAATCGAACAATGTTAAAAAATGTAGGATCCCAGAAACTTGGTATCGACTTTTGTCATATCCTGTATAGCTGAAGGACTAAGAATATCTTAGGTAAAATGAACATGAACGATTATGGCAGCTTACCGAATTTTAAGTTTCTAATTCAACAGCAAGTTGAAAAAAGTCTAATGCAAGGCCTACGTAAATCACCCTGTGTGTATATATATATATATATATATATATATATATATATATATATATATATATATATATATATATATATTTGTGCAGCCGGTATTACCCCCAACCTGAAGGCTAACATCGGCCACTTATTTTCGAAAAATGTATTATTTTTCTTCAACTGTTTTTTAAATTTCCAATAGATATTCATCTTCATTTAAATCTCTCACATATCCTTTAA
The DNA here is from genome assembly GCA_030704885.1 of Cynegetis impunctata. Classification (NCBI taxonomy): domain Eukaryota; kingdom Metazoa; phylum Arthropoda; class Insecta; order Coleoptera; family Coccinellidae; genus Cynegetis; species Cynegetis impunctata. The sequence goes on from JARQZK010002976.1 coordinate 84,927, forward strand.
ATAATAATTTATCCGAGATACTCATGAATTCCCCTTCTTCCTTTCAGATGAAAAATGAAATTATTGTATAAATAGATGTAGGAGGAGAATTCGAAATGAAACACTAATTACGATAAATTCAAATATATAAAACGGAATAAAGATTAAACCAAGGATTCTAACAGAAAGCTATAACTGTAATTCAATGCTTCCAAAGTAATAATTCACTGACAACCGATTAGCGTTTATGTTTTTATAATAATTACAATGAATGGCAATTATTTATATGGCATTTTGATCATTAAAAGAATCCAATGCTCTTGTGTAAATTATATTCGACATCGTGAAAGAATTTTTTGTCTGCTAAGCTATGTTCAACTACAGGAGACACATTTCTTAAGACATATTTTAGCAACGGTATTGCATTACTGTCGGAATAATGACATTACTTGAATTCAGTTTAAATAACTACTTTTTCCTTTTGTGTTCTAAGTGTCCGTTGAAAAATTTGAAATTTCATTTCAATTGATGCGACTTTAATAATGTGAAATGCTGTAATAAATGTCTCTTGGAAATAAAGATTTTGTATGGTTGAAAATAATGTGAAATATCATATTAATACGTCTAATGAAATTAAAAACTTTGTATGGTTGTTTTTCAACCATACAAAGTTTTTAAGTCGCATAAATATTGTAGTAGGGGAGCCCGAGATGCTAAATGGGGATTCACTCGAGCGTCGGGGGGACCTTTTGGATTGTGAAGATTAGATGCTAAAAGGAAGAAAAGGTTATATGATGTATGCCATTTTACTGGGGGGGGGGCGGCGTGTGCAGATCTTCAAAAATGTAAAAAAAAATCATTATGTAGAAATACTCGAGCGCCGCAGATATTTATAGTTTATACTCCCCTTAATTATAGTCTCTGATAACGAAGGTAAGTTAATCTGCCGGTTTGCAAGGTGGGGGTGACCGTACGAGACTAAAACTCATCGCCGATATTAAAAAATGCAAAAAAAATCATGACATTTCCTTCAAAATAAAAATAAAAATGAAGGACACCCTACTGCGTAGCACTAGGAATGATAAAACCCCTCGGCGCATGTGCATGTCTTCAATATTTTTTGAATGTACCTATTATATAAATTAAATAACAATGAAAGTCGATTTTACGAATGAAATGAAGGAAAATTGCAATAAATGTATTAATAAGTCGATATTACGAATAAAATCCGTGAAAATTTAGCAAAAAAATTCATTGTTTGACTGTCGAATTTGAATAATAATATCCTATCCCGGCTCATTTTGCTGCAAATTATGAATCAAATTGATAAGATATCTCTATGGATAGGAAGCAGACGACACAGACGCAGAATCAAGCTTAAGCTATCAACGTCGCTTGGTTACCGTGGCACACAGAGCACTTCGACGCATGTTTTGTAGGACTTCGTACATATCGACCTTGGCGCATGCGCATGTCGTAATGCCTATCTAAAAAACGCTATAATATTTTATTCTTCGTTGGTAAAAATTGGGAATTCAAATTCCCTAATGAAATCATATGTGTTTTATCGATATTCGTTGGAATTTTTAAAATCGGGCCAGTTACCAACTTTTTGTCGTGAGACTATAACCCCTTTAGCTTCGCCTCGGAGTAAAAATTTAACCGTGCTCGAGAATGTCAAGGTGACGTTTTCTTTTTGCAACTTTGTGAGTCTCCTATTTTCTTATGCCACGTGCAAATCGTCAGAATAGTGAAATGCATACTCTTCTGCATGTAATTAACTCACCTTGCCTTAATCTGACGCGCTCGAGTTTTTCGAACGATCGATTTTCTTTTACTAATCTTATCAGCTGCCCTAGACGAACGCCACCATATTAAGGGTTCATGTATGGTGGGGATACTTAACTGGGTGCGAGGTTTCCCCCAATATGTTATTCTGCCGCGCTAGAGTAAATCCCAAAATCCCCGCTTGGCTCCCCTACTATTGCAAAGGGATTCGAAATATTTACTAAATAACAAATAACTTTTTACTCCTATTATCCCCGAAAATAATAGGTGGTCATCTATGAGGACCAAGTGACATGAGTTTTAGATGTTTAGAATTTCTGTTTTGACTTACATTGACATACCTATCGGTTTCCGATAGTCGGAGCTTTATCGCATGTTATTAGTGCTCTTTTAAAAAAATATTATGTGGTTATTTGAATTCGAGATCGTTGACCATTCGCTCGACACTACTATTGAGCTCCTAGCAGATCAAAACAGACTATCTAGTGTTTCCACAAATGTTTAGTCAAATATTCTAACATTCTCCCTTGAAGGATGAATGAGAATTCCATGTCGTCAGACCTCATGAAACTAGCTCCGTTGGAGGGTTGATTTAATTAATCATCAATTTTTCAAATGATTTTTTCAAGGTATTATCATCTTTCTCTCTCTCTCTCTCTCTCTCTCTCTTCACAGGATAATGAAGTTAGAAAAATGATGTTATTTCCAAGTTTACCTTTCGTCGATATATTCGTGACTTTCTCAAAACATTTGAGAGATGAAATATACATCGACAGTTATGAAATGAAAAGTCCAGAAACTGATAACTTTGTTTCATTAATTTGAAGCTAATTACCTGTTACTTATCAGCTATGAGGTTTGTTCATATTAGGTGGTAAGGATGCAAAATCGTAATTAACGAAGAAATAATCGAACAAGTTTCTAAGTTCGAATACCTGGGAATAGACATATCCAGCTACGGAGATCTAAAAGTGTACGAAAGCAGGCTAATAAAGCAGCTTATGTATCAGGATGCTTAAGGGATGTTATTTGGAGGAATAAAGATATGAGGTTGGACGGGAAAGTGCGCATATATAAGTCATGTGTAAGACCAATACTAACATATTCAATAGAAACAAGAGCTGAAACAGCAGAAACGAAGAGAATACTTAGAACAACAGAAATGAAAACATTAAGATCAAAAACGGGAAAAACATTGAGAGACAGAAAAGGAAACACACGTGTTTCATTCCTCCCTGAAGTATGTGTCAGGGAGGCGGGCAGCTTGAGTTTGGGATTAACTCCTTCAGCCAGATCAGAGGATACACTTGTACGCATTAAGGATAGGTGAGACGGGATATTTATGGAACATAGGAAGTGTGGGTAGGGTTCAGAGGATTAATACTGGCACAGCATTCGCCTTATAAGTTTGCAAGCAGTGACTTACATTACCATGAGGAAACCTCTGAAAAAAACTCATGGCAGACCAGTCGGCCCCGGGGTTTGAACCCGAGACCTCCCAAATACTAGTCAGCGTACCGAACATACTCGACTAACTAGCTTGGTGAGAGACACTCCCGGACACTAAAATAAGAGAACTCTGTGGGACACAGGATATAGTACGGTGGGGAAGACAGAGAAGACGAGAGTGGAACCAGCATGTTACACGAATGGACGGCGAGAGACTAGCCCGAACATCAAGGGACTTAAAACCAATGGGCACCAGAGCACCAGGACGGCCCTTTAAGAGATGGCGAGGTAGCTGGCAGTCTACTTCACAAATACGACTGCAACAGTAGAAAAAGAGATCGGATAAGAACAGGCCCGAGGCCTAATCTAAGAATGTGGTAAGGAAAACCACAAAAAAATTGAACATAATGTACAAAATAGGTTCTTAGTTATTTGATTTATGGATTGGTCTTTGAAAAGATATCGTAGTTTCGACTCTGTTCGATATTACACCTATTCTAGAAAAACTGATTCTTTTTGGTGTGATTGATAATTGGTTGGATGTTCGGAAGTTGTGGAAGGTGTTAAAAAAATTAAATCTATATTTGCAGTTGGCATATTGGGGATAAGGGTGGTTAGTTGATACATGCTATTGAAGTTGAAGTTGGATTATTCTGCTTAAGTTTGTTGGGTTCGTTTATGTGTTTTGATTCATGTTGGAAAAAATTAAATCTGTATATAGTGTAATTAAATGTTTTATATCTATCGTTTATGACTTTTTATGATGCTTGGCACCAATATATATATATATATATATATATATATATATATATATATATATATATATATATATATATATATATATATATATATATGTATGTATGTAAGAGCTTATGTATTTTCAAGTTGTTTACACGATAAATTTTTGAACAATAGGGTTGAAAGTTTGTAAATAGGTAGTTTCGTATGATGTCTTGGATGGGATTGTTTTTGGTTCGAATTGGTTGGGGGTTGACCCCCCTGGGGGGAAAATAAATCTTGTTTACACGATTTGTATCTAGGTAGTTTTGAATGATATCTTGAATGGTATTTATTCCGATATAAATTGGTTGGGGGGTTGACCCCCCGGAAGAGGAAATGAATATTGTTCACACGATAAAGGGCGCAATTTTTGTTTTTAGGATTTGGAACCAAAATTTTAATTGAATGAAAAGATTTTTTTAAACTGGATACGTTTTGAAATCCTGCTTTTCTAATGAAGCTCGCTGCGATAGAGTTTTTTATTTCTTCCTCTATTTCTAAAATGTTGGTGCAATTATGATGCAAAACTTTCAAAAATATCCTATAAACTACGTGATATTTTTTTCAATGGAGTGTTTCAATGTAGATTTGTTTAATCACATTACCCAATTGAAATATTCCTGTTTTCTATACCTTCGTATTAACATCAACCCTATTTTTGTCGAAAATTTATTTCCAATTTCGTCAGATACACTTGTTCGTACAAGTGCATTAAAGATGGGTGATACTAGAAAGAGAGGAGGGGTTCTGAAAACTAACCCAGCATTCACCTTCGAAGGTACGAACCCAGTCCTCCCCCGAATGCTAATCAACTTATGACTACTCGGCCATTAGCTCGGTAGATAGTCATCATAAAGTTAATTTATTTTTATATTGCGACTGAGGAATTATTGAAAGTTTGGAGAATTCTAGAGTGAATTGACCCTAATTTCATCTAAAAATGAAAATCAGCTTCGAACTGAAGGAATATGAAGTATTTGTGTAATGCAATTGTCATAAATTCCATGCGTCAACTATTGATAAAAAATTATATTACACGGAATCACGCTAGAATAATGGGTATATTATTTAATCGTAACGCTTACAATCCATGCTTCCTTTATAAATCCATGTAGAAATTGCGTGGGAGATTTGTTCAATCTCTCTTTCTGTGTCTTTCTATATATATATATATATATATATATATATATATATATATATATATATATATATATATATATATATATATATATATATATATATATATATATATATATATATATATATATATATATATATATATATATATATACAGGGTGAGTCAGTTTTTTGTAGCAGGACTTCAACATCTTGTGAAAGACATTTTTTTATGATGTAAATCTCATATGAACATATATCCTTAGGAGCTTCGTTTCTGATATACAGGGTGCCAAAGTTTTATATTTTTCTGTTTTTTCTAAGTTTCCTCCTATAATTTTCAAAATAATTGAATGAAATTTGGCACATTTATTTCACTTCAATTACTCAATATTTGGGATTATTAAGCATTTTTGAATACCTACAGGTTGATACACTTTTGGGGGTCGTACCCAATTCAACCCTCTCGAACTTTTATGCGTGCCGCCTCTGCTTCCAATGAAACATCAATTTAAACTCTCTCTTTATTTTGGATTCTTTTTGCTTTCCTGTATGTTTTTCGAAAACTGCATGGATGTCGAGATAAATGCCAAAAAGAATTGACTTCTGATGAAACTTTATTTCTTGAACACACATTATCTGACATTTTAATGACTATAAAAATTACTGATTAATTGACATTTGATAAACATATTACACTTCAATAACTCAATATTTGGGACTATCAAGCATTTTTGAATACCTATATAATATAGGGTGATACACTTTTGGGATGGTTAGTTAGTAGGTATTTGAAATGCAAAATGCACAATTTTTCTCGCTCTGTGCCCACCGCCACATTGAATGAACCGAAAAAAAAATCGGCACTTTCTTCAGATTTTTGGCATTTATCTCTACATCCATGCAGTTTTCGAAAAACATACAAGAGAGCAAAAAGGATCCAGAAACGGAGGCAATTAAAATTGATGATTCATTGGAAGCAGAGGCGGCACGCATAAAATTTCGAGAGGGTTGAATTGGGTACGAGCCCAAAAAGTGTATCACCCTGTAGGTATTCAAAAATGCTTAATAGCCCCAAATATTGAGCTATTGAAGCGAAATGGATGTGCCAAATTTCATTAAATTATTTTGAAAATTATAGAAGGAAACTTAGAAAAAACAGAAAAATATAAAACTTTGGCACCCTGTATATCTGAAACGAAGCTCCTTATATGTTTATATAAGATTTTCATCATAAAAAAATGTCTTTCACAAGATGGTAAAGTCCTGCTACAAAAAACTGACTCACCCTGTATATATATATATATATATATATATATATATATATATATATATATATATATATATATATATATATATATATATATATATATATGTAGGTATATATATCTGAAACTTTACAGCTACAAAAACAGGATGCATTTTAGTCGTTTTTCATCCCATAAAATATATGCTATTGCAGTGTGTTGAAGGAAAAAAGTCAGGTGCGGGCGCAGTTTTTTTTATCCGTTTTAGACCTTCTTACCACAATTTTCGAAAAATTCATATATATATATATATATTTTATTTTTTGCCTTGTACATAGTGGCATCTCCGATCGAGTCAAATGAGCTGAAACCTGGTACCTTTTTTTTTTTTAATAAAATCAATTTTTTAATTCGGTTTGCTATTTAAGGGTTACTTTTCAAAATATAATTTAATTCGTTAGAATCGCATCTCAACGCGATGCATTTCGCACGCAAAATACGACCTTAGTGATGGAGCTCCGCTGCTAACGTTTTTTTTTTAAATTTGAGGTTGAAATCGATTCTCATTTTAACTCGTTTTGTTGTTGCCACTCCTTCGTAGATTAAGCTATTGTCTGTTTTTCATATTTCGAATGGCACTATTGGGGATGTGAAACAAAGTAATAAATTGTGTGAAATACTTATAAATTAGATATTATTATTATATAAATTGAAGAAAAAAGTGTTGGATAAAGAAATTTTCGAAAAGATAAATCGCTCATTCATTCATTAATACACAAGACCATCTGAGTTTATATATATATATATATATATATATATATATATATATATATATATATATATATATATATATATATATATATATATATATTAAAAATTTCTCACTTCACCTTATTACCTGGTCATTTATATTATAGAGATTTGGTTTGATTTTTGGTCATTTCTACCTACCATTTCTTAAAAACAAGTCAAACTGAAAAGAATAAGAAAAGAACTAATACATCACCAAGTTTGACATTGACATGCCAGACAAATAAAGAAAATCATTTTCAAAATATATATTATAATAATTGATTGACGATATTGTTTTATACTCTAGATGTTTTTATTTTTATGTTATTACATATATATTATTGTCTATACTAAGGTAAGCTGTTAAACGTGTAATATTTGTGTAGTCAATGTTGTCTATTAAGATTTTTATATTTATATTTTAGATACTGAGGAAGGGAGTACTACTCCTGAAACGTCTATTAAACGAATTAATCTAGTAATTTAAAGTATTTTTACGAACCTGGAACAACCAAAAATCAAACCAAATCTCTCTCTCTCTCTCTCTCTCTCTATATATATATATATATATATATATATATATATATATATATATATATATATATATATATTAATTTTTATTTGTAATTTATTGAATCGGAGTGTAATGTACAAATACAAAGTTGAGAACAGTTCAGTGATGAATTTGAATGGAATAGGGTCATCGACAATAAAAAGAAGAATTTCACACAATAATTAAACAATACCTTGAAATTTGTTAATTTAGAGCGTGAATCGTCCCAAATTTCATTTCGAAATGGACATAAACATCGCACGTTTTTCTTGATTATAATTCCTTTGCTTTGTTACAATTTCATAATCGAAACGAAATTCTGTGGACCACTATTTTAGAATGACATGAGATAGTTGGATGTTCCCTTCTAACAATTGTTTTTGTTCGTGATATAATTCACACTCACTCTCACATCATTAGAAATATTTAATTTATTTGTTTGGCAGTTTCTCAAACTGATATGGTTGTGGTTCGATTTTATTTATATTTTCCTCAAAAATAATAATCTATTGCGCAGTATGGAAAGTCAACAGTGAGACGAGAAAGTGGTTTTCAAATCAGTTTTCCACCTCCTGGACCACGATTTTTGGAGTTTTTTTGAGGTCTGATTTATATATATATATATATATATGTATACATATATATAGATATATATATATATATATATATATATATATATATATATATATATATATATATATATGTATACATATATATATATATATATATATATATATATATATATAAATATATATATATATATTATATATATATATATATATATATATATATATATATATGTATACATATATATATATATATATATATATATAATATATATATATATAATAATATATATATATATTATATATATATATATATATATATATATATATATATATGTATACATTATATATATATATATATATATATATATAATTATATATATATATATATATATATATATATATATAATATATATATATATATATATATTTAACTAATATTGAAGTTTCGCTTATCACTTGGTGAAACATGATTAAATACTGATATTTAAAATAAAAACACTTGGCTTTAAGTTTCACAAATATATTGAATAAAACTTAACAATTACATTAGTCAACTAGTTTCGGGTTATGGGCCCATTATCAAGACTGAAGAAGTTCAGTCTTGATAATGGGCCCATAACCCGAAACTAGTTGACTAATGTAATTGTTAATTTTTATTCAATATATTTGTGAAACTTAAAGCCAAGTGTTTTTATTTTAAATATCAGTATATATATATATATATATATATATATATATATATATATATATATATATATATATATATATATATATATATATATATATATATATATATATATATATATATATATATATATATATATGTGTGTGTGTTTTTTTTTGAAATTTTTTTTCTTGGTATATTTTGGCCTCTCCAGCGGAATCCATCACGTCAAATGAGCTGAAGTCAGTCTTCTAGGGCTTTCTGTGGGGAAAAATGGAGCTGAAGAAACCGTTTTTCGTAGGAGGTTGTACTTGCGGCACAACGAAACTATGAAAAAGAGTGTGACCTAAGTCAAAATTATGATTTCTTCAAATAGGGGGGAATCGGGATTTCGCCCCCTAAATCTCCTTCAAATTGAGTTAGAGGAGGAAAAATTTGTATATGGAGTAAACTAACGTTAGAAGAGATTATTCTGGAGGTATAAACTTTTGTCTCTGATTGCTGCTATATTTATGTAGAGATTTCTTGCTTTTTATGGTTTTTGCGGGTTTTCGCACCTCCACAGTATTTTTTGCAGAATGAGTTTCAATTTAGTACATGGATTGAGTTGATGTAAGGAAAGTGCTGTTTTGCGGTTTTAACTATTTTCCTTAACTGCCGCTATTTTAACTTTCATGTTTTTTCGTGGTTGTTCTAATTCTGCTCGGCAAATTCTAGATTGATTCAGAGGAATAAGAATTTGTAAGTGGAAAAATAAAAAATGTGATGATAGATTGAAGAGACATATAAAATTTAGATATCTCAGAGAATGAATTAACTATGAATTTGTAAGAAACTTTAATACGCCCTTCTTGTTATTAAATAGCTCGTTATTTGATGCATAATATCTAGTTATTAAATTCTAAAATGAATCCATCCAAAAGTGTTTTATACATAGACATGCATGTATATGTATATATATATATATATATATATATATATATATATATATATATATATATATATATATATATATATATTTTGTTTTTATTTTTATTTTTCACTTGTATAGTATTTGTTGATTTTACCTTGGATACGGTTGCTATAAATACACTCATTATGCCTTAGGGCGTAATGAGCGGGCATAATAGATCATAACGCCCGCTAATTGTACGAGGAGAAATTAAGCAACTTCCATTGATTAAATACTTCATAATCCTTGTCGTATACGACTCTGGATTTCTCCGGCAATGAATTATTCGCAGCTTTGGCTGCATTTTCTATTATATTCTTGGGTAAATTCATTTTCTTTTCCATTATTTATATAAGACTACACAAAGAAAGCAGCAATGACATTCACTAAATATGATGACAAAAATATTCACAAACGTCAAAATATCAACAAGTGACATTCCTACAATGAGAAGGAAAATGGAAAGTAAATATAGGAGCAATTAACCGATTTTAAAATCGATTTTTCATTATAATAAAAGAATATTTTCGTGAAAAATAAAATCTTGTATGCACCTAGTGCGTTACTAGATCCTAACATTAATCCCTCGGGCCGAATATTTCCCTTAGGGCGTTAGGATCTATATAACACACTTGGTACATAAATAACTAATATAACAAGGGTAGTAAGACTATAATAAAAATGTAATATTATACCAAAGACCATACCCAATTTAAACTTCAAATTTCTTCATAGTTTCGCAGCAAAATATAACTTGTAACCCATCATAATAAAAAACATATCTGAAGTGGAAAATTTCAGTTTATCTTGTCATATTATAAGAATTTAGAATGACTAGGTAATGATATTGATACGGAAGATGTAATTATTTTTAACGTTTGTAATTATTTTTGTTTTCAACCTTTTTTTGGAACACATTTCATGAGGTCTATCTCATTTTGAATTTATGTTTTTGATCAAACCTTTTAAAAAGCAACGAAATTATTTTCTGATTATTCTACGGTCCATCACCTACAACCTTCATTTCTCGAAATTTGAATGAATCAGATGTGTTTCTGTGATTGTTAAGAATGTTTTAATTCTCCAATTGAGCAAGAAGATTTTTGAATAATCAAAATACAAATAAATTTATTTTTTTCATTTTCAAAAGTAATAAGGTAATTTTATCTTACGTGAAAGATTATTGAGTTTATAAAACTCATATACTCAGTATAACGTAAGCCACGTGTATGTCAATATTTTGAATATTCATAATGTTTGTAAAGTGTTGAGCGAGTAGCACTTGAAAAATAATGCAATACAATAAGTACGCAATTGCCATAACTACTCCAAGTATGATTCAATTTGAGCTCAATCTGATTGGATCTTGCTATAGTTTGTTTATTTCAAACAGGTTGGATCCATATTTGGTATAATTCGATGTGTACCAGTAACTGGAAATCGCTAATCACCATACAATTCTTACGTTCATTAAGTGTAATTTAATACGTTCGACGGCTGCACTTAGATTCATTTCTTGTTATATGGGAATATGGGACATAATTCTTGAATATAAATAATTTTTCAGAAAATCATTAATCATTATGACGAGGAACATGCTTTTATGAAATTTAAAGAAATTGTATAATCGTATTGATTGAGAATTATTTCAGTTCAAGCATACTTCAATGTTGAGGTCTAATACGATGAAATTAACTTTTTGTCTTAGAGCTGAAGTGATTCAAACAAGATTGAATAGGAAATTATTTACACAAATTCCAGTCAGGTGACTTTTGAACCACAGCTACGTTTAAAAACAAAAGTTCTACTTTAAGACGAAAATTTTGCCCTTTCTAAGGGTGCGAAAATAACAAGTAAGTCGCGGTGGAGGTGTAGGTGGCGGTCGCCGTCGATGTCGACATCTATGTTAAAAAAAACACATTGAGTTGAATGGGAACGAATAGAGCAAGTAAAGTCGCGGTGGAGGTTTAGCGCGATGCCATCCAGGAGGATGCTTTTGAATCAGTTTGTTTTACATGAATGCTTACCGCGCGGTCTACAAGGATGCTTCGCTGTGATTGGTGCGTTCAAGACAGTGTTGTCATCACACCCTCAACAGCAGCTCGCATAGAAGACGTGTGGCGTCTGACATTTCGTTTATAAATTGGCAACACTGGCTCGACTGAGCATCGCTGGTAACCTCCATGTGCGGTAGACATCGACCGCGACTTAACTAGTAGCATCCACCGCGACCTACACCTCCACCGCGACTTACTTGTTCTGTTCGTACCCTAACGATGTATCATATGTCAGGTCGCATTTGATGTATAGGTAAGTCTTTAATAGCGATTATTTCCTTCCTATTAATTTTGACCAATCGCTATCCAGAATTGGTATGTCAAATATAAATTTTAAGTGGAAAAACTGTCAACTTAGCTGTCAGTAGTTTTTCCGGAAAAAAAAAATCGAAAAAATTTCATGCGAGTTTGACAAGTTGCCTTGTAAAAACAAGCTTGATGGTTTCTATGCTGTGTTGCTATGTACCGTTACCAATAATAAAGATCACAAACAACGCTTACGAATTTATTAATTTTTCAACTGAAACTCAAAATGCATCGGTTTGGAAATGTTTCCGAAAGTAAAATTTATGCGACTGTTGAAAATAGTGTTCCACTAAATACTCAGAAAACTCACACATCGATCTGGAAGCAATTTATGGAATTTTGCCAAGCAAAAACTTACCAACTAGGTTGAAAGTTATATTGTTCTTATTAATTATTGTTCTTATTATTTTAATAAGAAAAATGTTGTATTAGAATAAAATGTTTATTTAACTCAGGAAATAATCTTACCAAATATCCCTCGTGCATTTAATTTTTCCTGTGGAAAAATTGGAACACTTGTTTCTAAGTAATCTGTTTTAACAAATAGCATTCGCGAAAGTGGAAAAATCCTCGTCTTCGATTCGGATTTTTAAAATCACCCTCGCTCATGCTATTTGTTAAAACAAATCACTTAGAAACCCGTGTTTCCGAATTTTTCCGGAAAAATTAAATGCACTAGGGATACTACCCGCGAAAATAATATTTTACTACATTATTTTTTGCGTTCTTTATACGTATTCCAAGTAGGCGGCCGTCGTCTATGACAGAGTGTGTCCATTTCTTTCCGTCATAATGTACATTGAATAACTTAATCGTAAAAGTCAGGATGTCGTACCAAAATCAAGCGAAATATGATATGTTAGAAAGCTTTATTCAAAGTAATAACAGTTGTGATATTGCATCTGAGATATATTTCAATCGCTATCAAGAAAGAAGACAACCTAATGAAGCTATTTTCAAAAGGTTAAAAATTATTATTAAACATCTTCAATGTTGTAATTTGCTCTGCTTGTCAAATGATCCGCAGTTAATAAGATACATCCTGTACAGGCTGGGCAAATTTCGATGTTTGTATTGGTTAACTCGGTAACTATAGGAGATAAATAAAAATTTGCTAGCATATTTTGTTTTCGAGTTATAAGCAAAAGTTCTATTTTTCGATATTTAGACACATGTGAATATAATGGTTTTACGCTTTCAAGGCCCTTTTCCCTGTATAATCTAGTGGCATCGAGAAAATTTGTGTAATTTCGAGTTAAGTTGTGTTTTCTCAAATGAGAATCATAGTTGGCTATGATTTGGTTGGAACGGGTATTTTTCCCTTTCTTACGATGTATCATTACTTTTTGCGTTTTTTATTAGGTTGTGTTATTCCTGGATGGCGACTGAAATATATCTCAGATTTAATATTATAATTTTTATCTCTTTGAATAAAGCTTTCTAACACATCATATTTTTCGTACGACATCCTCAATTTTACTATTAAATGAGTTAATTGATATTATGACAGCAACAAATCGTCAAACTCTGTCATAGAAGGCACCTGACTACTTGGAATAAATATAAGAAAAATTATTGAAGACTTACACCTCAAAAATGACCCGACATATGATACATGTCGTAACTGTGATTCCCATTCAGAAATAGTATATTGTATAATTAGTGGGAAAAGCATAATATTCCCAAACGACTGTGATAATTACCAGACGAGGAGCGTAGCGACGAGTCTGGTAACACAGGAGTTTGGGAATATGCTTTTCCCACGAATTATACATACTATTTTTTCTCCGATCGTTGATTTACATTTAAAAAATTAATTTAAAAATATTTCATCCAAGATGTAATCAAGTAAGTTTAAATAGGTTTCTCTATGTTCATATTGAAATATAGAAGTGGTAACCATGGAAATTACTCTTATATGACAAAAGTAAAATAATTTTAAAGCCGGTTTTGTTTGATTCGTTGAATTTTATAAAGAATTTAAAAAGAATTAGTAAACATGTACACTAAAACAATGAAATCTTCGACGTTGTGGGCACATTACTCCATGCTCCGATCAACTTTGTCTGTTAAAAATAATATTAATATTGCCCAGTACCAAAAACTGAGAGCATTTTTAAAACGCACTGTTATTTTCTAAATTGCTTAGCAACTGACCACTATTCTGGAATGTTGAGCTTTGCGCATAGAAAACAGGTCACTATAGTGTCACTTTTCCCACGATCGGAGAAAAATACTATTTTGGGCTATTACTTGAAATTTTTTTCAAATTATTTCAACGCCTCTGGATTATGCAGAAAAAAATTCCTTAGGAATATAAAAGTAATAATCTAGTAACTAGTAACAAACAACCATGATACTCAGATGTGTCTAAAAGCCGAAAAATCGAACGTTTATTTATTTATTATTCATTTAGTTTGGCGTTGTGTTGCACTGCGACCTCATGGTCTATTGTACCCCCATCAGAGCTGTTTTTTGTATTACGCCATCTACATACAGCTCGCCTTCTAGTTCCAGAGTATTAATAAACTCCAATATCTGGGAAGGCTTCAAGGAGGTTAAGTCCTCACTCCTACAAGTTTCATGACCAGCATTCCATTCTGTAGCCAGGTGAATAGGAGTTTTCTCCTCCTCCCCACAGAATCTACACTCGTCAGTTTCTGATAAACCTATTCTCATGATGATGCTTCCTGAGGCGAAAGTGTCGTGCAAGGAAGTGAGGAGGTGTAGTTTATTCTCACTGAGATCCAGATATCCTTTGGATCTTGCAGTATTAAGACAAGAAGACCAAAATTCTTATAGTCAGTAAAAACGACGAGGCACAGCGCCATCAGTTTGGTGCCAATAGCGAAATTTTGGAAACAGCAGACACAATAACATACTTGGGCTGCAGCTTGAACAAGGAATGGGATCACTCACGGGAGATTAGATGTCTTCGAAAGGTTCTATGTAACATACACTTGAATATTGCCGTAAGAACACAGGTCCTGCAGTGCTACGTATTCTCCACGCCCCTATATGGTGTGGAAGCTTGGACCTTGACAGATGCTACATCTGAACGCCTGGAAGCCTTTGAAATGTGGTGCTATCGCCACATGCTCAGGATCTCATACACTTACCATGTCACAAACAACACCGTGATCAAGCGAATGCAAAAGGAATTAGAAATTCTACATAGTGTGAAAGTGAGGAAAATGGCATACCTTGGGCATGTGATGCGAAATGAGAAGTATCAACTTATCCAACTAATCTTGCAGGACAAAATAGATGGAAGAAGAGGTCAGGGACGTCGGCGAACATCATGGCTGAAAAATATTAGACAATGGACAGGAATGACAACCGTACATTTATTCAGGGCGGCTGTCGACAGGATTATATGGACCAAAATGATTGCCAACATCCATAGAGGATAGGCACTGGCAGAAGAAGAAGTATTAAGTTCCGGAGGAACTTTTTGGAGTGATCCATCCCTGGTAGATTCCACCACAGTGTTTCTTTTTCGGTTTCCTCCTTTTCCCGAAACTCTCTCTTATAGGTGTATTTTCGTGTACCACAGAAGGGTTCAGGGCCAGTAAATGGCGTTTGTGCTTCTTTTCTGGCGAGTAAATCGGCCTCTTAATTTCCCTTGATTCCTGAGTGACCGGGAACCTAGACTAAAGAGACCCTATTATCCTTACCATTTTCATTGAGTTTTCTTTGCCACTCCCATATCGAACGTTTCTTTATAACTCGGAAACAAAAGATAATTGAAAATTTTTATATTCACCAGTGAATTTATCTCGTAAAAAGAGATCCAGAATGCGACCTCCTTTTTTTGTATCTCCTATAGTAATCAAGTTATGAAAATTTAGTTGGTAATTCTACATTATGCAACCTATAAAGCAGTTCAGAATGGATTACCTTGATATAAATATTATAGATGTCACGTTTCTTGAAGAGAATCTTCTGTTCTTCTTTCAGCCATCTTAGTTTACCCTCCTCAATGGCTTTGGCTGCTGGAATACCTCGATTGTTGGTTCTCAAACACATGTATTTCGGGAATACATTGTGTTTTCGGCACATGGAGAAGAAGTACAGATTCTGATTCGAGATTGCACATTTAAGTAGTAGTTTGAAATACCACAAGCCCAAAAAGCTAGTAGTTGCTTTTTTCAAATTTTGGATTGATTGGGCCGATACTTGGTGTAAATTAATAAACATATTAAAACAATGGTTAAAAATAACATTTACACAGTTTGCCATTAGCATCTGAAGAAGGTGAAGTTCTACCGAAACGTGCGTCATGCGTTATTTCTTATAATAAATGTGTAAATTGTTATTTTTAACCATTGTTTTAATATGTAATCAAGTTACTCTATACAAACATCGAAATTTTTCCAATCTGTACAAGTGCATGAAGAATGGTTGAGATCGGATAATTTATGGAATAACATTACCTTTGTAATGTTATTCCATGTCAGGGGATGAATAAAGACTAAGCATTCGCCTTTGTAGGTTTTCAAGTAGTGAGCTACCAACGCCATGAGGAAACCACTGAGAAAAACTTATGGTAGACCAGTCGACCACAGGGTTTGAACCCTGGATCTCTCAAATGCTTTTAAGTCTCGGCCAACTACCTCGGTTATAACTTCTAACCGTGCATCTATATTCATTTGTTTGTGACGAGAACCTGTTCCTCAAGAACGGAAGAACTATTTTATTTGTTATAGCTATTAATTAAGTGAACCTCAATGCATATAATGGAATTTTGGAGAATAATACTATTTCCTCAGATTTTCCCATCGATGTGTATCAATTAAGGATAATATTCATAGTACTATCTAGAGAATGTCTTCCTACTTGAACTTGTGTTTGACTTTCACATGTACCAATATTCAGTTGATGGAAAGTGATGAATATTTCTGCATCATTACCGATTCGGAAATGTCTATTTATGTTCACTCAACAATATAAACTATATTATGCCCAAAACGGAAATAAACTACTCAAATTGTCGAAATCTAACGATATGAATCTGACCCCTGTGAAACTTCTTCGGAACCGATGTTTTTTAGCAACGATCACGAAGCTATATCTCACAACGTGCAATGATTTCACTTTTAAATGTCAATTTAAACCTGGGAGAACCTATTGAATTGTTGTTTTTTCGTGGTAAGCAGATCGATGATTCGTTTAGACCAATTTAAATTCATGATTATCAGGAATTGATCGCTTATCGGACTGAATTTAAATAGCGAATAATGATGATTTCTAATTTTGAATAGCCTGTAGGTAACTTTAAATTGGAGTACTTTGTTGATATAACATCTATTAGAGAGTGAGGAATGGCTTCCATCTTATCTCTTCGACAATATTTCATAGAAAGGAAATTGAGGTTAGGGATCAATAATAATGTAAGAATATAATTATATTTTTGAATGGATGAATGAGTTGCACTCGTATTATTATGTTACTACTCTCTTCATATTCTAACATGTGGAATGTAACGATTATATGAACCATTTCGATAGTTTTTGTTTATACAAACTGAATTATCCATGTTTATTTCAGGGTGAAATATGATATGAGTTTCTAAATAATGTATTTAAATAGGTATTAGAATATTTCAGGCTACGAAATTCAGTGGAGTAAGTGAAAGGTTGCTTTAAAATAACAGCGATTATAGAAATTTTCAACTATATATTCATATGTATTAAATTAAAGATGATATTTTCACTAATTTAATTGAATATGTATGAAGTGTTCCAGTAACTATAAGATACCATCATCCAATAAACTGAGTGAAAAAATTATATGTACAAAATGCAATTTTATATTCAATTGTAAATGTTTTTGATCTTTAAATGATTCATTGAAATCAAAGATGGATCAAAATAAATGTTCAAACATTGAATTGAATTGACATTTATTTGGTGAAAGCTCATATTCATAACTTCATAAAGAAACAAAAAACTAACTTTTCACAGGTTTAAATAAAATTTAATGAGTAAACGCGTTTCGTCATAACATTGACTTCATCTCGTACTACGTACGTACTAACATTGACTTCATCTCGTAGTACGAGATGAAGTCAATGTTATGACGAAACGCGTTTACTCATTACATTTTATTTAAACCTGTGAAAAGTTAGTTTTTTGTTTCTTAATGAAGTTATAAATGTTCAATATTGCGAATCCAGTTTTCCTGGCGAATGTGGTGCCTGTATATGGAATATCTCTGTCCATTTGCAAAAGAAATTTTAGAGCCTCATACCAACTTTCCATCATCCAGAAAAATGGCAATTAGTAGTTAACAGATGCTATTAGTTAGGATGAAACAATTTAAGAATACAAAATTGAAAAAAAGCAGTTTTTTTCCTGAAAATGTGTCGCAAGATTTCAGTTTTCTAATAAGATATCAGAGCCAGAGTCAAAAGAAATTTCATACGATGTTTTACATACCCTATAGGCAAGGCCGGATTTAGGCATGGGCCACATGGGCCCGGGCCCAGGGCGGCAAATTTTTAGGGGCGGCAAATTTTGAAGGCCAATTAAATTCTGCTGAAAAATCAAGAGCGTTTCATGTAGAATTTTTGTTTTCACTCAGATTTATTCACTAATTACTCAACAGATATTGAAGCTCCCTTTTTTTTGTTGTTGAATGTCATCATTTGATGTATGTGCAAAGAAAAGGCCTCCAGTACAGAAGAAATGTCGCTGTCACAATTGAACAGATATATTTTGTCCAAAGATCTCCAGAACTTATGACCAAATGTAAGGGTAGCTCTTAAGATGTTTTTGTGTACACCTGGCTGATGTACACAAAAACATGCTGCAACTGTGCAGCAGTTTTCTACTCTTACACGAGTAAAGAATTATTTAAGATCAACTGTTGGCCAGAAAAGGTTAGTTAACTCAGCTATTTTAACAATAGAAAAAGACTTGAGAGAAAGACTTGACGTGTAAGCTTGACTTCAATAATGTCATTGATACAGTCGCTAATATTAAAGCTAGGCGAAAAAAAATCTGAAAACTTGAGTTTAAACTTTTTGAAAAGTTTCACTATGAAGTGAATGTTTTAGCTCTCAATAAACAATTTTATCATTGCATCGTTTTCGATTTCTTAATTTCCTGATATTACAATCTTTTTTGAAAAAACACAAAATTGTGGTTTTTATGTGGTTTTAAAATGAGTGAAAAAACAATATGAAGGACTACTGTTTTTTTTTAAAAATCTCGTCGGCAACAAGTGACGAAACATGTAACTTTTCTTTCAATCCATATTTTTCCGTTAATTATGATAACAATACTATGTTTAGTTTAACAGTTAAAACGATATCTTGAGGTGTAAAAGGAAATCATAGATTCTCTGCAAATATTCCACATAACAAAGTACTAATTAGCGTTATTCCTAGAGTTAGTGAGGTTATATAAAGCTATGACATTATTAAGATGTTATTCGAAATTATTTTCACGATATTGATGTTCAAATGGTATTATTTTAGGTCTGGCAAATTGTTGCTTTTGGGAGGCGGGGGCGGCGAAATGCTTTGGGCCCATGGGCGGCAAATTCGTAAATCCGGCCCTGCCTATAGGGCGGCAACTATGAAACAAGTAATAATTTAAATTAATATCCCTCAAATTTGAAAATTTTAATTTTAATTTTCAAAACTATATATCGAACGAAATATTCAGGAGACAAGTAATATCTGTAACTCATTGTATTTTCAAATACCATTAATTTAGAATACTGAATATCAGTAATGAAGTAAATCTGAAGAGAAATCTAAGTAAAACAAAAATATTACAGCGAATTGGTATATTAGTGAGTACTATTAAATTCGAAGTAGTGCCTGAGCTAACGAATACTCAAATCTAGTTTTCTTAAATCTAAATAAGTAAATATTTTTCTAGATACCTTCTTTTTTTGAAATGATAATACTTACGAATTTTTGTGCCCATATATTCCATATTTCAACAAATAAATCGATATATTATAATAAATGAACTTAATATGATTTCAAAAATATTACAAACATGAAACAAAGTCCGTTATATGGAGGTTTTCATATAAACAATATTTCTTGAAGTAGGTACGATAGGTTCCTCATATTTCGCAAATAATATTTTTAGCAGGTTTTCACTTTGAAAACCTGCTTATTGAAATGGGTGCGATTAGCAAAGTTGGACCTAGGACCAAGATAGTTTTTCATTTCATGACTTTTTATAATACTTGGCACCAAAACCTTGATTTCATATCTCTCTCTCTCTCTCTCTCTCTATATATATATATATATATATATATATATATATATATATATATATATATATATATATATGTACATATATATATATATATATATATATATATATATATATATATATATATATATATATATAATTATTTATTCGAATTGTTGTTGCCTGTGATCTATTTTTAATCTCTTGATAATTATTAGCAATAACAGGCTTGTTGAATCTTAAAAAACTCGATTTTATTAAAAAGTTGACGTTTCACTACGACATTCGTAGTTTATCAAAACTTTTGAAAAAATTGAAATCTCCTTGACATTTATTGATTTGAAAAAATTTGAATAGACAAAGACTGCTTTGTCTCGATAATAATTATCAAGAGATTAAAAATAGATCACAGGCAACAACAATTCGCATAAATAATTAAATATTGCAAGCTGAAAATATGGCAATGATCCCAAACTTAAGCTGAGAGTTTCAAACATTGTTCTAGATTGTGAGTACCTTTTTAAAAGATTTGAAATTCTAAATAAAAATTTCATTAAAAACGGCTACTTCCATATAAACGGGCTATACCGATAATTTTGCTCTACTTATTTAATATTTTTCCGCGACTAATTTCTTTATTATTGTTTATTTACTCGTTCTGAGATCTCGCGGATGGCATTAATCGCCTCCGTGGCAGAGTTTGACCAAATCTCCCAAACCGGAGAGTTCAAACAATATCCACAAAGGTGTGATTGTCTTCCGTAGCAGAGGTTTTTATTTGTTGTACTATTTTCATCTCCAAATTTTCAATCCAATGCTGTGCTACGCCGTTCTGATGAGGACCAAAGAGTCCGAAACACGTGTCAACGGCTGCTTCCATATAAACGTTCTATACCGATAATTCTACTCTACTTTTTTAATATTTTCCCGCGACTAATTTCTTTGTTGTTAGATAAATAGTACCCTATTATTTTTATTTTCGAACATTACGTACGTAAAGGTTTCTGTGGTTTCCCTTGCCATCTAATGATAACAATTTTGAATGTTGATATTAGACTGAATAGCAGATTTTGGTGTAATAAATAACAAAGGACAACCACATTCGGAAAAAAATTTTAGCGAGACAAAGCAGTCTTTGTCTATTCAAATTTTTTCAAATCAATAAATGTCAAGGAGATTTCAATTTTTTCAAAAGTTTTGATGAACTACAAATGTCGTAGTGAAACGTCAACTTTTTAATAAAATCGAGTTTTTTAAGACTCAACCAGCCTGTTATTGCTAATAATTATCAAGAGATTATATATATATATATATATATATATATATATATATATATATATATATATATATATATATATATATATGTTCGTATGTATGTATGTGTTTATGTATTTAAGCGTTGTTTACATGATGACGGGCGCAATTTTGAAGCAATAGGGTTGAAAATTTATAAATAGGTAGTTTCGTATGATATCTTGGATGGGATTGTTTTTGGTTCGAATTGATTGGGAGGTTGACCCCCCTGGGGGGCAAATAAATCAGGTTTACACGAAAAAGGTCGCAATTTTGAAGCAATAGGGTTGAAAGTTTCTAAATAGGTAGTTTTGCATGATATCTTGGATGGGATTGTTTTTGATTCGAACCGGTTGAGGGGTTGACCCTACTGGGGGAGAAATAAATCTTGTTTACACGATAGAAGGCGCAATTTTGTAGAAATAGGATTGAAAGTTTGTATCTAGGTAGTTTTGTATGATATCTTGGATGGGATTGGTTTTTGGTTTCTAATTGGTTGCGGGGTTGACCCCCTGGGGGAAGAAATACATGATAAAGGGCGTACATGATAAAGGGCGTACATGATAAAGGGCGTAATTTTGGAGCAATAGGATTGAAAGTTTGTGAGTAGGTAGTTTCGTATGATATATTGATTGAGATAGGTTTGAATGCGAATTGATTGGGGGTTGATCCTCCACGGAAATAAATCTTGTTTACACGATACAAGGCGAAACTTCAGTACCATAGGGTTGAAACTTTGTAGGTAGGTATTTTCGTATGATATCTTGGATGCTATTCATTTCTATATGAATTGGTTGGAGGGTTGACCCCCCGGAGGAGGAAATGAATCTTGTTTACACGATCAATTTTATAGAAATAGGGTTGAAAGTTTGTGAGTACGTAGTTTAGTTATATTTTTAAAACTGGATACGTTATGAAAACCTGCTCTTCTAATGCACCTCGCTGCGAAAGAGTTTTTTTTTTGAATTTTATCATTCATTGTAGTTTCAGTTTAACAATTTCAATACTTTAATTAATAATTAATTATATTGTGCATGTAAATGGGTTCAAGTGTACATACATTGCTTTCGAGTAATTTTTAATATAACTCAAATCTTTAAATAGCTTACATATCTATAGTTGCATTGAATTACTTGGAGACTCCGATAGTTGGTTAAGCGCGAAATGAGTTTCTAGTATATAGAGTTCTTTTCCGAATTGAACTTTTTAGACAAAGGATGAGAACAGAGAAGAATTAACTAGGAGGCAATTCCTGAAGTGTGTATATTTATATACAGTGCTTTCATGATGAAAGGAACAAATTCATTAAAAAATTAGGTTTCTATTTCATGTTAAAATCCTCGGACAGGTCGATTAGTATTTTTATTTGGGCATTTTTCGCAATAAAAAGTTTGTATACAGGGCGGCTCATTCAAGAGCTATGGCTTAGTCATTAGTTTTTTTAAAGGTAATACCCTGTATATTATTTCACTTTACAATTCTACAATAAATTCTAATCACTTTTTGTGAACATACCATATGCCTCAACTCGATGGATTGCCAGAAACGGAGATAGTGGGTAATGAGAGGTACGATATGAAAACACACAAATGTAATTACTAATTTTAATTTTTTACATATGTTCAATCTGTTTGTCCGTTTACTTTCGAGACATTTTTGAAGTCGATTCAATGTTTCCCGTTGCACATTTTCAATTACTTCTGGACTGATAAGTCTTATTTCCTGCCTGATTCTCTCTTTTAGATCATCAATATTATTTGGTCTATTCAAATAAACTTTAGACTTCAAATAACCCCATAAGAAAAAATCCAATGGGGTTATGTCCGGTGATCTTTGGCGGCCCACTCAATCGGACCTCTCCGTCCTATCCATCTGTTGGGAAAAGTTGCATCAAGAAATTGTCGAACAGCGATTGAATAGTGAGGAGGTGCCCCATCTTGTTGAAACCATATCTCGTTATTAGGTATGTCAGGATCTTGTGGTTAGAAAACAAAACAGCTAAAGCCGGAATGAGTTCGAACTGGAGAAAAGTTCAAAGTAGTCTCTCCGTTTAGTGTTCCTTCAAAAAAATAGGGACCAACTATACGATTTCGAACAATCGCTGCCCATGTATTAATTTTTTGAGGCCGCTGTGTGTGGCATTCTTGCATCCAATGAGGATTCTCGGTCGCCCAATACCTACAGTTTGTCTGTTGACGTGGCCATTTAAAGTAAAGGTGGCTTCATCAGAAAAAATTATGTTTGTAATGAAATTTTAGATGTTGATTATGAATTTCAAGAATCTGCTCACAAAAACTGTACTCTGCCGGTCAAAAATCGTCTTCTAATAATTCATGTACCAGCCTTAATTTTATAGGGATGATACTTATTTACGCTTAAGTATTTTAATGCACGGACCCTACTGATAAATTGAAATTATTGGAAATTGTAGTAATGGATGTATGAGGGTTATCTTGGGTTTCTAGTAGAACGTTTCAGCACTGTTTCTTCAGATACTCTCGGTGGTCTTCCCTTTAGGTAAATCTTCTAACGTGGCCGTATCTCCTGAATTTTGATTCAATTTTGCTGACTGTCGATCTAGTAATTTGGCGGACGATCAGGATGATTTTCATTGAATAGATTGCAGACTTCTTCTTGTGAACGCACCCTATCTCCAAAACCAATCATCATAAGTACTTCAATACGTTCTCTCTCAAGTAATTGCATTTTCTTAAACAATGAAGTAGTGTAGTGCCTGGAGCGTTGTGAAAACGTGAAAACTGCGGACTATATCAGCACCAGTGAATGAATTCAGATGGTACATGTGAAATTTCATTCTTCAGATTTAATGACAATGTTTACCTAAATTTTTTTTTGTTTGTACTTTTAATTCCACATTTTTAAATCTCCAGGTGCTCCACTATTCTCCGTTATAATCTGGGAATCCATCAAGTTTGAGGCATATGGTATGTTCACAAAAAGTGATAAGAATTTATCGTAGAATTGTAAAGTGAAATAATATACAGGGTATTACCTTTAAAAAACTAATGACAAAGCCATAGCTCTTGAATGAGACACCCTGTATACAAAATTTTTATTGCGAAAATTTGCCCAAATATAAAATACTATCGACCTGTCCGAGGATTTTAACATGAAAATAGAAACCTAATTTTTTAATGAATTTGTTCCTTTCATCATGAAAGCACTGTATATTATACACTTTCAGGAATTGCCTACTAGTTAATTCTTCTTTGTTCCCATCCTTTGTCTAAAAAAGTTCAGTTCAATTCAAATATATATATATATATATTATATATATATATATATATATATATATATATATATATATATATATATATATATATATATATATATATATATATATATATATATATATAGGCTTCCATACGTCCCGGATTGGCCGGAATAGTCCCGGTATTTTGGTTTTGTCCCGGTGTCCCGCCCGGTTTGATCGATGTGTAAGATGGAAAAAGTAATAAATAATGGCTGTAAGTAGTTTAATTATAACAATAGACTTATGAGAAGGTGAGTGCTAGAGGAAAGGTGTACACTATCACTTATCGAACAAAGAGACGTGAGCGCTTTGTCTGAAAACACAGATTAACATTGTCAACTTATTAATTTTTATTTGTTTTTAGTTTAACAAAAAAGTTTTTATAATTTTTTTTCTTTGTGTAGTTAGACAAAAAGTTTTAGTTTCATAAAAAAAACTTAATACGCTTTAGTAATTGTTCAATTGAACAATTTTATGAAGTATTTCAAATTTTATTTTATTAACACTTCTTTCTAGGTAGATCAGAATTTATCTTTAAAAAGGCAAAAATATATATTTTTAAGAAGCAAAAATTTCCTTTTTATTTTTGAAGGGTGTGTGGAACTAACAATCTAGATTCTTCTTCCCGTCACTTGCGAGGATTGAAAAAGTCTTAAAACTTTTTTGCTATTGATCTTTTAAAAATTTTCAAAAAATATCATCAAAAAATACCCCGCTCTACTGAGGGGTATGGAATAACCCAGCCGGTAAGGCCATTCCATATTGATATGTCCCGGTCATCATATATATATATATATATATATATATATATATATATATATATATATATACAAATAATACCGGGTGAATTTTTTAAGTTGAATCAGTTGAAAAATCTCGAAAAGAATAAATTACGGAAAAATTTTTCTAATAAAAAGATGGTGGTTTTGAGGGGGAAGTCTACCTATGTTGAAAACTCCATATTTTTCACCCTTGTGGCGGGAAAGTGGTCCAATTTGAAATTTTAGAACCTCTGCTTTTTTATTGCAGATTCGTATGCAAAAAATACAATAGTTTTATACGGACAATTTTTTGAATATCGTCACAGATGACTCTGTAATCGAAGTTGAATTTTCCGTCTGAATGACCTTAACTATCATACAAATGAATTTCCGACGTTTCTTGTCAGACTCAAAATTTTGTTGTCAGCATAGACTAAGTTAATCTATGGTTGTCAGTAGTCGGATGCATGTACTGCCATTGAGCATTTTGAATATCATATTTGTCCTGGCTATTGTGAATACTTTTCATTGAAATGGATGTATTGAATTAAGTAACTAAAAAAAAAAATCCAAATGGTTCTTGTTTATGAGGAATAAAATACTCGGTCCTGTAAACCGACCAGCCAGATGGCCAGATCTCGCTCCACTCGATATTTTGTGGCTACTTGAAAGAAATTTAGGGAAGTGCCAACTACCCGGGAAGATATAATAGTGCTCATCCAAAACGCCTGTGTGAAAATTGGACCTGACCAACTTTCAGCTTGTGTAGATTCATTTGAGGCGCGAATGATAAATGAATCGAAGTTGAGGGTTACCATTTTGAAGATTTAGGTGATATTTAGACGTTTTGAGTTTTTTATAATTGTTGTGAAGGAGATTCCTACTAAATTCCAATTGAGAGGGATCCATTTCGATTTTTATTTTATCAGTTATTGCCGCTATCCCAAAGTTATTGTTTTCGTCAAAAGAAAATCCATTGGCTATAAACCAAAAAAATCAAAAGTATTGAATAAAGAAGAAATAGATCACTTTTCATCAGAAGCTGAAGATAATATCTATCTAATGACAGAGGTAATATAATTATATCTAATTCCTCTTCTTTCTTGTGGTTATTTTTTTTTTAAATTTACGTTGCATTAATAATTGGTTTGGCAGGCGCTTGTCGTCGTGAAGAGCTTTGTAGAATGGATTTGGATTATATAGAAGATAAAACAACCATGTAAGTGATCAAAGTTCCTAATTCTAAAACGAATATCGAAAGAACCTTTGTCGTCATTGGAAAAAACAATATTTCTTTATACAAAAAATATTTGTCATTGCGTCAAACAAACACATCGTAGATTATTTATTCATTACAAAAACAGAAAATGTACTATACAACCTATTGGTATTCACACTGGAAAAATCGGCTGCACAATTGCTGACTTTCTTAAATTACCGAATCCCAAAGAATACACCGGGCACTGTTTACGCAGGAGCTCAGCCACTTTACTCGATGAAAGTGGTGCTAGAATAACCAACTTGAAGAGACACCGAGGATGGAAATCCGCCAATGAAGCAGAAGGATACGTAGAAAATTTTTTAAGAAACAAAATTCACATAGCTTCACAGATTGAAGAGGGCCCTAACGAAATTAATATCTCGAAAACTAGTACAATAATTAGTGACGCTTCTAATTCTAATTTACACACTGCCACTTCAGTTAATATCCCTAATGATATTAATATGTAACTGTCATAATTGTGTGATTAATATTCATAAGTAATGTATTCATAAGAGTTTTTTTTTTTTTAAGAGGTGGGACGTGTGCCCTCTCACACGCGCCCGACCTCCGTACAATTTTGACTTAGTCAACGTGGACATTTAGCCAGCAATTTACTATAATGAGGGGAACCACTTAAATCCGGACGCATACAAACACCCAGGAACACGGTGGGAATCGAACCCGCCAACTCCGTCAACGAAGACGGCATAGCGTTACCTATACCGCTCCGCCACGGAGCCTCCATTCATAAGAGTTATTGTTATTGTCTGTATAAAGTTCATACGTTATTATCCATCGATATCCTTTTTAACCTACAAAACGGTTACAGAACAAATATTATACGTAACACGATCCGAAAGTGATTATACGGGACTCGCAAGATTCCAGGACTCGCCTTGGAAATTTCCCACTCGTCCCGTAAAATATCACTTTCGGAACTTGTTACGTAAATTACTATTGTATTTTTTTGCCGTAGACTACGAATCTGCAATAAAAAACAAAGGTTCCCATTCAAAATTTCAAAGTTGCAATATGAGAAAACATTTTTATTCTTGTTTTGCACCCATAAACATGAAATGAACGATATTTTTCAAAAATCAATAAAACTGATATGGTCCGTCAAATTTCTATATAGTATAACCGTACAACTAATTATATAGATAAATATAAGTATATATTGAATGTATCTCGTGTGAGGTCAAACTACTACATCCTACTATACAAAATGAAATTAAAATATGTGAATAAGTTAATGATAAAAACAATTAGCGTTACCATCTAAGATTCAATGTTTTTCCTTATTAATCAAGGTTGCACCCAGATAAGAATAACAATAATCATGTTGAACAAGGAAATTGTGGCTGTGAAACCTATAAGGTGCACTTCACTAAAATTAACTGAATCCATGAGAAACTTGAGTTGCAGGTGATTAAAAATTGACGTGATAATAGGTTGCCGTTATTACATTAACGCCGCGCACGGGCAACTGAATAGTTGCCCGTTGGGCCATCTTAACGGCAAGGCACGCGAGGCACGTGCCTTGGGGCATCGGCCTCAGATGGGCACCTGGTGTAGAATTTTCAATGATGAATATTAAAAAAAAAATAATATAACACAAAAATATTTCAATTTTGAGGAAACACTGAAATACATGACCCCTTAGGCCACCTGACCGTGCCGTTTGCGTACGTACCATAGAAATCTTAATATAATAATAATGTGTAGTATACATGTGATCGTAAGACATCACTATCGGCATAAGAGAGGAAGTCGGTAAGTGTCTTAGTATTGCACATAGAAATATCAATAATAACCTTAATGCTTCTTAGGTATTGCATTCCATATACTGGTTACATTCGCGATTTCCGATCCAATAATGTTCAAAAAGCAGAAGAGTGGTAGTGAAAAACGTACTACAAAGAGATAAACAAAGTTATAGAGAGTTGGTAATGGCGAAAATGCCTGAATTAGCACACATTTTCAAAATAAAAATGAAAAACTCGAAATAAGTAGTGATTTTTTTATCTAACAGTACCATTTTTTTTTCAAAATTATTTTCAATTACTGTGGAAAAGTAAGGTTAGAAATTCAATAGTTTTCACTAGAATAATCGATATTTTATTTGAATTGTTATTTAGTTTCGGTAATGCAAAAATATATTATTTCCCATCTATTCATTTCAAATAAATATTAAAAGGTATTGGGGCACTAAAAAATCCTCTTAAGATGGGCCTGGTTGTCCGCACTTCCCAGTTCGAAATGGATTTTGTTGATGTTTTTCAAGCCGAAGACTTTTCAAGGGTCAATTTCATCAGTTGTTTGAGGAATTGATAGAGTACCGAATAAAATTCTTCAATTATTTCCGAATAAGCATCGAGGGTTTTGACAAATTGTTGAAACTACTGGGACGAAAACCTCAACTAAAGTTTAACTATTCACTGTGAAAGTAAATGTGGTTTTTATCTTTCAAAAGTCTAAATATTCCAATTTTTGTCATTGAAGTCATGCTACTTACGAAATACTTCAAATAAAAAATTATAATTAATGAAAGGTGCAGGCGTCTTTAGTCGGCAAATTATAACGTGGTGCTTGTTGTAGAAAATATCTGAAACCGCCATTCATTACTCTTTTTTTATTCATTGTTATAGGTAGGCGTCCAATTAATGAATAGAACATAAGATCGTATTGATTATTTCAATAGATTATTACATCGTTAATAGCAAATAAGGAATTTTGGTCTGAAATTTGAATCTTATTTTCACAATAGATTTTCTAAATGTCTACCACCGACTCTTAAACACAACCTGCATCTTCTCAAAAATTGTACTTTCAAACGCCTTAAACTCAAATCAGATATTTCACGTGCTGCTTGATTGATTCGTTGACGCAATTCATTTGCCGATCGAATTGGTTTTCCATAGACCTTATCTTTCAAACATCCCCAATAAAAAAAATTGGGGAGGATTGAGGTCTGGGGAGCGCTGAGGCCACACAATTGGTCCTAGCCGGCCAATTCATCTTCATGGGAATGTTTGATCAATATGCGCCCTTACTGCACGAGCATAGTGTGCATCATTTTGCAACCACTTCCTTCTTCTTAATCTATCAAGCAGCACGTGAAATAAATGATTTGAGTTCAAGGCGTTTAAAAGGACAATTTTTGAGAAGTTGCAGGTTGTCTTTAAAAGTCAGTGGTAGACATTCCGAAAATCTATTGTGAAAATAATGATTCAAATTCCAGATAAACATTCTTTATTAGCTTTTAACGATGTAGAAATCTATTGAAATAAGTAATTACGTTCTGTTCATTATTTGGACGCCTATCTACAATAATGAATAAAAAAGAATAATGAAAAGGGGTTTCATATATTTTCTACAACTACCACGTTGTAATATGCAGACCAAAGACGCCTGTGCCTTTTAGTAAGTATTAATTTTTATTTGAAGTACTTATTTCGCAAGTAGCACGATTTCAAAAACAAAAATTTAGACTTTTGAAAGAAAAAACCACAAATGTTTTCGAATGAGCATTAAATAGGCTAGTTTTTAACATTGTTTGCTGATTCAGTCCGGTACAATATTTTTTCACAGTAAATAGTCAAACTTTAGTTGAGGTTTTCATTTAAATTAAATTGAAGCGACTTGATTTTTTTCAAGGTAAGCAATCTAGTATTTAATAAAATGAAAGGTGGATTGTCTCAATCAACTATTGATGAAAGCACAAGAAAAAAAAACCATAAGTTAGAAGTTATTTATATTCAAAACAGGCGAGAAAAGACCAAAACTATAAATTGTAAAAAAAAACATAAGAGTGGCAATATCTTGAAAACCAGAAATATTTTACTAAGGTCATGTTAATGTTATCTGATTGATCTGAAGCCAATCTACCTCCAGTGTCACTCTGGCGTGTTATTTGCGGGACATCCTGTATGACTCTATATATCTATATAATTATATATATATATATATAAATATATATATATATATATATATATATATATATATATATATATATATATATATATAATCTCTTGATAATTATTAGCAATAACAGGCTTGTTGAATCTTAAAAAACTCGATTTTATTAAAAAGTTGACGTTTTTACATGACATTCGTGGCTTTATCAAAATTTTTTCAAAAAAAAAGTTTTGATAAAGCCACGAATGTCGTGGCGAAACGTCGACTTTTTAATAAAATCGAGTTTTTTAAGATTCAACAAGCCTGTTATTGCTAATAATTATCAAGAGATTAGAAATAGTTCACAGGCAACAACAATTCGAATAAATAATTATATATATATATATATATATATATATATATATATATATATCATCATCATCACGTAGCGCTACAACCCTGGGTGGGTCTTGGCTGACTGCACAACTTTTTTCCAATTTGTTCGGTCTTCCGTCAACCTAGGGTCAAATGGAATGTTCATTTTCCGGAGATCTGCTTGGATGTTGTCTCTCCATCGCATTCCGGGACGTCCGAGTGGTATTTTGCCTGTGGGAATCTCCTCCCATACCAGTTTTACAAGTCTTTCGTTATGCATTCTGTGCACGTGGCCTGCCCATCTTAGTCGCTGTGATTTAATTTCTTGGACAATATCGGCGTCGTTGTAGAGTGCTTTTAATTCGATATTGGTTCTGATCTTATACTGGTTTGTGGTGATGTCATGGTGAGGTCCGAAAATTTTTCTAAGTATTTTTCGTTCAAAGCGTCTGAGCTTTTCTTCGTTTGCTTTGGTCATGGTCCATGTTTCGCATCTGTATGTTATTACAGGTCTGACGATGGATTTATAGGTTTTGATCTTTGAACTTCTTGTGAGATTTTTTGATTTTATGAGCTTATTCAGTGCAAATAGACAGCGGTTTGCAGATTGGATTCTGTCTTTTATTTCTTCGGTAACATCGTTGTCCGCTGTGATCACGGCCCCCAGATACTTAAAACGTTGTACTCTTTCGAAATTAAAGGTGTTGATCGTCACATTTTGTCCTATTCTGTCTTTTTGTGTCGTTCTATTTATACACATATATTTCGTCTTCTCTTCATTAATCTTCAGCCCTACTTCACTTGTTGCTCTTTCCACCTTGTTGAAAATGTCTTTCGTGGATAGGATGGAGTCTCCAACGAGATCTATGTCATCTGCATATGCGAGTAACAGCTTGGGGCCTTGAACCGATAGCAATTCTGTTTTTATTTCGGCCGACCTCATGGCTTTCTCCAATACAAGGTTAAAAAGTAGTGGAGATAACGCATCACCCTGTTTAAGTCCACTGTTGATTTCAAAGCTGCCAGACAGTTTGTTATTTACACGTACCTTTGATATTCCACCCTCCATACAGACTTTGGTCATCCGAATGAGTTTCTTTGGTATTGAGAACTCCGCCATGGCATTCCATACTTGGCTTCTTTCTACGCTATCATACGCCTGTCGAAAGTCTATGAAAAGATTGTGTATGGGTCTGTTATACTCCCATCCCTTTTCTAGAAGTTGTCTCATCGTGAATAATTGATCTATTGTTGATCTGTTTGCCCTAAACCCGGCTTGATATTCGCCTAGGACATTTTCAGCATAAGGGATTAGTCTACCAAGAATGTAGAATATATATTATTATTATTATTATTATTATTATTATTATTATTATTATTAATTAATTACAATCAAATTTGTTACAGGTTTTCTATCTATAATATAATAAATTTACTCTATATTAACTAGTTTGGTACCTAGAAAACTCAATTCCTGTATGTACCGATGTTCTGACAGTCTCAAACTTATTTATATACCTAAATTTTAATTACAGACAGTGTAGTACAAATCAACAAATCAAAACAATTCAAACCAAATCAAACAGACAATTCAAGGTAAATAAGCAGAACATTCAAGGAAAATAAATCAAAGCAATGTTGCAAATTTTTCAATATTATTCGCTATAAAGGACTTACATCTCTGGATATAACTTTTTTTGTTAAGTTCCACTCTTATTGCTATTGGTAAGATATTGTGAATTTTAACACCCAGATAGTCAATAGATCTAAGGCTTAAATTCGTAGTGCTATTAGGTATTTTTAGGTTTTCTTTAGCATTAAATCTAGTACTATAGGAATGACTGTTTTGCTCTCCTATTGTAGGATTTCGATATATATAATAGCAAACTCTCAAAATCAATAATGATCTTGTTGAAAGGATCTTCTCATTATAAAGGTGACATGTTGGAAACATTTTATTTTTTCGAAAAAATGATTTTAAGTATATAGTTTTGTACTGTTTTTAAAGGTTTCAGTGTATTTTCATATGAACTTCCCCATACAATTATGGCATATCTTAGTAGAGATTCCACAAGAGCTCTATAAACACAAATCAGAAGATGTTCGTTCAACATCTCTCTAATGGTATAAAATTTCCGAATTAATTTTCTTATATTGATTGTCAGCCTTATTACATTTTGTTTCCATTTGAGATTGCAATCAATAATTACTCCTAAATATTTGGTGTATTGTACCTCTTTTATTGCATTTTCAAATCCATTCACATTTATGCTATCATAATTGGGTCGATTTGCCATTGTTAGGGAGAAAGCTATATAGTTAGTTTTGTCAACATTTAAAGTAAGTTTAAATGAATCAAGCCAATTTTTTATTTTACTCAGACCATGAGCGGCGTATTCATATACTTCTTCCCACGTTTCTCCTACAAATTTTACAACGGTATCATCAGCATATGAAACTACCATTCCATTCTCAAGTGGAATATCAGTCAGAGAATTTATGTATAAAGAAAATAGTAAGGGTCCCATGACCGTTCCCTGTGGTATGCCAATTTGAACTTCTGCAGTGTCACTATATAAGTTATTGATTTTGGTCATCTGTTTTCTACCTGTAAGATAACTTTTGAAAACTTCAGACACGACACCTCTGACACCATAACTGTTTAAAACATCAAGAAGAGTATCATGAGGCACCGTGTCAAAGGCCTTTGCAAGATCTAGAAAAGCTGCTATACATTTTTTACCTTTATCAAGATGATTTGAGATAGTTCTTGTGACTTTAAGTATAGCATCGGTAGTACTAATGCCATTGCGAAATCCGAACTGGTTTTCGGACAGAATGTTATTCTCAGTTAAGAAATTAGAGAGTCTTTCTTTAAGGCATTTTTCGAATATTTTTGTAAAGTTAGTTATAACACTGATTGGTCTAAAATTTGTTATTTTTGTTTTATCACCAGCTTTGTAGATGGGAGTAACGACAGAAGTTTTAAAACACTCAGGGACAGATCCTGATTTAAATATAAGATTTATTATATGGGTTAACGGATTAATTATATATTTGTGGTACTGTTTTATGATTTTTGCTTGTATTCCATCATAACCAGGCGAGCAGTCATTCTTGAGTGAATTCATATGTTTAATGATTTCATTTTCATTTACAGGTTTTAGAAACATAGAGCTCAACGAATTATATTGTACTTTATAAATGATAGTAGGAGATTTGATTTTATTGGCCATTGTTTTACCTATATTAATGAAAAAGTTGTTACAATATTCAGCCATTTTTTTTTTATTTGTAAATAATTTATTGTTATCATCTTCAATTTCTATGTTATCCGAATGGTCCTTGGTTTCATTAACTGCATCTGATATTATACGGTAAATTTTTTTAAAATCATGTTGATGTGTATTTATTTTCGTTTTATAAAAATTAAATTTTTGCTTATTAATAATTTTGTTTAAATTATTTCTGTAATTAATGTAGTTATCTTTGTTTTCTACAGTGTTATTATTCAAGAGTAATTTTTTTAATTGATCACGTTTTTTGATTGCTATAATAAGGCCTGTAGTTATCCACGGTTTTAGTTTCCTATGTTCTGTGTAGTAAATTGTTTTATGTTTTGTAGCTTTTTCTACAAACATGTTAAATTTGTTGGTAAATTTTAGTACGGCAGTTTCTGAGTCATGTGTTTCTAAAACCTCCGCCCAGTTTTCACCGGCCAATAGGCCTTCAAATACTTGATGATTAAAACTTGTGGATACTTTAGATGCCTGCTTATTCCTCCCCAGAACTTCCCCACGTGAAAAGTAAATCATTATGGGGTAATGGTCACTTATATCGTTTTCAAGTATAAATGTATCATGTTGAAATGAACTTGTTTTAAAACAATTTCTTACAAAAATATGATCCAGACATGAGCTGCTGGTTGATGACACTCGTGTAGGGCCATTTATGGCACTCGAGAATCCAAAAAAATGTAAAAGGGAGAGATACTGGTTAACCTCTGCATCTTCTTTGCTAGAAATATTAATATTCATGTCACCAATCAGAAGCTCAATCTGCTTTTTGCTTCTGTTTGAGTAATAATCACCCAGATCATTAATAAATAGTTGTGCATTAGTGGAAGGTGGTCTATAACCACAAATAATTTCATAGTTAATGTTATGGAGACTAAAATTAACTTGGCATAAACTAACCTTTGATATGTTAAAATTTAAGTTTGTAACTGTGGCATTAATATTTTTCTTTACATAAATAACTGTGCCATCATTTTGATTAAAGTTTGCTCCATTATAGTAAACATGAAAGTTGTGAATGTTATAAAGATTAATGTTCTCGATAAACCAACTTTCAGTTAGCATAATAATATCACAATTTTTGAAATCATAGGTTTCAAGAAATATGAGTAGATCATTGAAATTTTTATGTATGCTACGTATATTAAGGTGTATGATGCTTAATGTTTTGTTATTTGACCCGATTATGGTTTTGACTGTATCACAGTTTGTTGTACCTTGCACCTCCTCGTCCAACAGGTCCAGTTGTTCGCCAATCTCTACTTCAGACATGTTGTTCGCCATAATAGGGTCCACCATAGTCTATTTTACTGCGCAATATTTGTAGATGGTATTTATATGTTGGACAATCAGGACTATTGGCTTCATGACTAACTTCAAGTTTTTGGTTGTATTTCGTGTTTACTCGAATGCAATTAATGCATTTCTTATCTCTAGTTTTTTGGCAGCTGCGAGTGCTATGTTTTTCTGCACAATATCCACAGCTTTCCGTTTGGTCTTTACATTGATTACCCTTATGATATAGTTCCTGGCACTTATAGCATCTTTGTATAGATATATCTTCATAAACAGGGTAACTACTCCATTCAATAAACAATTTTTTATTGTAAATCATCTTGTGAAACACATTAGGTGATGCTTGTCCAAATATTGTATTTGTATTATTATATTTATTTTCTTTAAGATATGTGATAGTTATGCTGTCATTATCATCAACATAACCATTTTGTTCACGTATGCATGTTTCTAATTCGTTTGCATTTAAATTCCCACTGTATCCGATAATCTTGAATTTAGGTTGCTTCATTTTGGTAACTTGGATGTCATAGTTAGGTAAGTTTTTCTCAGCTTCTTCTTTAAACAGGTCAAGATCTTGCTTATTGTGACATTTAACTAACATACCGC
The DNA here is from genome assembly GCA_030704885.1 of Cynegetis impunctata. Lineage (NCBI taxonomy): Eukaryota > Metazoa > Arthropoda > Insecta > Coleoptera > Coccinellidae > Cynegetis > Cynegetis impunctata. The sequence continues at coordinate 121,463 of JARQZK010002976.1, forward strand.
CATTCTTGGTTGGTCTAACATTTTTAATGCCAATTTTTAGATCAGATGGATTAACCTTTGTTTGAAGGTCCTTTCTAGTGTTCTCTATATTTTGTGATTTTCTGGGGATAATCAGTATACTAGGAATGTTGTTAATTTTCTGTTTATCGGTCGAGCTGCTATATCTTGCCTGCACTACGCCACTGTAGGTAGGTACGGTATTAACCTTCTGCTGTACCAGCTCCAGGTCTTTAATTCTATTTTTAAGTAACTCTATGATTTCATCTTTACTTTCGATAATGTTTATTTTATCTTGTATAGTTTGATTAAGCAATTCAAATGTATCAAATTTGGTGCATCTATTACATAAAAATCTTAGAATTCTACCACTACGAAGTTCCAACACTTTAATTTCTGATGCAGTAGCTTTACTACATTTTGTACATATGTTTGAGTTACAACCATCACAAGGGAAAATTTTTGAACTTACAGGCTTTTTTTCCTTACACTCATCACATTCCATATTGCTCATATGGTTGGAATATCCTTACCCTCCTTACAATGTGTACAGTTCATTTCACAAGGATACTAATTACGGACCTGTTCACTAATCTGAAAAACCTCTAAGTTTATCTTTATCACATCTGTTTTAACTTTGATAATCTAATTTTTTGTTAGAAACCTCCAGAGTAGATTGTTCCAATTAGTGATGTTAAGTAATGATTTTCTTGAAATATTCTAATTTGTAGCGATGTGTATTAGATCACTTGACAGATCTTAAAATTTGCCACACGCTGACACTAAATTCTAGTAATAAAAACACACGTGAACTGCCGATTTTTGCTTATATTCAAGAGCATACAAATGTGGTCTGTCTCTTACAACAGATGATAATATATATATATATATATATATATATATATATATATATATATATATATATATATATATATATATACGTATATCAGACATCACAAAAATCTAGAAAATCGTGGCCTAGGAGGTCTAAAAGCGAATGAAAATAACTCCCTCACTCCACTGTTGACTTTCGATACAGTGCTTTTATTTTCGGAAAATATGCGACTAATAATACTATACTTGATAGTTCTAATTGAATTTTACGGCCTGAGTGTGGTTGACAAGATTTGTATACGTTGAGCTATACCGAATTCACAAGCTCATAAATTCTAACGATGGCAAATTTCAGAGTTAGACACATTGTTATTTCGCATAATGCGAATTCTCTTGAGAGCGTTCTATGCAAGATCATCCAGAAAGATACGGATGATTTAACATTACGCAATTCCGAAAGGACGGTTTCTAAAGATTCAAGTACGATATTCAAACATAAATTGTGTGCTGCAAGGAAATGCTTAGTTGATATACTTTTCAGATTCGCATCAAATTTTGCATTTTTTACCTCAAAGTAACTAGGGGTTATCGTAATAATCTCACTTTCGACTAGGAGGCAAAATTATTTATAATGTAGAGAAGCATATCTGATGTCGTTGAACTTTTCTAAAACGGGTATACTTTGTCGCAGCTATTGTTTTTAAAATATTTATTGTTTTATTATGTATATGCTTTTCCATATTTGTCATTAGAAATAATATATATATATATATATATATATATAATATATATATATATATATATATATATATATATATATATATATATATATATATATATATATATATATATATATATATATATATATATATATATATATATATATATATATATATATATTCGAATTGTTGTTGCCTGTGAACTATTTCTAATCTCTTGATAATTACTAGCAATAACAGGCTTGTTGAATCTTAAAAAACTCGATTTTATTAAAAAGTTGACGTTTCGCCACGACATTCGTAGCTTTATCAAAACTTTTTTCTTATTGTGGTGAGTTTTTATAGTTTGTGCTACTTTTTGTCTAATGAAATTTTGATTTTCAGGACATAAATTTGAAATACCTTTTTCTAGTTAGCTATAATATTATTGATTGGTATTTGTTTGATATTATTAATTTCTATAGAGTGTTTGGGGTCTAAATTTAATGTTTTTTCGACGAAAAAAGGTAAAACAGTGGTAGTGGTATTAATTACACTATTTTCATGTGATGTTGCTTCTACTATTGTTTGTGGTGATTGGTTAGATATAAGTTTGTTCAATTTTTTGATGTGTCTGTTTTTATCAATTTTACTTAGGTTATTGTTTTTAATTTCTTCATGTTGTAAAAAATTAAGTAAAATTTCATTAGGAAGTATTTGCTGTAAAGTGTTTGTTAGAGTATTTATTTGTTTCGTTAAAATGTCGGTAATTATTAAATTGAGTGTTTTTTTAATGAAATTTTCATTTAGAATTTCAAATCTTCTAAAAAGGTACTCACAATCTAGAACAATGTTTGAAACTCTCAGCTTAAGGAATGTAGGACACAGATTTTCATGCTTGCAACGCAGTTTTGATAAAGCTACGAATGTCGTGGCGAAACGTCAACTTTTTAATAAAATCGAGTTATTTAAGATTCAACAAGCCTGTTATTGCTAATAATTATCAAGAGATTATATATATATATATATATATATATATATAATAATGATTTATTTATTTGATTCCAAAACAGTTTTGAATCTAAACTAGTACAGGAGCCTTTAAAACAAATTACAAAATCCCCTCATTAACATAATCTAGACGATGTACCTTTCTTGTATAAGAAACCATCAATCTTCATCTCTGAAAGCAATTGACTCGGTATCATTAATGATCTATGTACATTGGAAAATGGGTTATTTAGATGCAATAATATGTTTTTATTTCGACCATAATATCGTGGGAGATAATGAATTCGAATTTCTGAAGACTAGAGCGAAAATAACCGAACCTGACAGCGTATGGTATGGTTTATGAATGCAAAACAATTTTCTTAAAAAAAAACCAAACTAGCTTTGGGATACATATGGCAGACCATAAATATGAGACAAGATCTCTAAATTTTAATTACTTTACGCAGATTGACGTTAACTGAAAAACATCCTTCTTATACCTATAAAAGTGTATAATGATTTACTAGATCAAATCAAGAGAATTCAAAAAGAAACGAAAATACATGTATTAAATTAGAACCCTACTCATTGCTAGAGTATATGAATTCATGTTTGTTTCACGCTCAGTAGGGATGGGAAGTATTTTTGGAACTAGTATTTTGACGCTGTTCAGTGGTATGTGTAGCCTTAGTTATTGTATATGTGCTAAAATGCTTAAAAAAAATTATCATCACTATATAATATTAAATTCCACTTTTTTACTTGAGTATTTATGACTTGTATATTAGTATACTGTACAATGTTTAGGTACATCTAGTATCTAAATCTAAATCTTAAGACTGGACTATTATACAGAAACTGAAAACCACGTTTTATATAAAACAAATACTCAGTAAAAAAGTAAAATCATTCACTTCAATATGTTCATTTATTGAATCCTAAAATTTCCATACCAATTAATTTCCAATGATTCCCAGAAATATAATTATATTCCATTAGTTTTCATATGAAACATTGAAAAATTGGAATCAACAGAACGTTCCGTGTTTCACAATAATTATAGCAAGGTTTTGTAAAATCGAAACAACTTTGAGGTTCAGATAATGTTAGCCATATATGAATAATTAATAGATTATATCAAGATTCTGTATCTTGTTTAGATATGAAGAACATAAGAATAAATAGATTTATAAGACATACGATAATGCTTGAACTTCGTGCTATGCGAAGACATTAGTATTTTTTCATAAAAAGAACACTTAAATCGATAGATATAGTAAGGATAAAGGTTTTTTAGTCGAAATTAAACTTTTTCCTAGCTGTTTTCTTTTGGTACAACTCAGTGCTTTAGTTGAATATTGAAAAGACTAGACTTGGTTGATATACAGATTTGTTTCATCGTTCACGTTATGAGTTCACATACACCCATGCAGCATGGTTAAAATTACATATCCCTTGACATATTTGCATATTCCTCGATGTAGTTGCATGTCTATGGACATTCCTGACGAAATTGCTCTACCCTCGCACCATTTATATCACCCACAAACTCTCTTACTCTCTCTGAAATCGTTTTATATTTCAGAGAAATTCGACCAAGATGTGACCACTGTAGTAGAGGTATAGCCGACAGTAAGATTGTAGTGCAACATATTAGGAACTTATGTAGTCAAGTTCCTAGTCAATAGTTTTGTTTTGACAAAATACACATCATTTTCTTGGTACCCATAAATGTTGATTTTTGGACCCTTACACCTAACCATAGGCCATGCACGATATAACAATACCAAAAACTCTATGGTAAAGTGTCATTATCTAGGTGAACTACGCCTAAGATAGGGGAAAATCGTGCAAATCATAAGAATTGACCCTTTGGGAGACTCAGGGAAGGGTCGGACTAACAAATATTGCATACTATTAGAAAAGTGTTGTCAAGAACTGTCCAATGGAGTGTTTTGGTGGCCTTTTCGAAAAAAAGGAAGTTCTCTCTAAAGCCCGAAGATCATGAATGAAAACATTTTTCCTCAAGATAAATAATTTTTTTTTTGAGTTAAAACATGCTCGAATTAATAATTTCTGTTTTGTCGTTTACGGTATTGTCTTTTCGAATGTGACATGCTAATATACCAGAGTTTAAGTTGCTTCATGCAAAATTTATATTTTCATAGTCAGAATAACGATAGTCCTAATTTGCATGTTCATCTTTAGTGCCTAAATTTTCATATTGTGGTTGTCATTATCATCGTCAAATTGGCAATGACATTAACTTACAGTTGATATTAGACGAATTAATAAAAACGGAAATTTATAAAGATAACAACTTTAAAATTATTCCTATTTATATATTTTAAAATTCATTTTTCGAAGTCTTATATGTCATACATATTAGAGAATGAAATGATTAAGTTGTATACTGAAGAAGAAAAAACATCTCTGAAACGTCTAATTATATTATTATTATTATTATCATTTGTATTTTCATTTTGCTTGCACTGCTTAATCAAAATACCTATATATATATATATATATATATATATATATATATATATATATATATATATATATATTATATATATATATATATATATATATATATATATATATATATATATATATATATATATATATATATATATATAGTTGATGGAATCCGTCGTTACTACGTGATAATTTAACATGATTAACAAAACTAAATTTGAATTTACTACGTTGAACAATCTAGTGGGCTGGCTATGGGTTCCCCCTTAAGTCCGCTTATTGCAGACGTTTTCATGTCACATATAGAGAACATAATATTCAATTCTACAAAAGCATCGCATATAAGTTTTTGGCATAGATACGTTGATGATGTAATTGCTTGTTTTAAGGGCACCGCGAGACAATTAGATCAGTTTTTGAATTATATTAATAGCATTCACCCAAATATAAAGTTCAAAATTGAAAAAGAATTGGATCGACAAATAAACTTCTTGGATTTAACTATCTTTCATAACAATAATACTTTGAGTTTCGATATATATAGAAAACCAACTTTCACGGATATATGTATTCCGTCGGATTCAAATCATCCTCTTTCCCATAAAAATTCAGCTTTTAATTCAATGATCCACAGAGCGTTTTCAATTCCATTATCCGTAACAAATTTAGCGAAAGAAATTTCGACTATAAAACTAATTGCGTCAAATAATGGTTTTCATACAAGTTTTATAGATAAAATAATAAACAAGAAACGTAATCAACTAGCGTACAACAGCATATATCCCCAATTAAAAGTAGAAAAATCGGAAAAATTCACATCTTTAAAATATTTTGGTCCTCAACAGAATAACAGAAAAAGTCGCTAATGTCATACCTAAATGTAATATTAAAATTGCTTTCAAACCTAAGACAAAACTCTCAGGATTTTTATTCAATGCCAAAGATATCACTTCAAAATTTGAAGGTTCAGGAGTTTATGAGTTGATTTGTCCTGTATGTAAAGGAGTATATATAGGTCAGACTGGTCGATCGTTCAAGACAAGATTTAAAGAACACCAACAATCTTTTTTGAAAAATAAAACGGATTCAACGTTTTCAAATCATTGCCGTGAAAATCACCACCCATTTCCACAAATAGATAATTTTCAAATCATGCACAAATTACCGAAAGGAACCAAACTTACTTACTTAGAATCATTAGAAATTTTTAAACTCAATAATAATGCAAAAGATATCTTGCTGAACGACCTGATTGACTTGATATATTCTTTTATATTTAGTGTATTTAAACAATAATGACTTTTCTAAGAACATTGTATTGTACCAATTTGTGAAATTCACTCGATTAGCCCTTCTTGAAATATGTTCCTCTTGTCTATTTAGGTACCTGCAATAATTCTTTCCCACCTGTAAGCGCAAATCTATAATTATTTTGTATTCAGTTCTTAACTCAATCTGCCCGATGATGGTCTAGTGACCGAAATTGCAATCGCAGTGTTATATTTTTCAAAATATTTTGTGATAATAAACGTAGTAAATTCAAATTTAGTTTTGTCAATATATATATATATATAATTATTTATTCGAATTGTTATTGCTAATAATTATCAAGAGATATTATATATATATATATATATATATATATATATATATATATATATATATATATATATATATATATATATATACATACAGGTTGTTCCTAAATATCATATGAAAACTGAAGTGGCGGTTAACAAAAAAAAAGTTTATGCAATATATATATATATATATATTTTATATATATATATGAAACTATTACATATTGTAAAATATTAATATTATAATTTGTGCCTTTTATATCATTTCGAATTAAAGCAATGAACAAAGACTAATATAAAGTCATCTACACTACAATTGAAGAGAGTTGAAAAAATTTCAATAACCAGACAAAAGAAGATTATATGAGCTTAGTTTAACAAAGTTATTTGATCACCTAATTGCTATAAACGACCGAAGAGAAATGAGTTTTAATTTAGCGTAACCTAGGCATTCTACTTTCATTGTCTAACATTCAAAAATAATCTGTCTATTGTCACGTTTACCTTCCATTCCTATCAACTGTTTCGTTTACTTTGATAAATTTATGAATATAAATAATAGATTTCATATCCTATTAATGCACACTGGTATTTGAAACTTTGTTTCGTTAATATCTGTCTTAAGCTCAACGACATATACAAGCAATGTGTATAATTAATTTCATATTATGTATAGGATAATGACCTGAACTTAAAGTGAACCAAATTAAAGCATTTCTACATCATATGCTGGCTAGAATAATTTCTCATTTCACTAATAACAATAATTCTTTAGTAATCCTTTAAGATATCTCAATTATGTATAGGAGAAGTCAAAATTGAATTGTACAAATTCATGACATGAAATAATGATCAATAGGCAAATCTGAAAGTACATGTTTCAGAAGATTCAATATTGAAAAACAAGCGACTTATCACTTTATGTTACGAACTTCTGGCTACTTTCCATTGATGAACCTCAAAAGACTCAAGAGGCTTTTATAAAGGAGGTTGTATGTACACTCTGTCATAATAAAGGTTGTGCAAAGCATCCTTTGCCAGTGAATTTTTAAGTCAGTATATTGAGTATTAGAAATTGTTTAACTTTTTGCAGATGAGATCGATGTGGGAGTGCCATCTTAAGTTTCTCTCAACGTACGAAGAGTCTTAACAGTGTCATAGATTTTGAGTGACCTTGATGATATAAGATTAATATTTCTTCTGGTGCCGAATAACGTCTTCGCAAGTTTTTTTAAGTGAATAAGCTATGTTTTCTCCAAATTTATTACGGAAAAGTTCTTATAGCAATAATCTACAAAACTCATAGTTATATATACTATGTTATCAGCTGTAACTGTTACTGAAGTGTCATCCGTATGAGCTTCAGATAGCTAAAAAGTGTATTCTAGGAATATATAGCACGGTATAGAATGAATTCGATAGAAAACTTAAATGATAGATTTATCTCACATAAGCTCCTAAAATGACAGTAGGCAAGACACATTGAGAAAAAACTCACAACAGATGAATCAACTTAGTTACACATGTGAAACCCAGCGGGGTTAAGCAACCAAGCGATGGCGATGAAGTGTAGACAAAAATGAAAAATCTATGTATATATTATATATATATATATATATATATACATATATATATATATATATATATATATATATATATATATATTTATATATATATATATATATATATTTTTATATATTTATATCATATATATATATATATTAGTATATATATTATAATATATATATATATATTGATGTCTATATTATATTATATATATATATATAACAGCTGTGTCCGTAAAGTATGGGAACAAATTCATTTTTAGCTAACACACCATTTTAGGAAATAATCATGAACACGTCGATTTTTGATTTCAATTTACCGTATTTTAGAATAATATTAATATACAGGTGAATTACTTTCGAGTTATGACGTCACGTCATTTTTTTCAAATGGAACATCCCCATTTTGTCTCAATTTTCGGATTACTCTAGCTGAGCTGATTCCAAAATGTATCACATGTTGATTCCAATTGGTACATGGGTGGACAAAGACCAATAGTTTTGTGTGTGCTCATAAAGTAACGCGTAACATTCTTATTAGTTAAATTAACAATATTATTAAAAATACTTTATTGTCTAGCGGCAATTGGTTAAAATGTAACCCCTGTAGTTTGTTATACATTTTTAGATAATAAAAATGAGCTGTTTCAAACATGTTTGGTACTTGTGGTCTAGCAGACAGAATATGAAAGAAATTATTTCTCATCAATTTAAAAAAAACATAGTCGTCTATTTTCCTTGTGAAATGTCATTATTTGTTTAGTAATTTATTGATGTTCAGTGACGAGTTTAGTACTACAATATTTTTGTATTCGTGAATGTTTTTAATTATTGCTTAGATTTAATTTGAAGTAGAACATGGAGTTAAGTGTAAAACAAAAAATTGAAATACTTATGATGATTGGGTATGGGGACGGATCGCGAACTTAGATGGAAGTGTGTAATTTGTTTAATGTTAAATATCCAGAAAGACCTATAACGCGTTCAACAGTCAGTAAGATTGAAAAGAAATTTCGGGAAACTGGTACGGTTGAAAATGTACGTAAATCAGGTCGTCTATCTGCGAATGCTGATATACGCATTAGATGTTTTACTGAGTTTTGAAGAAGATGCGCCACACTTCTGTGCGTAAAGCTAGTCGCGATATCGTGTTAGCAAAACAACGGTACACAAACTATTGAAGCTTGAAAATGGCATCCTTATAAAATCAAACTTGTGCAAAATTAAACGAAAGATGATCCGGATAGAAGAATACAATTTTGCGAAGAAATGATGATAAATGTCACCGGACCCTCTCTTGGTAGAAAACATTAATATTTTTCTGATGAGGCCACTTTCACGTTAAATGGCGAGGTTAACCGTCAGAATTGTAGATACTGGGCAAAAGAAAACCCCACTGGACTGCGTGAGCATCATACACAATACCGCAAAAGGTAATGTGTGGGCTGGAATTGTAAGAAATCGAATCATTGGACCCTACTTTATCGAAGGCAATTTAACGGGGCAACGTACCTTGAGTTTTTAAGGGGTATCTCGTCCTACTTTACGTAATTTGTTTCCCAGCAGACGTAATCCCTGGAGGTTTTGATGAAGTTTATGATTTCAACAGGATGATGCACCTCCCATTATGCTGTAGATGTTAGAAGGTACCTAGATGAAATTTTCCGAACAGCGTGGATTGGTAGACGTGGACCTACTGAATGGCCAGCGAGGTCACCAGATTTCAATCCGTTGGATGATTTTATGTGGGGCATCTGAAGAATGTTGTTTTATAAAACGAAACCAGTCAAATATTGAAGAATTAAAGGAGAGAATTCGAACAGTAAATAAACAATATTACTCAAAAAGCATACACAAGGTTCAACAAGAATTTGTACACCGTTTTGGGTTACTGTCTAAATACAGCAAGGGATGCAGTTCGAACATTTATAAAGTCATGTATTCCATCATATTCTGTCCGCTAGACAATAAGTATTTTTGATAATATTGTTAATTTAACTAATAAATAATGTTACGCGTTACTTTATGAGCACACACAAAACTATTATATTTTTGTCCACCCTGTACCAATTGGAATCAACATGTGATACATTTTTGGAATCAGCTCAGCTAGAGTAATCCGAAAATTGAGACAAAATGGGGATGTTCCATTTGAAAAAAATGACGGTGACGTCATAACTCGAAAGTAATTCACCCTGTATATTAGATTATTATTTTAAAATACGGTAAATTGAAATCAAAAATCGACGTGTTTCATGATTATTTCTTAAAATGGTGTGTTTAGCTAAAAATGAATTTGTTCCATACTTTACGGACACAGTGTATATATATATATATATATACATGTAGTATATAGATACAGAGATCATTCTCCCAGTGGCTGTTCTTTTCATTTTCATCTTTTACCTCTCGCTCTCTAGAAAGTAAACTTCCTTGCTAGACTCAGTTATAGAGTCAACATGAATATACGACTCTCATTGTTGAAAACAATGTTAATGCTACATGTAGAATATTGCTCATCAGTACTGTTTGCACTGCGAAAAAACTTGCAAGGATAGTATCCAGAAAATTCAAAATAGTGGTATGCGTATTGTATTGAAGTGCAATAGAAGAACACCCATTAAAATGATGCTAAAAGTCTTAAACCTTATGAACGTAACTCAGAGAATTGTTCTTAAAACACTTGATTATGTTTATAAAATAGAACATAACATGACGCATAGTTATTTGAAGGAATATTTATAGAACGTTAATATATAATATTTTTATGTGAATTCCAATAACACTACACAATTTTTTTTATAAAACCTTTATTAACTGAATTTTCTTACATTTATGTATCATAGCAAGTTTTACAGAACTTCTCCACTTAAACTACGCATAAACATTTTCATATGTGTAATTCATCCTGTGAACATTTAATTTAAGAGATTATAACTAAATGGCATAAATAATTTACTGGTTAAAATTTGGAAATATCTCCTGAGAATTTGTCTATTTGATTTATTCTTATTTTCCAAAATCTGCCCTGAAATAACGTTTAAAAATTCTTGGAGGTCTTTCTTCTCTTCTAAATTGAAGAACAATACCGCATTTACAATCCACGACCACAAATTATTTTGTTATTTGTTATTGAATTTTATTTCTAACATTTCAGCAATACAATAAAAATAAAATTTTTTTTTGGAAAATTTTTCCAACCACTGCCAAATCTCTCTACTGAGATTACAATCTTTAACTCTATGTAAAAGTGTGTCTATTTTGCCACATTTCGAGCAATTTTGACTTTCTGATATTTTATGTTTGAATAATTTTTCGCCTACTGCATATATTTCAATTTGTTGGAATAAGACATTTGCCACTATTTTTCCATATAATTGACCAATCTCTATTCGTTCTGTATTTTAGGTGTTTCTAATATCTTTGTATAATTCGTCTCTTTCAAAGTTTAGATGGAATTTTTTTATTTTCAAGCTTTCCGATTTGCAATATTCACTAAAGAAAAATTGTTTTTTATCGAGTATTGGGTTCAGTATGGACTTGTATGACGGATGGTACAGTTGCAATCTAGATACCCTATATAAATGTCTAAGCCATAAGAATTTTTCAGTAATTTTTACTATTTTCTGACATGCTCAGTATCTAGTTAAAAAATTTGAGCTAAGAACCATACCTTTGCTAGAACATAAGTATTTATATACCAATTTTTTCTATTAATTTTAAATGCCTCATATTATTTTGATACTACGTCAATGTGATATTATTAATAATTTTATTCCAGGTTTTCTTTCTCATTTCAGCACAGATGAATAACTCAACATTCAGTAGCGGTATCCGATTATATGTAACACTTTGCCGAAGAATATAAAAAACTCGAATAGTTATAAAAAATTGATAATCAATTACTTTTATGAACATTTTTAAGTCTGTATACTCATACTGAAAATTTGTCTTGTTAATAGCTGTTTATGGCGAATAAATAGCATATATATATATATATATATATATATATATATATATATATATATATATATATATATATATATATATATATATATATATATTTATATATATATATAGGTATATTATATATATATATATATATATATATATATATATATATATATATATATATCTATATATATATATATATATATATGTATATATAATATATATATATATATATATATATATATATATATATATATATTTGTAGTGGTAGAATGTGATAACTCCTTAGTATTTTTGTGAACACTCATGAAAATGAATTACTATTATTATTATATCTATATTTCCAACCTTCATTACAAATGAATATTAATATGAAAATGAAAACATTATTCTGGATGATGAAAATAATTAAATGTACCTAATCAACATCTTCATTTTCAATTGAACATGTCACCAATTTTAGTGATTTGAAATTATTCTCTTTTCAAACAAATGATGAAAATAGACGTTCGACAGACAATATGTGATAGTCTTTTCTTTTAATTGTGGGGACAGTTGTACGAAACGTGATTCAATAAAAACTTCTTCTTTGGTAAGATTTATAACAATGACAGATTCCCTCAACATTACAATGTCCTCATTGTCTTGGTGATCAGCAAGTTGTACTTGGTGCGCGAGAGAAAGTGTACGATTATTTAATCCCGTAGTCGTAGAAGTGATGAATTAAGAATATTCACACCCGAAGGCACGAGACTGATATTGATTCGATGCGAGGGAAATCAAGAAAGCAGCTACTTGAAGTTTGATTTTGAATAAGAGCTATTTCTAGTTTGATATTAAAAAATGAGAAAAGTAAGAGTTTCTTAATGGTGTGCAACACTTGTTGCTCTCCTTGGGGTGAAGGGCCTAGAGGGTCCTTTTTTGTTTATAGCACAATTTTTTCCCTGTCTTGGACGAAATTCACTTTAGGATAAAGACACAGAATTTTTGATATCGTTGGCCGTATCTTCTAGATGACCGAGAATTAGTGCGTTTGGTGGTCGGCAGGTTACTCAGATCGACCCTCGGGTCTAAAAACCTATTTTTATGAGTATTTTTCAGAATAATGTTGTGCTTTCCATCAGGACACAACCCAGAGACTTGGAACTTCGTCATGTAAGTTACATATTGCTCTACAGTCCTGCTGAGTTATGATCACAAAAAGTGACGCTATCTTGGTCGAACAAACCTTCGATTTAAATATTTCTTTGATAAAAAATTACTGATCAATACGCATGACTGAAAGACTCCGCATCAGTGTCTACGTTATCCATTCATTTTTCTATAAATTTCAAAAGTGATATACACTACAAGGGAGGCAAGTGATACTTAACTGTCAAGGATATAATTTGATGCCCGAGTGGTAAATAGGGCGGAAAAAATATTCTGAGACATGTCAGGAATACTTGACTCCCAAGTTATGTATTTATTATATTTTTTCTACTCTAGATCTCAAATATATGTCTATATATATATTGAAAATCAGTCAGTCAAAAAAATTCATACTTACCGCTCAAGGTACCTCTAACGTACTTAACTACCACAAATCAATTTTATAATGGGGTAATTACTGATTATAGAGAATGGAAAAATAAATATGGAAGAGATTTAGTTAAAGTCTGAAAGATGGATCTATTGAAGTGTAATTGAAGTTGAAAATAGAAACACACACTTGATGTATGTTACACAAAACAAGTGAGTACCAATCTTGGAGAGCTCATTGTCAGTAATTTTCAGCAGGTTTATACTCTGAAAACCTGAATATTGAAATGGATGCAATTAGCAAAGTTGAAAGAATTTTCTAGCAATTGAATTGAAACTTTGTAAGTAGGTAGTTTCGTATGATATCCTGGGTTGGATTGTTTTTGGTACGAATTGGTTGGGGGGTTGACCCTCCCGGGGGAGGAAATAAATCTTGTTCACACGATTCAGGCCGCAATTTTGTAGCAATAGGGTTGAAAGTTTGTGTGTAGGTTGTTTCTTATGTCATCTTGAATGGAATTGGTTTTGGTACGAACCGGTTACGGGGGGAGGAAATAAATCTCGTTTACCTGATAAAGAGCGCAATCTTGAAGCAACAGGGTTCAAAGTTGGTAATCTAAATATAGACGGAAGGCTGGTTCGAATTTGGTTAAACAATTTTGATTGAATAAGTAGATATTTCAAACTGGATACTCTATGAAAACCTGCTTTTCTGATGTAGCTCGCTGCGATAGAGTTTTTTTGACATTGAATTTGTTATTAGTAAACAACGAAAAAATTAGTTCATGTGATTTGATGAAATACTTTACTTTGAAAGGCTTTTTGTTCGAACTAGTTCTTTGAGAAACGGATTCCTCAGGTTTGAACCTTAGGATTATTGTCATTTTCCACAATTGTATTTTAAGGAATCCGACAAGTGGACCAATAAACATTTTTCGAGTAAAAAGGAGAATGTGTAGAGAAATGTTCATTTTAGTGGTTTAAGTCTGGAACTCTTTGAATTACCCCCGTTAAATCCAATAATGAAATAGTCGTCCCATACTCAAGAACAAAAGTGCCTCGTATGCAATTCCAACATTTATTTATAAAGTCAAAAAATATTTCAGAATTACCTACAATTACTTATTGCGAACCCAAAATATACTATAAAATGAGTTGGTACCAGCATAAGAAATGAATAATGATGAGAAAGTTCATACTATCTACACGCAGCATTGAAAATTTTGTAACTCCCGCAAAGTGTGGTCCATCATATAATAATAATCATCAATTATATAGGATTATTATACATTTCTTCATTACATTCAGCACCTAATTCTATGCTTATGTATTCAATCTGTAATCTTAGTGAATCATTGCTAAAGCGTATGTTTTCTTATAATCTCGAGTTGATGGCCGAACCTAAAAATTAAACATTGTTTATGATCGCAATGAAGGTAGAAGATAGAGGCAATAATTAAGATGTGTTTATTGAGTAATATTTACTTATTTCTCCGATGGATAGCATAATTCATGAAACATGTTGGAATTGAATATACTCGCAGAAAGGTGAGTCTATGCACGCATATATTTATTTTGCGTGATAACTGGTGACAAAATCTGAATATAAATTGAACAGACTTGAAAAGAATTGATTGAAATAAAATATTCGATAAATCAATATGTAAAATATGAAATCCGGATCTATAAGGGGT
Source organism: Cynegetis impunctata (assembly GCA_030704885.1). Lineage (NCBI taxonomy): Eukaryota > Metazoa > Arthropoda > Insecta > Coleoptera > Coccinellidae > Cynegetis > Cynegetis impunctata. The sequence continues at coordinate 136,774 of JARQZK010002976.1, forward strand.
GAGTCGTGATTAGTCGGATTTTTTAAGTGACAGAAACGAATAAAATGAAAAAAAATATTTATATAAAATCTACACCCACTATTTAAATTACAAGTTTCGATTAGGTAGGTATCACTGACTGTCATTGAAAGTAGAATATCTAGGTATATTTATTAGAGGTTAGAAGTATTTTGCAGATCAAAACTTATTTGTTGTGTTATTTTGTACTTTTCTAGTAATTTTTATTTTCTTCAGATATTTTCATTTAGAGAGAAGGTATTTTCAAATTAAATGCATGGGATACTTTAACCATATAATGATGAATTTACTTGACATGTATCAAGTGAATTTGTTATTACATTGTACAATTTTTCCAAGTGAAAAGTTTGGAGCTTTCCTTTCTTGGACAGTTGTGCTAAAGAGTAAAGATCTGTCAACAATACTAGTTCTTCTTCATGAAAATGTAAGTCTGTCAATTAATCGCTACATTTTGACATCAGACTCATATAATGATTTTAAGAAAGTCTAGAAACATCCAACTTTGTGAAAAAAACTACAAAAAATTTAGGATTGATTCTCAGCTTTTTCTTCAATGATGAACTTCCATTCATGACTACAAAGTGTCTTATACTGTGGGGTTATGATTGTAGTAAAAAAACTATTGTTGTCCAAAACAAAATCATGTTTTAGAACTGCCGTTTAGGTTTTTGATGTTAATGCTCTGGTTAAGTGTTTTTTGACCAAAAATTCGAAAGAATACATCACTTAAGTAACCCCCTGTAGATTTTCTACATAATGGCGACAGTTAGACAAATTTAACGAAATTTTAATGGTTTCATTCTGACTCGAAATAATCGCAGAATTCAGCTGTTTACATATACATATATATATATATATATATATATATATATATATATATATATATATATATATATATATATATATATATATATATATATATAAATATATATATATATATATATATATATATATATATATATATATATATATATATATATATAATATATATAATATATATATATATATATATATATATATATATATATATATATATAAATATATATATATTTATATATATATATATATATATATATATATATATATCAAAAAAAGGGATAAGAATGTTGAGAGAGAGGAAAAGGTATTAAGAGGAAAATGGAGAAAAAGAAAGAAAACACAATTCATTCCAATAACCTTAGTATCTATTAAGGTGTTAATAATATCTTCAACAATTGAAGCAAAATTGAGTATGCTATAATGAGAATTAAATACCATTATTCTTTTCAATAAAATTATTTTTTCATACTACTATTTTTTGATTAATTGATTTGTCCAATATTGATTTCGAATATCTTTTTATTCAAAGATATCGCTACCTGTATTTTCTTTGGAAAGTTTTGAAAGGTGCGTTTCGAGAAATAATTAGATAATTTCCTTCAATCTTCATCTTCATCAAATTATTTAATTTACATCTTACGCAATCTCCAATATATTATGTTATCGTTTCGAGACAATTTGATTATAATTTCACTATTGGAGTCTAAACAATAAAATATGGAATAAATTTTGACGGAAGGCATGAATATAATTCTTGCTATTATTTTTAATAAATTGGTTACAATATGCTTATGGAAATTAGGAGAAATTAAATCCTCATCTGATTGGACTAGTTGATATTAGGTACCTCAATAAACAACACTTGTTTGATATTCATTAATATGTATGAAAGTTTCTTTATTTCATTAATAAGTACTATTAAATTGAAACAATTTTACGAGTGATCAATTATGCACGATTGTTCAAAGTCACATCAACTAAATTTTAATTAATGTTGATTTATATGTGCGATGGATGCTTCCGAACATTTTATTTGAAATTCGATGTTTTAATATGGCGAAAAAAGGCGTGAGAAGCAGAGCTCCATCACTAAGGTCGTATTTTTAGCGCGAAATGCATATCGTGATTCGATCCTAAAGGAAAGAATTATATTTTTGAAGAATCACCCTTAAATAGCAAAACGAATAGAAAAAAAAAATTATTTTTAAAGAAAATTTGCGAAGTGCATCGTGGTTGAAGAAAAATATAGAAACCAACAAAGGAATGTACTTAAACAACAACATAATCCACACACAAAATTTCATCAAGTGCATCGCGTACTGATACTAACTCAATCTGCAGAAGCTGTGGAGGTCGGCAATTTTTCCAAAACCACGAAAAAAGAAATATTTACGTATAAATGGCGGCGGTTGGAAAAATTTAACCGAATTTCAGCACATTAGACTCGATGGGAGCCGCTGGAAATGCCGATAGGTACCGGGAAATATATATATATATATATATATATATATATATATATATATAAATATATATATATATATATATATATATATACAATATATATAAATATATATATATATATAATATATATATATATATATATATATATATAAATATATATATATATATATATATATATATATATATATATATAAATATATATATATATATATATATATATATATATATATATATTTATATATATATATATATACAGGGTGACCCAGAGCTACGTAATCGGTCCATAACTTTTTTGTCATAAAATATATCGATATGAAATTTTCAGAGCAAATATGGTCTGACTAAGTCTATTTTTCAAAATTATTTTGAAGAAAATTGCACTTCCGGTTTTGCCGGAACTGATATCAACTTTGTTATTTCAAATGTATGAATACCCTGTATATTTTTTGATTTTCGAATTTATTATGTAATTTACAATAAAATTGTCATAACATTCTGTATACCTAAAATTAACAGTTTTCGAGTTATTAATTTTTTTCGTAAAATTTTGACAGTTGCGTCTTCAACAAAAATAGGCTATAACTTCTTTGTTAGTACGTCTATTGGTATGCGGTTTGGATTTTTGTAACCTCGAAACAGTGTTTTATTCATTCCTTGTCAAAATTTTCTATATTTCTAACTTATTACTTGATAAAATCTAGGGTGAAGTTGGCAAATTTCAAACGTTAATAACTTTCTTATTCCTAATGGAATGCTATGTATATTTTTGCATTTTTAAATTTGCTATTCAATTACCTTTCGATTTGTATAACCATTACCTATACCTAAAGTTAATAATAACAAAGATATTTCACAATTTTGTAATAATTTATATATCAATACACCTGAGAAATCGTCTAGCGTGTTATTTTGACGTATCCATGGATACCAATAATAAAAATTATTTAAAATCTAATTGTGTCACCTTTTCTAGTATTTTTTCAGTCAATAAAATGGATTTTACGCGACAAGAAATGATAAATATGGTTTACTGTATTGGAGAAGCGGATCGAAATGTTCTGCTAGCTAGTAGAATTTATCATCAAAAATATTCTGATTCTGATTCAACTACGTTTTGTGATTCTGTTATTAATAAGCATTGATTTCTTTCTGTATAACATTGAAATGTATAATTTGGAGTAACTGTTGGATCATGCGAATGTACTCCTCCTGACCAAAATGATAATGTCAAACTTGACATTGCAATTTGACATCAGTCTACTACAAACATATGTTGTTTATAAACAACAATAATTATTGAATATTAACTTCATAGAATTACTATTTTTTCAATATATTTTCGGATATCAGCATCAGGTGCTACAAACCTAATGAACAGAAAAGGTAACACAATTAAATTTTAAACAATTTTCGTAATTGGTATCCATGGATACGTCAAAAATAACTCGCTAGTCGATGTCTCAAGTGTATTGATATATAAATTATTATAAAATTGTGAAATATCTTTGTTATTATCAACTTTAGGAATAGGGAATGGTTATACAAATCGAAAGGTAATTGAATAGCAAATTTAATAATGCAAAAATATACACAGCATTCCATTAGAAATAAGAAAGTTATTAACGTTTGAAATTTGCCAACTTCACCCTAGATTTTATCAAATAATAAGTTAGAAAAATTTTGACATGGAATAAATAAAACAATGTTTCAAGGTTACAAAAATCTAAACCGCATACCAATGGACCCACTAACAAAGAAGTTATAGCCCATTTTTGTTGAAGACGCAACTGTCAAAATTTTACGAAAAAAATTAATAACTCGAAAACTGTTCATTTTAAGTATGAAGAATGTTATGACAGTTTGATTATAAATTACATAAGATATTCGAAAATCAAAAAATATACAGGGTATTCCATTTGAAATAACAAAGTTGATATCACTTCCCGCAAAACCGAAAGTGCAATTTTCCTGGAAATAATTTTGAAAAATAGACTTAGTCAGACCATATTTGCTCTGAAAATTTCATATCGATATCTTCAATGACAAAAAAGTTATGGACCGATTACGTAGCTCTTGGTCACCCTGTATATATATATATATATATATATATATATATATATATATATATATATATATATATATATATATATATGTATGTATGTATATACGACATGAAGAAATTTTCGAAAATCGTGGTCTAGAAGGTCTTCACTGTTTAACCATTTTATATTCATTATTATTCATTTCGTTTGCGTTTTCCCATTCGACGAGCATTCATCTTCTCGCCGGTTCTTTTCTTCCCCCTCAGTCTCTGGCCCCTTCTAATTTATAATTCTCCTTTGTAAACACGACCCGAACAGAGAACTTCATTCAAATCGCCGAAAGTTCAAATGGCGATAATAATTAATAATCCTTTTTTGGCGCTGTTTTGAATTAGAAGAAGGGTTCACGTAGCAAAATGTGCCCTACGATGAATTTTATTGCGTAGAATAATCCAAATGTGGCACACTAAAATGCTATAAATTTAGGATAAATTGAATATGCTTTTAAGATAGAAGATTTACGGAACCGCAAATGAAAAAAATTATAAAATAGTATGGTGTGTTATTAATATGTAGATATTTGGATTAAATCAAAATAAGAGTGTAAAGGAAAGTTGTCTAATATGGGGATGTTTTATTTGGTTCTATTAAACAAGATGAAATATAAGTTTGAAAATTGAAAGAAGATTGCAGTAATATTGCATTTTACTTATAGGCCAAGCTACAGAGATTTTTTCATGTAAAAGTGTTAGAATAAAAACTCCGTCATTGTGTGTAAAATAGTTCCACATGATATAGTGATATGTTTTTCACTCGACTTTATTATTTATGTCTTTGTTTTTAATAATTTTATGCAAAAAATCGTTTTTTTTTAGTGTTTTGCTTATAAAATTGACACTATCAGAGTAATCGTGATGGTGTCACGTGAGTGGGGGTTTACAATTGTTATCTGACAACGTTAAGAAATTACTGTCATGTTCAAAATGCCGACGCTTTCGAATGTCATACTTCTCCTTGCCTGCTGCTCTACCCGCACTCTTCAACTACTCTCACGCGCTCGGCCGTTTTTCGTCATGTTCAGCTTTATTTTTAACATATTTCTCAGCGTTTTTATGGAAAACCAAAATGAGCGTTTTGAACTATGCGAATTCTACTTTCAAAATCTTTTTAGTAAATTGAAATCGGACTATACCTGTCGCATTCAGGTCTGCTGGAAAATTGCATAGTAACATAATCAAATGGCCACAGATCAAAAACTATGCATCTAAAACGGATAGAAAAACTACTCCCACACCTGACTGCTTTTATTCCATAGACTGCAATAGTATGTATTTTATGAGATAAAATAAGACTAATAAAGTGTGAGTAGTATTTCATCAATTTCTGAGATTGTTCGCTCATTTCATTGAAATGCTTATGAATCATCACACTGTTTTTTGGTAACCACATACGCCCACTGACACCAAAACGTATTTAGCTTTCTTATTCAAAAAAAGCGATGTTGAACTTAATCTATTTTTCCAAACTACTTAGCCGCTGTCCAAAATTCTTCCATCAATACCTAAAATGGACTTGTGTGGAAATAGGCTATATTTTATTCCGTTAAAATACTCTTTTCGTGTTGAACAATTCGACTCAATTCGACGAAAAAACGGTTGAGCCAATGAGTTTTTTCCGAACGATGTCTTGATATATATATATATATATATATATATATATATATATATATATATATATATATATATATATATATATATATATATATATATATATATATATTTATATATATATTTTATATATATATGTATATATATATATATATATATATATATATTATTTTTTTTCACTGACGGAAGCAGAAATCAGCTTTAAAAAAAATTGAATTTCACAATAAACGAAAATAGTTATGCGAAATCGAGTGGCTGTTGTTTAAGTTATTATGGTAATACAAAAACTTCACGCAAACAAAAATAACGTCAAAAATTCTAAAAAGTATCCTGACATGGAATATGAAGAACCTGAAGAAATAACAAAAGGTGCAAGTGCCGCTACATGAAATCTATTATACCTTTAAAATCAAAAAAATTATACGAGATATCCTATAATCGTTTAAAAAAGTGGTGTGCGGATAAAGGAGTATAGGTTTATACCGCAAATGAAAACTACAACGGGAGTATAAATTATATTTCACTACCTAGGGAGTAAAAATGATATTCTACTCCGTAGAGTGAAAATCGCTAGTTCTGTCACTATTTTGACACCATAAAAACTTACTTCTGCTCCCGTCAGTGAAAAATAGTTATTTACACTACAAGGGAGGCAAGTGATACTTACCAGTCGAGGACGTAGTTTGCGCCCGAGCGTCAGCGAGGGCTGGCAAAATAGTCCGAGACTGGTCAAGAATACTGCCTCCCGAGTTTTGTATTATATTTTTTCTACTCCACTTCTCTTGAATTAAAAAAAAAAAATAACTATTTTTTATTCTATAATTTGAGCAATTCAATTGAAATAACCTGTATGTATGACAGATCTACAAAAGCCTAGTGTCCCTTGACACAACTGGTTATGAAATGGTTGTTATGAGATTCCCAATCAAACAAAAGTTCTGTCAGTGTCAATTTAAAAATTGTCATAATGGATGTAGATGCAGTTGCTGATGCAACTTGTGCTGCTTTATTACCTCAGAAATCAAAGGAACGCTACGAACGGTGCTACAAGGATTTCAAGGCTTGGTGCTGTATGGTAAGCAACGGAAAAGTTTTTTAGCATAAATGTTGTAGTTTATGTAAAATCACTCTTTTTGTATATCCTTGGAACCACTAAAGCTTAATTGAAAAAAAAATTATTATTTTCCAGAGGGAGGTAAGTATTTACTTACCTCCCTAGAGAGGTAAAATGTACTCACCTCCCTCAAATCAGTTTGATAATGGAGTACTTACCGAATAAGGAGTAGAAAAAGATATTTAAATGCTTCTGCTGCCGTCAGTGAAAAAAGATATTTAAATGCTTTCTACAGAGAAGTTGTGTAATTCAAAAACGTCTATAAAAAAATATATCTATATTTGAATATTACCTAATACACAAATTATATTCCACGCGGACACAGTTAGTATTTTATCAATTTGAATTATTACTCCTGATTTTGTCTCTTCTTCTACGCCTTCTTAATCTCCAATCACATAATAAAACAGTTAAATGCTATATGGTTATGAGCTCAATGAAATTAGTCACTTTTCATATAAAAGTAGCATAGAAGAAAGTAATTGAAATAAATTGTATATCTCACGCCTTGACTTCTTTCCTGTTACACATGATACTGAGAGCTGGGATATTACATATAAAAAGCGTAAACGATTTATAAGAAAATAAGTAAAGTGAATTAAAAGACGTGAGCGGTTGAGAAATACACGTCAGGAATGAAGTTGTTTAAGTATTTTCAGCACTCTGTTGTTGTTTTTCGAGTTTTTAACCTCTTTCGATACACTTCATCATGCTGAACATTTTATTTCACTATTGTCTCTCCGTAAGGTTTGTAAATATTAAACACTTGAATAACGTGTACATTAAGTAAATAGTAAGTATTTGTATATACAAGTTAAACAGATTCATTAATTATATTTCTAAGTCTGTACTACACATTCTTGGTGCAGTTTCCATTTCTCGAATCTTCATTGCAAAATTTCAATAATGGGACAATATAACTAACGTAGGGCTTAATATAAAAAAATATATAAAAATAAATAATGTTCCTATAAATATATTGAACTTTTATAGCTGTGCTTGAAAACTTCGTAAAAACCACTAGGTATATCCGAAATATTATCATTTTGTCAACGCCATAAGTCGCGTCCTATTTGAATATTATCTTTCATATCGTGCCGACAAGTATGTGCTGCTTTATTCCAAAGAAGCCAAATCACGTGAAGAAAATTAAGATGTACCTACGAAATATCTCTTGACTTTACGGCAATAGATATGCTTCGCAATGCAACTTTTGAATGATGAAACTATATTCTCATTTCGAAGGTTATGGGTCTAGTTCAATTCGTAGATAATAGATGCGAATAAACTAATCGCTTCGTAAGAAAAGTTTAATTTCTCGTACTACTATTCATTCAATACTTTTTCTCACTGTCTATAAAATTGAACGCTGAAGCAATATATGACTTCGTAAGGTCAATTAACTTATATAAAAAGTTTCATTCATGTAAATGTACGTTATGAATTACTTGCCATGAACAAAATTTGAATTAAATTGAATGTTCAATAATATTGTATTAGGTAACAGTCAATAAAATATAATTTTTTTTTGATAAAAACAACAAAAATATTCGAACATGTTCAATTAATCACGAAGCATTCTGTGATAAAATACTACAAAAATGTTCAAAATATAATCCAATTGTATCGTTCATTTGCATTAAAAAAACCGAGTGAGCATCAGGGCTCCATAATTGAGGTTATATTTTCACGCAATTTTTAGATACAAATTTTTAACCTCTAAGTTCAATTTGAATGAAGTGAAGAGATACACAATGCTTGAAATTCTGCACAAATGAATGAGATTTTTACATTAAAATTACGGATGTAGAAGTAGTTATTTATGTATCAAGGGAGTTATGAGGATGTTAACTACAGAGGGCAACAGATTTCAATCCCGAGGGATTGTAAAGTTGCCCGAGGTTGTTAACATCAAATAACTCACGTGATAGATAAATAATTTTATATTTCACTTGTATATTATATGGTTATTTCATCTTGGATACGGTTGCTATAAACACACTCATTATGCTCTAGGCCATAACGCCCGCATTTGCAGGATAATGAATCATAATGCCCGCTAATTGTACGAGGAGAATGAAGCAAATTTCATTGATTAAATACTTCATAATTCTTGTCGTATACGACTCTGGATTTCTCCGGCAATGAATTATTCGCAGCTTTGGCTGCATTTTCTATGATATTCTTGGGTAAATTCATTTTCATTTTCATTATTTCTATAAGACTACACAAAGAAAGCAGCAACGACATTCACTTAATATGATGATAAAAATATTCACAACCGTCAAAATATCAACAAATGACATGCCTACTATGGGAAGGATGTTTCCCTCCGGACGTAAGGATCTATATAACGCACTTGGTACATAAATAACTATTATTTCATACTGAATCAAATAAAAAAACCAAATTTTGTTGGTTTTCAAATTCAAACAAACGTTTTTTTGAGAATTAAGTAGGCATGATATAGCAACAGACAAATCTTCAAATATTTGTCAAATTTATTGATTCGTGAAAATGAACGAAAGCTTGAAGAGAATTTAGAATAATGACTGGCATGTAAATTGGAAGAAGGGAACATCAACTTCATGTTTGACTACAGCCGTGAACAACTACAACTGTTCTATGAAGAATCCATGCGAAAATTTGACAATTGTCGGTTCATTTTTGTAAATACATTGAAAGGATTTAAAGATTCTTAACTTCCGGAGGGAGTTAAAGATTCATAACTTCCCAAGGGAGTTATAACCATGTTTATAGTTACGACAACTAAGGATTTTTCAGTATGAAATAAAAAACATTTATAACCCTCAAATTGCACCATTCTAACATCTACCAAATTCGAGTACAAATCTGCAGCCTTTCAAATGTATTTGAAGTGGCTGTAGAGATGCATAATCATCGAAAATTCTCAAGAAATTTAAACACTTGAATCGCAACGATTGTAGAAATCAGCTGAAACTAATAGTGCTACCAAATTTCAATTATCTAATTCAATCAGCAGAGCTGTGGAGATTTGCCAACCTTCAAGACACCAAAAAAACATAAAATTTTAAAATTAAAATTAAATTGAGGAGAATAGTTTGAAACACCACGCACTTCCCAAACATTTACTAAACCAACTTAAGAAATTTCGACCTTCTGAATCAATCTGGATGAGCTCTGTGTGAAAACCCTCAAACACGAAAATCTGTATCAATATATAAATTTATATATTGATATATATATATATATATATATATATATATATATATATATATATATATATATATATATATATATATATATATATATATATATATATATATATATCGGGTGTATCGCCCCTATAACTTTTTTGTTTTCGGAGATAATGAAATGAAATTCAGAGGATCTGTTTAATGCATAAAACTGCATTTTTTGACACGTAACTTAACTTCATGCAACTTCCGGTTTCACCGGAAGTGACATAAACTTTCGATTTTTAAATGGCACACCTGGTATATTTTCAGTTTTTTGTCTCCATATGACATTTAGAATACAACCATGTATCATTTGTTACTTTTTGTAACCGTTGTTTTATTTTTTTTGTCGAAAGAAATTTTCATTCTAGAGGACTATAGATGCGTTTACTGTCCTGGGACGTAGACTTGTGGGCGCGGCTTCAGACTTATTTTGTTTCAGTTGTGTTGGTGGCAAGCTACTCGATAATTTCAAATGTTGTTTTAATCTCAATTTTTAATCATTTGAAGAAAGTTCTAACGTTATGGGATTTCAGGTTTTTATCGAGAGTTTTCTTTCAACCTAAGACTGAGAGTGCGGTATCAAATTAATCGTGATAAAATGATCTTTTTTTCTAAACCCGACGAGCCACAATGTTGCCATTTAAAAAAATAGTAATAAAAGTTTTAAAATTAAACGTCACATAGCTGAAACATTTTGATCGAAAACAGTAAAGTTGTATTTCAACAAACATTTTAGGACCCAAATTAGTTAATTGAACGCATCCATAGCCCTCTAGAATAAAAATTTATTTTGAAAAAACGGTTACAAATGATACATGGTTGTATTTCAAATGTCATATGGAGATAAAAAAACTGAAAATATACCAGGTGTCTCATTTAAAAATCGAAAGTTTATGTCACTTCCGGTGAAATCGGAGTTGCATGAAGTTCAGTTACTTGTCAAAAAATGCAGTTTTATGCTTTTACCAGATCCTCTAAATTTCATTTCGTTATCTCCGAAAACAAAACAGTTATAGGGGCGTGGACACCCGGTATATATATATATATATATATATATATATATATATATATATATATATATATATATATATATATATATATATATATATATATATATATATATATATATATATGTATATTTTATATATATATATATATATATATATATATATATTTATATATATATATATATATATATATATATATATCAGTGGCGGCTCGTGAGGTTTTGGTTTGAGGAGGCTACAAGAGATGTTAAAAAATACACCATAGGCGAAAATTTTTAGGATTTCAAGGTCAACCGCCTTATAATTTAAAGAAAATCAGAGTAAAACAAGCTATTAATTTGTTTTCACTTTCGAGTGACTACCTTGAGACCTACAATTCTTATTTACAATATTCAAAAAAACTCTTTTCAGCCAATTAATCAATTCATCTATTCATCAAATTTTTTTTTCTTTCACAAAATAGGTACCTACCTACTTAACGAATTTGTTAACAGCTGGTGAGAGCAAATGAAAAGTTATTATATATTTTTGAAGATAAGCGAGATTCTGCGATCTTTAACGTTAGCAAAATGATCTATAATATCCTCATAAAATTTTTTGTCTTTCGCCAAAAGTTTTACCAATTCCTTTTCAATAGACAACAAACTAATATTTTTCAAACGATCCTGGCTCATTGAATTTCGTGAATAAGTTTTAATTCTCTTAAGAGTGGAAAACGAGCGCTCTACGGAAGCCGATGTCACCGGGATAGAAATAATTAGACATAAGAGTTTATAAACTTGGGGTAAATCTTGATTCAAATCATTATCAAAAAGGTATTTAATAGTCGTCCCCACATGATTTTCATTTTGCCCCAAAATTTCATTGTCATTATAAACAACACACAGTTCACTTTTTATGGCCACCTTATCAAAAAAAGTGTATTTTTGACATAAATTTTCCAAAAGGTTATCTGGAAAATTAGCCGAAAATCCGGCTAACAAATTTTTATTGAGTAAGTCGAAGAAATTCAGTTCTTTCAAATCAGAGAACCTTATTTCTATTTGACCCCTAATAGTATCCAAAATTTCATAAAATATTTGCTTATAGTGAGCTCCATATCTGCGTAACTGAATTTCTTTCGTTTTGGGCTAAATTGAGTTGTATCATCAGTAAGTAGTTTAAAATACAGAAAATAGTTTTTTAAAATAAACCTCTGCACGAAATTCTGAAATTTTTTCCAAAAGAAACTTGAGCCGATTTCGTGAGTAAATTACATCTGAAAATTTGTGCTGTAAGATTTGAAAAACTATTTCTGTTAGTTCAAAAATTAATTTAAAGATATTTAAAAAATATATAAATTCCTTACCTTGTAAGATATTAATCCGCGTGCTGTATTTAAAGTTACTTTATCGGTGAAAAAATTCCTCACTTTCAACTAGGTATAGAATTAAATCCTCAAATCCTAAGCGGCCAAAACAGAGACATTTTCACTAGTAAAATGTAAACACTGCCAACAAAATAATTTATTTTTTACCTGAGATCCGGTTAGGCAAGGATGTCTCTCATAATTCCGTGAATCAAAACCGCGGTTTTATTTTCTGTTAAGCTGCACCAAATTGTTTAATTCAGGGGTAGGTCGCAATGTTTTTATAAAAACTTTATCCTCATAACTTAGTGCACTAAAGTTATGGGATAACAAATATTCCACTAAGTCACCATTGAAATTTTTGAAATTAACTCCAGTAACCAAACTCATTTTAAAACAATACGCGAGCTATATAAGTAAACACGCCGACCATTAGACAATACGATCACACTACGATTTCCAACGAATTCACTCGATGTCACGCGAAATTCTATAGTTGTGGTTGGTCGACATTGTATAAGACTGGGTCTCGATCGGTGTTGCCATTTACATGTGTTTTGCTTTTCTATTGCAATGAAGTATTCATTTGGAGTATTTGCACCGTTGTTTGCTTTTCTGTGGCAGCCATAATGAACGTTGAGAATATACCTCTCCATGCCTCCCCAGCGTTGCCACAAATCTTGAAATGAATGAAATGCAGTAAATCTAAATACCTTCTATCGTAATTAATAAATTATATTATATAATGTAGGTTGAAAGGAAGGTAAGTGCATAAAATAATATGATTTTGATTAATATGAATATGCTGAATGCTGACTATTCAATATAATATTTTAGTGATACACGGAATATTATTGAGGAGGCTTAGCCTCCTTAGCCTCCTTTGACTAGCCGCCCCTGATATATATATATATATATATATATATATATATATATATATATATAAATATATAATATATATATATATATATATATATATATATATATATATATATATATATAGGTATATATATATATATATATATATATATATAATATATATAATATATATATATATATATATATATATAAATATATATATATATGCAGCTTGGGGCGCTCGTGAGTTTTGGTTTGAGGAGGCTACAAGAGGTGTTAAAAAAATACACCATAGGCGAAAATTTTTAGGATTTCAAGCGTCAACCGCCTTATAATTTAAAGAAAAATCAAAGTAAAAACAAGCACCCTAAGCAATTAATTTGTTTTTCCACTTTCGAGTGTCTACATTGAGACCTACAACTCCTAATGTTTACAATATTCACAAAACCTATTTTCAGCCAATTAATCAATTCATCTATTCATCAATTTTTTTTTCATTCACAAAAATAGGTACCTACCTACTCAACGAATTGTTAACAGCTGGTGAGAGCAAATGAAAAGTTATTATATATTTTTGAAGAATAGCGGGGATTCTGCGATCTTTAACGTTAGCAAAAATGGATCTATAATATCCTCATAAAATTTTTTGTCTTTCGCAAAAGTTTTACCAATTCCTTTCAATAGACAACAAACTAATTGAATAAGTTTTAATTCTCTCAGAGTTGGGAAAACGAGCGCGCTCTACGGAAGCCGATGTTCACCGGGGATAGAAACAATTAGACATGTAAGAGTTTATAAACTTGAGGTTAAAATCTGATTCAAATCATTATCAAAAAAGGTATTTAATAGTCACACAGTATCACTTTTATGGCCACCTTTATCAAAAAAAGTGTATTTTTGACATAAATTTCCAAAAGGTTATCTGGAAAATTAGCCGAAAATCCGGTTGACAAATTTTTATTGAGGTAAGTCGAAGAAATGCAGTTCTTTATTACAATTAATATCGAAATTAATTCAATATTTTTTCAAACACTTCGTACTATGTTTAAATACATCGATACCAGTGCTCTCAGGCATTGTTTAGAAGTAACGTTTAATTATGTAAAGAAATTATTATATTTAATGAATAAAGGTGATTTCAAAAAAAAATGCAGTTTCTTTCAAATCAGAGAACTTTATTTCTATTTGACCCCTAAATAGTATCCAAAATTCATAAAATATTTGCTTATAGCTGAAGCTCCATATCTGCGTAACTGAATTTCTTTCGTTTTTGTGCTAAATTGGGTCGTATCATCATGTAGTTTGAAATACAGAAAATAGTTTTTTAAAATAAACTTTCTGCTCGAAATTCTGAAATTTTTTCCAAAGAAATCTTGAGCCGATTCGTGAGTAAATTACATCTGAAAACTTGTGCTCTAAGATTTGAAAAAACTATTCTGTTTGTTCAAAATTAATTTAAAGATGTTTAAAAAATATATTAAATTCCTTATCTTGTTAAGTAATTTATTAATCCCGCGTGCTGTATTTAAAGTTACTTTATCGGTGAAAAAATTTCCCCACTTTCAACTAGGTATAGAATTAAATCCTCAAATCCTAAGCAGCCCCAAACAGAAACATTTTCACTAGTAAAAAAGTAAACACCCAACAAAATAATTTATTTTTTTACCTGAGATCCGGTTAGGCAAGGATGTCTCTCATAATTCCGTGAATCAAAACAACCGCGTTTTATTTTCTGTTAAGCTGCACCAAATTGTTTAATTCAGGGGTAGGTCGCAATGTTTTATAAAAAACTTTATCCTCATAACTTAGTGCACTAAAGTTATGGGATAAACAATATTCCACTAAGTCACCATTGAAATTTTTGAAATTAACTCCAGTAACCAAAACTCATTTTAAAACAATACGCGAGCTATATAAGTAAACACGCCGACCATTAGACAATACGATCACACTACGATTTTCCAACGAATTTCACTCGATGTTCACGCGAAATTCTATAGTTTGTGGGTTGGTCGACATTGGGTATAAGACTGAGTCTCGATCGGTGTTGCCATTTACATGTGTTTTTGCTTTTCTATGCAATGAAGTATTCATTTGGAGTATTTGCACCGTTGTTTGCTTTTCTGTGCAGGCAATAATAACGTTGAGAATATACCTCTCCATGCCTCCCCAGCGTTGCCACAAATCTTGAAATGAATGAAATGCAGTAAATTTCTAAATACCTTCTATCGTAATTAATAAATTATATTATATAATGTAGGTTGAAAGGAAGGTAAGTGCATAAAAATAATATGATTTTGATAATATGAATATGCTGAATGCTGACTATTCAATATAAATTTTTTTAGTGATACACGGAATATTATTGAGAGCTTAGCCTCCTTAGCCTCCTTTGACTAGCCGCCCCTATATATATATAATTATATATATATATATATATATATATATATACTATATATATTATATATATATAAATATAATATATATATATATATATATATTATATAATATATAGTATATATATATATATATATATATATATATATATATATATATATATATATATATATAGATATATATATGAGAGTCTGCAAGATTTATAATAAACTATGTTAGGGCTTAGGGTCTAATGACTTGCAATTTCGATTTATTAAAAGATTACTCTCTTCTCTTTCCCAAGCTTTCGCAATTAAATTTATTGTTTCTTCAGAATCTTCTAGGGTCCTTGATTTAATTCAATTTATGAATTTGTTGAAGCTTTATTTTATTAATTTTGAGCTCCAGTATAGATCCCTGAAAAAGGAATAAATTCCAAACATTTGCTATTAAATTTATTGCTTTTTCAAGCTTCAACAAATTCATAAATTGAATTAAATCAAAAAAAAGAGTAATCTTTTAATAAATCTAAATTGTGAGTCAGTAGACCATTAGACCCTTACATAGTTTATTATATATATATATACATATATATATATATATATATATCAGGGGCGGCTAGTCAAAGGAGGCTAAGGAGGTTAAGCCTCCTCAATAATATTCCGTGAATCACTAAAATATTATATTGAATAGTCAGCATTCAGCATATTCATATTAATCAAAATCATATTATTTTATGCACCTACCTTCCTTTCAACCTACATTATATAATATAATTTATTAATTACGATAGAAAGTATTTACATTTACTGCATTTCATTCATTTCAAGATTTGTGGCAACGCTGCGGAGGCATGGAAAGGTATATTCTCAACGTTCATTATGCCTGCCACAGAAAAGCAAACAACGGTGCGAATACTCGGAATGAATACTTCATTGCAATAGAAAAGCAAAACACATGTAAATGGCAACACCGATCGCGACCCAGTCCTATACAATGTCGACCAATCACAACTATAGAATTTCGCGTGACATCGAGCGAACTCGTTGGAAATCGTATTGTCTAATGGCCGGCGTGTTTACTTATTTTTTTTGGTTACTGAAGTTAATTCATTGACGTTTTAAAACTAAAGTTAATTTCAAAAATTTCAATGGTGACTTAGTGGAATATTTGTTATCCCATAACTTCAGTGTACTAAGTTATGAGGATAAAGTTTTAATAAAAACATTGCAACCTACCCC
The DNA here is from genome assembly GCA_030704885.1 of Cynegetis impunctata. Classification (NCBI taxonomy): domain Eukaryota; kingdom Metazoa; phylum Arthropoda; class Insecta; order Coleoptera; family Coccinellidae; genus Cynegetis; species Cynegetis impunctata. Next base: position 153,949 of record JARQZK010002976.1, read on the forward strand.
TGAATTCAACAATTTGGTGCAGCGTAACAGAAAACAAAACCGCGGTTTTAATTCACGGAATTATGAGAGTCATCCTCGCCTAACCGGATCACAGGTAAAAAATAAATTATTTTGTTGGCAGTGTTTACTTTTTACTAGTGAAAATGTTTCTGTTTGGGGCTGCTTAGGATTTGAGGATTTAATTCTATACCTAGTTGAAAGTGGGGAATTTTTCACCGATAAAGTAACTTTAAATACAGCACGCGGATTAATAAATTACTTACAAGATAAGGAATTTAATATATTTTTTAAACATCTTTAAATTAATTTTTGAACAAACAGAAATAGTTTTTCAAATCTTAGAGCACAAGTTTTCAGATGTAATTTACTCACGAAATCGGCTCAAGATTCTTTTGGAAAAAATTTCAGAATTTCGCGCAGAAGTTTATTTTAAAAAACTATTTTCTGTATTTCAAACTACTGATGATACGACCCAATTTAGCACAAAACGAAAGAAATTCAGTTACGCAGATATGGAGCTTCACTATAAGCAAATATTTTATGAAATTTTGATACTATTAGGGGTCAAATAGAAATAAAGTTCTCTGATTTGAAAGAACTGCATTTTTTTTTGAAATCACCTTTATTCATTAAATCATAATAATTTCTTTACATAATTAAATGTTACTTCTAAACAATGCCTGAGAGCACTGGTATCGATGTATTTAAACATACAGAAGTGTTTGAAAAATATTGAATTAAATTTAGATATAATTGTAATAAAAGAACTGCATTTCTTCGACTTACTCAATAAAAATTTGTTAACCGGATTTTCGGCTAATTTTCCAGATAACCTTTTGGAAAATTTATGTCAAAAATACACTTTTTTTGATAAGGTGGCCATAAAAAGTGAACTGTGTGTTGTTTATAATGACAATGAGATTTTGGGGCAAAATGAAAATCATGTGGGGACTATTAAATACCTTTTTGATAATGATTTGAATCAAGATTTACCTCAAGTTTATAAACTCTTATGTCTAATTGTTTCTATCCCGGTGACATCGGCTTCCGTA
>JARQZK010002976.1:157500-235000 GCA_030704885.1 Cynegetis impunctata
TCTAAATTTTGTAATGTATTTTAGGACAAGTGTAAAATTCTTGAAATTTTATATGAATAAATATCTATCTATCTATTATTATATACATATATATATATATATATATATATATATATATATCTATATATATATATATATATATATATATATATATATATATACATATATATATATAAATACTAAAAATAAAAACACGACAACAACGCCACCCACCGGTTCTTACTATAGCTAACACCCAACCACATAAGTACAAAAAAAAATTTCATCAAAATCGGTTAAGTCGTTCGGGAGGAGGATAATTACGCACACACATCGGAGTTTTTTGAAGAAATATATATATATATATATATATATATATATATATATATATATATATATATATATATATATATATATATATATATATATATATATAAATATATATATATATATATATATATATATATATATATATATATATATATATATATATATATATATATATATATATATATATATATATATATATATACATATCTGGTATTGAGCATATATACAACAACTGAATTTCATTATTTTCACGATTTTAGTTTTTCTGATTATGAATTATAGATTTATTACATACCTCTTTAATAAAAACATTTTCCAAAGTTGAATCATGTACTGAATCCTTTTCGTTATTTAATGTTGATAAACTCATGTTAGATCAAAAGCAATGAGATTTCTGATTATATCTATTAAATATAGTAATGTCAGCAATATTTAGAACAGTTGAATATTAATGACAATATTAAAATAAAGCATCATTTAAAAAATTTAAGTTAACGTAAAGTTCTAACATAAAAGAATGTCAAATTCCAAGGGAGAGGTACTAATTTAACAACAGAATAAGTTATTAGATTTGAAATAATCTGATACCTACATATAAATGAAAAAGTTGGCCCATTTTCAATGAAAATTTTTTACACTTGATATGAGAAACCTATTCAATTTAGAAGGAGAAATATGACTTGCTAATCGTTTCAATTAATTTACATTCTCAATTTCAAAATAAATTCTATATTTTTCGAAGATATTTCAATATTATATATTCCAAAAATATTCTCATTGTTTTTTGTCCTATTCAGGATTATATTTCAAAATGAAAGTTTCAAATAACTATTTTTGGAAATTCGACGAATCTGCCTATTTGAATATTTTCTTATGCCTTGCAAAAATAAACAGTCCATTCAGTACAAATAAGACGTTGAGTTAAAAAACACCGAAACTATACAGGTAGCCACATAAAAAATCACTAAAGGCTTACCTGAAAAAAAGTAATCCTAAACACCGGTGGCAACAAAAACTAAACTGAATTAACCTACGATATGTCTTTTATATGAATACGTTTTATTGATGCTACAATACTCCCCCAATTGCAAATTCCCACTTTTCTCTAATGCTCAGTGAAGATCCCACCAAATTGAAGCATCTCTTGTTGTTAACGGAGATATCATTGAAATGTGCAGAAGTAACGCAGAGTGTTTTACAATGCTAGTGAATGTATTGTGGTGCGATACTCATCTCGTGGTTGATGATGGCACGATATACTCAAATGATGAATTTTACGAATATCGTGAGAAATTGTTATGCAATGTGCAATTTGTTTGCAGAGGGTTTGAAGATACAGATCTACGTGAAATTTCGCCTGTTCTATGATATAATTTCCACAATTTATTACTTCATTTGTCAGAACTTATATCAACTGAGCGATTTACTGCTGAATTTGGTGCGAAATCTAAAAATATCATCACATGAATAAATTATGGTTTGAAAAACATGTTCATACACGATGTCATTTTATTATGATTATTTTTTGACATTTCTTAAAACCAATGAAATGCTTCTTTATTTGTCAAAAGAGTAAGTTTTAACCAATGATGTCATTATTATAGTGGGAATAAATCTTTTGTGATTATTCTCGGGAATAATCACTGTAGCTTTTATTTGCTTAGCAAGTGTCAGATAGTTGTCAAAATAATTACCTAATTGTGTCAACGCGATATATAAAATGGATGAAAATCATCGGTTTAGTACCTTTTCTGATGCAGAAATGACAAAAAATATTTTAGAAACTACTTCGAAAAACAATCTAATAAGTAATCAGTCTATATGGAGACAATTTAAGAACTTCACCAAAGAAAGAAATTATATTCTGGATCAATCTACTACAACAGCTACTCTGGCATTGATTTTGAAAGATTGGGCTTATAACATGAAAAGAAAGGACGGAAATGATTATAAAGAAGCAGTAATAAAGACAATGTGGAATAAAACGGCAAAATTAGTTCAAGAACTTTACTTTAATAAGTATAACAGGTCATTTGATCCTTTCAATGATATAGAATTCAAAAATGCTCGAGATGCAAGAGATGCAAAAAGAAAAATTTTACAGAAACATCCTGAAAAGCACAAACAAAGTTCGGTGGCACTTTCTAATACAGAATTGTTGAATCAAAAAATAATCTAGTCAAATATAACTCGCGAGTTCGATAAATTATAGAAAATAATTCGACAGATTTTTTTCAAACTTGTTGCCATTTGGAAATAGCCACTCGAGCCCTCCGGGCTCTCGTGACTATTGCCTGGCAACAAGTTTTGAAAAAATCTGTCAAATTATTTTCAATTTATTCTCACTCTCTTGTTATATTATTACTGACAATTATATCCAAATTTATGTCGTTTTATAGCCCGTGGGCGACGTTGTAGCCAAGCAGGCCATAATGAAACATCAAAAATTATATAGAGATTATTTTGTTAACAACTTTTAAAAATTCTAAAAATATTCATACCCAAACTATTTTAATTGATATAAACTATGAATTTTCGAGATAATTTTATATTCGATTAAAATTTTAACATTAACAATACAATTATTGCAATTATTTAAATGTATGTTGGGCGTAGGCGTTGCCAGAGGGGGGGGGGCAGGGAGGCTTTTCTGGTTGTTTTAGTGTCAGTTTGGCAGTGAGAGACCTAAAAGATCGCCAACCATGGCTTTAAGTGCGGAAAATTACGCAAAAGCTGTTGATCTTGTTGAAGATGGCCGTAATAATGAATATATTGAGGAGATATAAAGCAAGTACCTAGTACCTTTTAATGGATTTATCGGCGATTCATCCTGAGGCAGGATAATGCTCGGCCACATATGTTGGGTGGCAAAATATTTCGTCCATCTCAAATTATTCTAGATTCATCTCATTATTCAATTTTTTACGAGAAAATCTCATGATATTAAACTGACATCAGATATCAATATGACATGCCTGGTACGATTATAAATACAGAACTTTATGGACGACTAATAAATAAAATTAGTTGAATTAAATCATAAGTATCAATGTCCCCTTTTTCATTAATCACAAGAAAGTATTTCGCAAATAGTTCTGTATGTAATCAAGAAATAACGGCATTTTATGGTCGTACGACTTTTCCGACCATAATATCAATATCCCTTTTATGCCCTTATAGATAATAGTTATTTAAAAATTAAATAAGTTATTTTGAAAATTAGAATCCATGCAGTCAAGTATGTTTATCAATATTATTCTATGATCTTATGTCAGAGTAAGTGTAACCAAGGACAGTTTAAATAACAAAATTGATATTTCTAATAAAATTTTAAACTGTCAACCATCCACTTCCAACGGAGACATATCTACTAATAATCCCTGCATTTCTGATGAGAACAAGACAATTTCTGGCAACCAACTATCAGCATTGTCATCCTCGGGAATAAATATTGGAATTAATTGTTCAAATTTTACTATTAATTATTATTGCAATAAATAATTTTGTTATTCTTATTAATTTTCATTAAATGCATTATTCCTTTATTCTATGGTCTTTTTTCACGGTGAAAAAATATCTTTTGTCCACGACTGTACTATAAATCATTCATTATACGTGTGCTTCCTGAAGTACAATTATACCAATTATTCACTAGTGTGTATAATGGTTTATTATACACTGCATGACATCACACTCAAAACGTATGTCCAAAATTGAGACTATCATTCACATTGTTGGGATAGTATTGCTATTAGATTTTTAGGTTTTATGTAACTAAGATAACTTTTAGGCAAATTATTAAACTAATATTTAATATAATGCCCAACTTATGAATATTTACTCTAATAAATTATCTATTTCATATTCATCAGAGTGAAAGAAAGGAATGGAATCGATGTCAAGTGAAATAGTTGACGTTTACGTGAGTATGCAGTTTTCAGTGAACACAGAAAATGTTATGTCAACGCTTTTGATAACTATTTTTATTGTTGAAAATGCAGATTATTACTAATTTTTTCGAGGAAGTCGTGGACAAAGTATAGTATTCTACTCGCACAACATTACAATTTTTCACTCGGGTGAATTGCGACACTCGCTTGCAGCTCGTGTCGCAAACTTCACCCTCGTGAAAAATAGCAATCATTTTGTGCTCGTTGAATAATATACTATTTTTCACTAGTTAAAATATGGAAAACTTTGCGTATCCATAGCGATTCGTGAATGTAGTTTTTTTTTGACAGTTGAACAAAAAATAACTATTTTTTCAGTAACGCACTGAATACACAATATAACTAAAAATAACTGAAATAGTTTGTTACATGTATTATAACCATCACAATATTTTATCTTCATGCCGATTAATCGTAAAAATATATATTTTTGCCAAAAGCATCCCTTAGGCATTTTGGTTGAGTATTAAAAACGGACAAGTTAATAATAACACATAATGTATGGAATAAAAATTTATTTTTTGTAATTAGTTGATTGGGCCGATGGTTGATGAAAATCCATTATATTATTGTAAATCAATTTTCACAGTTTTCGATTTTCACTATTTTTTGTTGACATAACAATTGTTTCGCCAAACAAAAAAAAGGATAAAGGAAGGAAATATATATTCCTTCATCTTGTTGTAAAAGTGAAAATCGAACACTGTGAAGTTTTATTTACAATATTATATTTTTGTGCGTATTGTCGAGGGTTAAATGCATATATATTTTGACAAACTATTTTCAATATATTCACTCATTGTGTAGGTTTGTAGATTTCCGGACTTCCATTGTCTATAAAATATAGTGTTAAGATTTTATATGAAAAAAAATGAATATTTGAATAAGCAAATAAAAGAGATGAAAAGAATAAGTACCTGAAAAAACAAAATTAAAATTAGTAGAAAAATAAGTTGAAATTGCACGAATCAGAATAAATGAAAACTAAATCAGTAGATGAATAAATTTAAATGGAAATTGCACGTATCTGAGAATATAAAACAAAATAAGTAGATGAATAAACTGAAATGGAAATTGCACGGATCTGAAAAAATAAAACTCAAATAAGTAGAAAAATAATTCAAATAAAAATTGTGCGAATCTGAAAAAATTAAAATTATATGAAGTAACTAGAAATGAAAATTTATGAAAAATATTCATCCATAAAAGGTGAATCATAATCACTGCTACAAATTCCATTCATTGTCAAAAAATCACTCATCACGAAAATACTGACTGTGGAAGGTTTATTAAAAAAATGGTAATATATTAAAAACTCCAAAAAATAGAGATATCTAGATGGAATTCTGGACCTTCACATAGTTATCTATGGTTACTGTTTATAGGCACAACCAACAGTTAAGTGATGCCGTGACTTGCAAATGGGCACGTTTTCAGATAGTTCTGAAATAGTTATTAACGTAATAAGGCCGATATGTAGCAAATAACGGATGAGGTTGGATTTTGTAATCCGAGGCCCAGCCGAGGATTATAACTAACCGAATCCGTTATTTGCGTATCGGCCGTGTGTCGTTAAAGACTTTTCGTAATCCCGTTGGAAGATTACATTTTGATTCCGAAGAAAAAACAAACCCCGTACCTCGTAATTCTGAAAAAAAATCCCAACGTCGTGCACTCTGTTGTCATGGAACTGTTTGGCAATTTTATAAACAACGTCAGTTTTTTGTGTTCGCAAGTTCGCTGTAACGACGACTATGGATGAAATTGAGGAACAAAATGAAATTCCTTTTGAAATATTGGAAGAATCATGTGCAGCGAGTGTTGATTTACTGCCGGCAATAACTCAACAGCGGTATAAAAAAGAATATGAAAATTTTGAAAATTGGCGTAATAGCAAGAATGTAAAGGTGGTTAATGAGGATGTTTTATTAGCCTATGCGAAAGGAAAATCGAAGGTTTATTCTCCCAACTCGCTGTGGACGAAGATTTCAATGTTGAAACTTGCTTTGAGAGTTTATGACAACATTGACATTTCAAGGTTAGTTATTTTAAATCTTGCACCATATTAGAGTATTACCAACAGAAATGTATTTTCAGATTTGGAAAATTATTTTTATTCTTGAGACGAAAGTCTGATGGATACAACCCAAAGAAATCAAAAATTTTGTCTGAAGAAGAAGTAATTAAGTTTTTGTTGGAGGCAAATGATCTTACATGGTTGCTTGAAAAGGTTGTATTAATGTGTGGAATTTTTGGTGCCTGTAGACATGAAGAACTTGTGAATCTGAGTGTGGATTATTTTGAAAGCACCAGTACCAAAGTTTTGGTTACATTGGGGATAACTAAAAACAAAAAGAATAGGGTATTTGTCATTCCCAAAGAAGGACTTCCTTTTGATGCCTATACCAAAAATACGTAGATTTGCGACCTTCGAATCTGGAAAATCGGCGATTTTTCATTGGTTATAGGAATGTTAAATGTGTGAAACAAGTAGTGGGCATTCATACTATTGGAGGCGTTCCAAAGAAAATTGCAGCATTCTTAAAATTAGAAAACCCTCAGCTCTACACAGGGCACTCGTTTCGCAGATCCTCGGCTACCATGCTTGTTGAAAATGGTGGCGATCTACTATCGGTAAAAGAACTTGGAGGTTGGGACTCCTCTGCGGTGGCGGAGTCGTATATATTCAGTTTCGAAGAGAATGAAGATAACGAGACAACTTTTTCATAATAATGAGGCTTCACCGACAACAAGTTCAAAAACTGTTGCTATAGATGGTAAATCTCTAATCAATAAGATAGACATTTCAAATAATAGCAATTGTCAAATAAATAAATAGTTAGTTTTATTATAATTGTTATTGTAACCAGAGTGATGTTTTGAAATAAATATTTGAACACGTGATTTCTTAACGGCCGCCGGCCGTTATAAAATTATAACGGCCGGCGGCCGTTAACACTGACTTTTCAATTGTCATCTGAATACCGATAAATCAAAATAACAGTATGGGATTACGAAAAATAATTATAAGCCACTGTTTCTTGGCAAAAAATGAATCATTTTTGATATTAGAATTCATATGAGCGAAAAAAGCGTCTTGCTACAACGAAAACGATATACTTGCATTGGTAAGATACATTTCACAAGGATCACGGTAGGCTTATATCATCAAAAAGTCCTTGGTGATATAAGAAATATGTCTCAACACATCAACATGCATCCAAGAACGTGCAACCAATAACGTTAATGTCGATGTAGAAATACCCACGTTTTTGAATGCACACTCCGAATGAACGCCTCCGGATGATCGCTTGAATTTTTGAATGCGCATTCAAATGAACACGTGCATCTCTCAACGTGTGGAGGCGATTCACCGATGTTTGTGCATTCTTAAAGCAGTGGTTGCGGTTAATCTTTATTTTTATTTCTATTTTTCTTTACAAGAGCATAAGTACACGCCACTGTCACAAGAGCTAAACATTCTTCTTCGAACAAAACTATGGTTTTGTTCGAACATGTGTATGCAATCTGCTTGCACGTTTTTGGATTAACACATCAACGTCCGTGTGTAGCCCGCTAAAAAGATCAATTTAAGTATATAATATTGATTAATTTCCATTTTTTTGAAAATTTTTTTTTTTGTTATTAATCATTTCCATGGTATGGTTTCAATAACAAACTCATTGTTTTCATCGAACAATCTCAATAGGCCCCTAAGCGGGCTACACACGGACGTTGATGAATTAATTCATCGACGTGCATTCAAAAACGTGATTGCATTCACACGTACGTACAAAACGGCAGTTTTGTCTTGATACATCAACGTGCATCCAAGAATGTACAGCAATAACGTTAAATCGCATCCACACGCTCACAGTATAGGTGTTCGTTGGAATGCGCATCCAAAAATTCCAGCGATTAAGAAAACATCAACGCGGCGTTCATCCGGAGTGTGCATTCAAAAACGTGAGTATTCTTGCATCCACATTAACGTTATTGGTTGCACGTTGATGTGTTAAGACATCAACGTCCATGTGTAGGGGCCTCTTCACACGGACGTTGATGTCTTAATACATCAACGTGCATCCAAGAAAGTGCAACCAATAACGTTAATGTGGATGCAAAAAGACCCACGTTTTTGAATGCACACTCCGGATGAACGCCGCGTTGATGTTTTCTGAATCGCTTGAAATTTTGGATGCGCGTATACTGTGAACTTGTGGATGCGATTTAACGTTATTGATTGTACATTCTTGGATGCACGTTGATGTATCAAGACAAAACTGTAGTTTTGTACGTACGTGTGTATGCAAACACGGTTTTGAATACACGTCGATGTATTACTTCATCGACGTCCCTGTGTAGCCCGCAATTCGGTTTCGATATTTTCATTGAAACTAATATCATTCAAATTTATAATTTTTTTATGTAAAACTCTCAGGAAAATCGAGTACTTGTAAACCTTTCCAAGCGGCCCAAGGTGATTACAATAAATGATGGTTCATTATAGATTTGGTAAAGAGTTACGCCAAAGCAGTAATAACTGTTTTGACGTAAACAGATTTTTAGCTCGAAATGAAAAACTAAGCTTCTGTACAGCTGACTTGGTAATTTGTGAAGATGTGTTCGTGCAAATTTTAACACTCAAATATATAATCATATATAATTTCGAACAAACTAGTTACTATAAAAGCCATATTCAAAAAATTTAAACAACTCCATACGCTCCACCGTAATTTACGAAACTATACCAGTATTTCAATCTAACTGCAACCAACATTAAATTTCTCCGATGAGCGCGGGCGTTTGAGCCACGAGTCCACATATCCCCAATAACGGTAAGGCGAGATGACGTAATCCGGTGTCGGCGGATAAGACTGCTACGGACTCAACGTGTCTGGGCCCGCAACTAGCATGAAGATTACCTGCTGTGTTGCCGGATGGTTGTGAGGGCTGTATTGTTTTCTTCTTTAGCCGATTTTATAAACATCATGAGGGTGCGTGAGTTAGAAGAAGTTGTTTTTAGCAAATTAAGTTTGTAGGAAAAAGTGGATTTAAAAGACAATGGACGTCCGACGCCAGTTTTGAATATAATTCAGGAACAGAAATGTTATAAAAATCGGCCGGCTCGTCGGCCGGATTTTTGGCGAAAATTTGATGAAAACATTTACAACAAGACTCCGTGATTGTGTGTATATGATCAAAGTAATGCTTTTTTCGTTTTGTTTGTTTAGTATTTTGACGCAATGAAAATTGGACAAAGGTGATCATCTCAAACATTTGGTAGATAAGATTAAAAAACATGAAAATTCTCCAAGAAATAGACAACTCAGACATTTCCGGCTGTTTAAAAACATTACATTTTATCCTGCCGTTAGGTTTAGAAGGATTTTGAATTAAAACACAAATATGTATATAGCAATATACAAATATGTATATAGCAATATGAACTGAAGACAAACTCGTCGTCAACAGAGTCATCACTGTGCCGATTCCTAAAATATTGGTAGGCTTGATCATTTGGGTTTCAGTAATAATTGCGGAACGGCAAGAAAAATTTTCCTGGAGAACCTGATTGCTCGTGTTGTGTCTTTCATGGCAATAATATCAAAAATGGTTTCAAGATCGCGACCATGTGTTATTTTTAGTCATATTTACGAGAACTTCAAATTGTATAAGAAAAAAAAACGTTGGTGACAAGATAGATCCTTGAGACACACAGTCGTTAATATTAAGAAGGTCTGAGTTTGCACCATCGACTGTAATATGTATTTGCATGGAGTTACATTTCCATCGAGTAGCATAGTTGTTTGGGCAGACAATAAGATTCAAGTTCCAATAGAAGTGCCTTGTGCCGCAGTTCGAATATCTTAAAGATATCAAGGAACACTGCTACTGATTCCACATGATTCCCAATAACGCTTGTCCAAATATGTGTGACATAGGTGAGCAAGTCACTCGTTGAACGACAACTTCAAAAGCCGTATTGATTGTCAGTGATGAGATTATTCTGTTCTAGATGTTCTATAACCTGTGAATTGAAGGTAGATTCTATTACTTAAGATGGTAGAAGTAGTACGGCAATTGGGTGATAAACTACTTTTTTTCAGTAAAAACTTCTCTAGCCGAAACGTATTTTGGTAGGGAAATATGGGTTCGCGTCACCGATGGAGTCGACATGCTCCTGACATATTGCGCCAGACTAGCGACGCATAGTATATACTCGACTGTATCATATGAATTTTGGATGGATAAAATCTTGTGATTTTTCGTCACATTTTGACCACACGAAAGGTTTGTTTTGTGTGTACTGTGCATTGTTTTAATTATATTTTCGATAGTTTATTTGAATTGATTAATTGTATAATCACTGTGCAGTACAGCGTGTCCAATTTGCGATACTTTTGGATGGTATCTTCGTTATTTTTGAAGATAGAGTGTTGCGGTTTTCGCGACACTGTGCTACTTTTTCGTAAAACTGAAGATGCCGTCAACAGAATTTTAATAGCCTTTTAAGTTTTTAAGATACAGGGCATTTTTGAAAATGTTGCATTTGGGGGGGGGGCATTATCCTTCATCTTATCGAAAAGGAAATACCTACAACATTCTCATAGATTTTTTTCCCGTAGAATGCAGTGGTGTAGATAATTTTTGGTACATATTTACTATTTTCGAGTTATAAAGCAAACTTATTTTTGTTAAATGGAATACCCTGTATATTTATAGACTATAAAATTTGTCTTTTTTTACCTTTTCAAAAATATATGATAGTATAAACTTTTTCTCAGAAACGCGCAAATAAATGACAATTTTCCAAAATTAAATGCATAAATCAATAGAAGGCCATGGATAACAACAATGAACAAGTGAAAGGTACATATTACTAACGAAGAATAGGATACCTTGCATATAGGTATCTTTTACTTAAAAAATACCTATAGATCTTTTTTCTATCAGTAAGTTTGTGTCAACAGTTTTGTAGCGTGAAGTAACAATATTACAAAAACAAATAAATAGCCTAAAAAAAATTTATGGTGATGTTCAAATTGACGACCATTTTTTCTGATGCAAAATTGGCACATCTTTGTAATTCTTTGAATAACGTTTAAAAGAACCTTTGCTCTCATTCGCAGATTTCGAAAGGCTAAATGAATTGCCTCTCGAAGTTCTGCAATGCTGTCAGTTTTTGTCACCTCAATTTCCTTCTCAATTTTTCTTATAAGGACAAAAGGTGTTGCTTCTATATATCCCAAAGTATCTATCTCTTTTCTTTCCCTGTTCTCTTTGTTGTATATTTTAGCACGCGGCGTGAACAAATGATCCGTGCTCAAACTAAATTTGCTTTAAACGAGCAAATATCTCAAAAAACGGTTGCCTTCTTTCTGGATATCTAACAAGAAAAGAAATTAAAATGATAATAGAGAAATTTCATAGCCATTATAGCTCACTTACCTTTACGAAATATTATTCCGAAGCTTCGTCAAGAATTTCTTACTCTGATAAAAACATACCAGTATATCATATTTTTATAATTTCCATACTCTTCATGCATTATTCGAAGACATTGATTGATATCAATTGTATAATTATACCGAAAGAACGAAAATAAAACACCTTTAATGAACCAAAAGTCGATCCAAAAACCGATGATATTGGTTTAACATTTATTTTTGTTTCTTTTCGTGAACAATATCCATGGCCTATTATTAAATTATGCATTTGATTTCAGAAAATTGTCATTTTTTTGCGCGTTTCTGAGAAAAAGTTTATACTATCATATATTTTTGAAAAGGTAAAAAAAAGACAAATTTTATAGTCTATAAATATACAGGGTATTCTATTAAGAAAAAAAGTTTGCTTTATAACTCGAAGATAGTAAATATGTAACAAAAATTATTTACACCACTGCATTCTACGGATAAAAATCTATAAGAATATTGAATTACCTTTTCGATAAGATGAAGGATAACGGCCCCAAAATGCAACATTTTCAAAAATGCCCTGTATCTTAAAAACTAAAAGGGCTACTAAAATTCTGTTGACGGCATCTTCAGTTTTACGAAAAAGTAGCACAGTGTCGCGAAAACCGAAACCCTGTATCTTCAAAAATAACGGAGATACCATCCAAAAGTATCGAAAATTGGACGCACTGTACAATAGTGAGTAGGTACTGAATATACTTATATGATTATTTCGAATAATGTTAATGATCTCAAGTTATGAAATTTAAATAATTCATACTATAATTGATTTAAAAATTCAAAAAGGAACACGGTTGTTCCATTGGTTTGAGTTTTCACTACAGTCGGCAGTCCTTATGACTGCCTCTGTTTTTTTGTCGGAATTAGTAGGACTCTTGCTATCTTCCATATATAGTCTGTCCAACGAGACTTGGCGTTCACGTCAATAATTGTATATGACGTCGATCGGGAAAATTATTGCCAGTTATGAATAATCTTAAATCTAATTAGATAAGCTAATTAGCTGACCCAACTTCTGACAAAAATGAGTTATAGAGGTTATTTCGGCGACTGTCAAGCGTGAAAGTAGATCGAGAGGGTCCAAAAACATTGCAAATTTTGAAACAGAATGACAACTTCACATTCAATTCAACATATTTTTCGAAATGAATGATCCGGTCACTATCACCATATAACTACTATCAAATCATGAAAAACATACTTGTTGACCATGGTCAATTTCATACATTACATAAAGTGAAGAAGAAAAATTCTTCAATAATTTGAAAAATTATCAAACAACTTTCCAAGGGAGCTGGTTATACGTATTCCGCAACGCAAAATCTGCATTCACAATCGAACGGTGAATTATAGAAATTGTCAAGTCACCCCGACTCAAAATCTGCATACAGCTGTTTCGATCTTATCAGATCTCATCAGTGCAGCTTATTTGACTCATATACGCCACTATTGTAGAGTGAATATCTTCATGTCAGTAGGTACGTGTTTGCGCGACGAATTTCTGCATTTTCGTTCTAAGCGGTGAATTGATGGTTTCCAATATCTTTGCTGGGAAGGCGCTCTGGGTTGTTATCCAGACAGTGTTACCACGATTTGTATTGGGGAACAATTAGAAATTTGTTAATTCACTCCGAGTCAAATAAGCTGCCCTGATGAGATCTAATAAGATCGAAACAGCGGTATGCAGATTTTGAGTCGGGGTGACTTGACAAATTCTATAATTCACCGTTCGATTGTGAATGGAGATTTTGCGTTGCGGTATACGTATAACCAGCTCCCTTGGAAAGTTGTTTTTCCTTGTTCAATTTATGTAATATATAACTACTCTTTGAAAAAATTACCTACAACAAATATGAATTTTGATAATTTCGAATTTTATTTATTTGGATAGGTAGCAGTGAGTCGTTATATGCGCATGTCTGTGAAGTGAACGCCAACTCTCGCTGGACAGGCTAAAGCGTCATAGATTAAAATGTCCTTTGCTCATAGGCACGATATACCCACAGAAGATAGGATATTGCGCATGAGTGGGCGGTCGTTAATAAGACGCGTGACTTCACACATGAACTTATTTGTATTGCTGTGATAGCAGTTTTGTTTGTTTTTCTCTATTTACGCGTTTATTCAATTAGCTACAAAAAAACTGTAGAGACAAAGTATGTTCTAAATGATCTGTCCTATCCCCTAAAGACATAAAAGTTTTGAAATTTGTGATTAATTATCACTCAAAATTGTTATTTTTCACTGTGAAATTTCCTCTCGAAGTATTAAAAACGCGATTTTCATTAAAACGATACAAGATAGAGTAAACTGGGAAAGGAACTAATTTGTAGAGCATAAAATTTACTACAACACTAGTCTAGGAGGGAATGCAAGATTGAATAAAACGCGAAAAACATTTTATAAAGAGTGGACTTTTATTTATGGTTTCAACACAGGCATATTTTTCCATTTAAAATAGTTTCGAAATAGTAAATACCGAATTCCAGATAACATTTCATTCCCTACATATCACGTATTCTACATTTTATTAATATTTAATAATTAACAACTTACTTATTCTTTTTCTTATTTTTTTGGGAATTAAACCACAATATGTTTTTGTATTTTTTATTTCAACGTTTCGGTAGCGTTCTAGTTACCGTTGTGAAGATGAATTAAATTTTTAAACAATTTTTGGTCCCTATCAGACACAACGAAAAAGTTTGACATACCAAACTGTCCGTAAAAGGAAGTGAAAGAAAACTTTAACTTAATTTAAATATAGGAGACTTTATCCTAATAAAACAGAGATTTGACAGTTGTCACTTGGCAAATTGATTTAAATCTAAGCGAATCTTCAAGTGTTTTTCATTGTTATTATTTTTTTGGTAATTTTCTTTAATAGGGTTTTGTTTTGTTATATTTTATTCTAAATAACACTAATTAGTACAGATACCGTAAATTTGAGTCTATTTATTTTAAATGTATGAACCATTTATATCTTGTCGTGGATATGTGTAATCTAAGTTGTTAATATCTTCTGTACGTTCCCATTACTTATAAATAACAAAAACATATTTTCAATTCAATAACGATTTTTATGAACAGAATTTTGGTCTTGGCATGGGCTCTTGCCTCTCACCAGCTTTATCAAATATTCACATGGAACATTTTTAAGCCAAAATATTAATAATACTTTGAATGTAGGAAATATTGTGCTCTACAAATTAGTTCCTTCCCCAGTTTACTCTATCTTGCACCGTTTTAATGAAAATCGCGTTTTAATACTTCGAAGAGAAATTTCATAGTAAAAAATGAGAGTTTTGAGTGATAAGTATCACAAATTTCAAAACTTTTTGTCTTTAGGGGATAGGACAGATCATTCACAACATACTTCGTCTCTACAGTTTTTTTTGTAACTAATTAAGTAAACGTGTAAATAGAGAAAAACATACAAAACTGCTATCTCAGCAATACAAATAAGGTCTTGAGTGACGTCATGCGCACGACGACCGGAAAATGAAACACGGGAGTATCAGGGCCTGGCTCATAGGGTAGTCGAAATAGCTGGTAATATAGCGGTGCATGCTGGGCGGGCGATGCTTCGAAACAGTAGAAATTTGTTCATGATCCTTCGACTTCCTGAAGTTGCATTATTTCAGCACGAGACAGATGCTTCGTCTCAATCCATTCATTGAAACCTGACACTAAGGAACATTAGAAGGTACCTCTTGACCTGGTTATAGAGTGAAGGTTTTCTTCACAAACATGGTTGCAAAAAGAACTCCTTTTTCTTTGTGGCTAGATACATGATTAAAATTTCACACAATGTATTAATAATTATTGATCGGGTTCTTTTATCTATGTTTCATGAAAAGCTGTACATAGACTATAACAAAACCTGTTATTATCAAGTTGAAATACCGATATATTAAAAGCAGGCGCCACAGAATCTGATATCGACATTCATTCAATAACGTCGGTCTTCTCCACAATTGAGTTGCGTACTTGCGCTTCAAATATTCAATCAACATTAATCTCGTGCTCACTCATTTGTTAAAAGTGACGCTTTCGTAACATCCGATCAATTTAATGCCAGCAAAACCTGATATAATGTCAGAATCTTGAACTGAGGAGCTATGCACAAAGAGTTCAATTCTCTCTTTCAAGATACCCAATTTATATTGCAATTGTTATAAATCATTCATAATATTATTTTCAATCATTTACAATGTTACTGGATACTTTTAATGTTGTGACCCAGTTGTGTTTATGAAATATCAGGTTCAAAACTGCTGTTGATTTGTTACATTGTAAATTTAATCGTTGAGTTTCATTATCAATGATTAATGAGAGCCGAATTAGTAGAATTTAACCATATTTTTTTATTGTTA
The DNA here is from genome assembly GCA_030704885.1 of Cynegetis impunctata. NCBI lineage: Eukaryota > Metazoa > Arthropoda > Insecta > Coleoptera > Coccinellidae > Cynegetis > Cynegetis impunctata. The sequence goes on from JARQZK010002976.1 coordinate 173,617, forward strand.
CTTCTACGAATTCAATTGAGTTCGGAGATTATAAACAGGGTGGCCAAAAACTAAACTGACAGAGGAAGATGGCAGATTCTTGGGATGATTTCATACCGTTCCGACATAAATGTTTTGAACAGAAAATATTCCCCAGCGAAGATGCCCCTTTAATATTGTGTTTTTTTATAATTATTCTTCCAATTTATCTAAAAGAATGGAAATTGGGTAGGAGGTATTCGCAAGGGCAGTGTTTCGATGTTGAAATAATTAACTGACTTTTTTGAAGTTTTGACTGTCAGAATCAGAATTCTGGATTACGATAACAATTATTTCAAAATATTGTATTTTTTTTGCTTTCTTCACTGATATAAGCTCAAAATCTATGATTAAATGGTAGGTGACATTGGAAAACGAATAAAAATAACAAACAACTATTGCATAAAATGTGTAATTGACAAGTTTTCGAATTAAAAGTACTTCTTCTTGTTTTCTGCTGGAATATAGAATGTGTTTTATAAAATTAATAAACTCACGTGAGCAGGAAAGCTTCCTCACTATTGTCGTAATAAAAAACACTTGCTTCGAATCAATTCAATCCACGTATGAACTTTCAACCCTCTTGCACAAACTGGAGGAGCAGTAGAGCTGCACAAATCCATTAGCTATTAGAGATAAAAATATTACCACTCTACTAACAGTAACGTAATCAACATATAAATCTCCAATTCTATAACTCTATTTGGAGGGGCTGAGGGGTACAAAAATCCTTCAAAACCCGTTTTTTAGCTGCACACTCTGAAAAATACTAGACGGCTGAATTTCGGATATGTTGTACACAATTAGTCTAAAACATATTTTGGCATCAGTTTGAGAAATATTAGCTCATTCCCTTTTCCACCATTACTTGTCCCAATTACAGGAGTAGCTACATTTTGACTGCATCTACCCAAACTTTCAAAGTTTTGTTTTGCCTCAAGAACAAACCACGATATCAAATTTCAGCTCATTTGATCCGATTGGAGCTGATATAGATGTTAAAATATATTGGGAAACGGGTATATATATATACATATATATATATATATATATATATATATATATATATATATATATATATATTATATATATATATATATATATATATATATATATATATAAATATCTATATATATATATATATATATATATATATATATATATATATATATATATATATATATATATATATATATTTGTATATATATATATATATATACATATATATATATATATATATATATATATATATATATATATATATATATATATATATATATATATATATATATATATATATATATATATATATATATATATATATATATCAGACATCAAGAAAATCCCAAAAATTTTATCCAAGAGGTATGAAACGGATTTTAAAACCGCTCTTCACTCTTGAATGTTGACCGATGCTACAGAATAATCTATTATTTTCGGGAAAAAAACTACTAAAACAATTGCTGCGTTATAAATGGGTCGAAGAATATTATAACAAGAATATTCAGATATTCACTATTCAGTTTACCGTCAAATGTAATTCTATACTCCAACGGCGATATGTCCTTAAATATTTTGCGGAGAAAAAATTTATATTCTTTCCATTTAAAAAAGTTAAGGCACAAGCAAAAGCAGATTTGTCAGCACGTTTCCAATTTTCTAGCTGGATACATAATCAAAATACTAACATATATGTCAAGATCGTATTATGATTATTAGGTCAATCCTGCTAAGAGTTTCAAGTTTAAAATATTTTGTCCACGACTGTACTATAAATCATTCATTATACGTGTGCTTCCTGAAGTAAAATTATACCTATTATTCACTAGTGTGTATAATGGTTTATTATACACTACATGACGTCACACTCGAAACGTATGTCCAAACTTGAGACTATCATTCACATTGTTAGGATAGTATTGTTATTAGATTTTTAGCAAATTATTAAACTAATATTTAATATAATGCAAAACTTATTGAATATTTACTCTAATAAATTATCTATTTCATTTTTATCAGAGTGACAGAAAGGAATGGAATCGATGTCAAGTGAAATAGTTGACGTTTACGTGAGTATGCAGTTTTCAGTGAACACAGAAAATGTTATGTCAACGCTTTCGATAACTATTTTTATTGTTGAAAATGCAGATTATTACTAATTTTTTTGAGGAAGTCGTGGACAAAGTATAGTATTCTACTCGCACAAAATTACAATTTTTCACTCGGGTGAATTGCGACACTCGCTTGCAGCTCGTGTCGCAAACTTCACCCTCGTGAAAAATAGCAATCATTTTGTGCTCGTTGAATAATATACTATATTTTATTTATAATGTTCCACCAATTGATATCCCAATGATCGAAAGACTTTTATATTAAATTAAATTATAATTATCCTCGATCCTTAGTATGGAAAAAATATTTTGTGAAGAGAAAACACGGATACAAACTATTTATAAGAAGAAAAAAGGCGTCAATATTTGAGTATTAAATGATAAACACAATAAAATAAATAAACAACGCCAACTGCATCGATAGTGGTATTGTATCTTGAAGATTTTACTGAATCATTAATTCTTGAATCAAATTCAAAGAAAGAAATTGCAATAATGGCTAGTTTATATTCATTTATTTCTCAAAATCATACGAAATCTATAAGAGAACACTGATATTATTATACTATATATCTTCATATTTTTATAGAATATCTTACTAAAATATACAAACACCTGATTTCATCATCACTATCGTCAACTTCTGTCGAATCAGTCTCACAATAAATTTTTCCTTAACAAAATAACAACAACGTTTGTGAGTGATCAAATGAATAATAGAGTTTATAAGTATTATGACTGGTACGACTCACAAAACTCAAACGCATTATATACAAATATAGCTCACGTGCACGACTAGCCAAGCTACTGTGATAGTCGTGTTGGACGCAGTTTTTAACCTACCTTTCATTCACCAAGTTCCTGTGCGGTAACTTCTTTCCAATAAAATCGAACAAGTACAAATCTTATTTTTCTCAATTACTACTAACATTCAGTTCCTATCAGAAAAACCTATTATCAGTGAGCATAATCCCGCATCAAGTTCTCTATTTCAGTCATTAATTAAATGATTATCCAAGTGATTGCTTCAATAGGATCATTATCACCTTCTTTTCATCTGACCCATTCTTTTCGTTAATTATTGTGGTGTTCTCATGCTAAGCACATTACTTAACATCATTTTGTACATTCTTATGCAGTACATGGCGTACAGCATATGTCCCGGGTCTCTTAAACCACACTCACGTATATCCCAAACGAAAGTACTACTATTTTCATGTAATTGTGATGAATATACACAAAATTTCCTTTACTTTCTCAAATTCAGCACTTGCCTAATAAGATTCTTGTAGGCTCAAAATCTCTTCGAAAGTAGCAAAGAAATAGTTATAATGAAAATTTTTTTACATTGCTTTAGTTCTGATTTGCTTTTTTTTGAGGACTGAAATATAACATAGTTGTCAATAGATTTGTAGCAAATAGATTAATCAAAACTTTGTTCTACTAAAATATTATAACACTGATATCAAATTTTCGATTGATTGGGCCAATACATGGTGTAAATTAATAAACATATTAAAACAATGGTTAAAAATGACAATTTACACATTTATTGAAAGAAATAACGCATGACGCACGTTTCGGTGGAACTTCACCTTCTTCAGATGCTAAAGGCAAACTAAGTATGTTTCTCTGTTATATCGAGAATAAGAAATAAAGAGATGACAAATTGTATAGAAGGGGTAAATAGAAAGATGGTTACAAGTAATTATTAGAATAGTAAAAACCAATTCTGAACTGCTAGTCAGGTAGTTTGGTAATTTTGAAAAGATTGAGAAGGGGGCTTGAAGTATGATCGTTTTGGCTATTCAATAGGAGGCCGGAATGCTTGTATTTATTTAATTAAATTAAGTTTAATTCCCTTACTTTCAGCATTTAATATTTTAAAATCGAAATTGAATGTGTGATTTTCTTGGATTAAATGGTTTGCATAATGTGAATCCGACTTTTGATTAACAAAGCTACGTTTTTCTTTTAAAAAATGTGTAAATTGTTATTATTAACCATTGTTTTAACACTTATATAATATGAGAAAACAATGAATGTGAATTATACAATTGATGTTGTTCTCAATTTTTCTCGAATTGTAACGTTATTTTTCTAAAATTTGATATAGGGTTACGTTGCACCAAAACCTTAACATATATTGTGCCCCCCATCCGAGCTGTTCTCAATTCTGCGCCTTCTACAGCTCGCCTTCTAGTTCCAGAGTACTAATGATTTGCAATTTGTGAGAAGCAGGGCCGGATTAACCTTGTCCGGGCACCTAGGCAACAACCCTGACCGGGCCCCAGGTCTTTTCAAGTTAATAATGGGGGTCCTACCAAAACAACGACGAAAACAATGGTTCGATGAAGAATGCTCTAAGGCAATCGACGAGAGGAATAACGCCAGGACAAGAATGCTACAGAACCCAACGGACAGAGCAACTGAAGGGTATAAAGACGCGAGAACAATAGCTAGAAATTTAATAAGGAGGAAAAGCGAGAATACCAAGAACGGCAAATGGAAAAAATAGAACAACACAGACAAAACAAAAATACAAGAGCAGACTACCGAGGAATAGCGAGTATGAAAAAAGGATACCAACCCAGAACGAACAATTTTCTAAGGATAGACGAAAACAAGCTCATAACCGACCACCGAGAAGTCATGAACACCTGGAAAAACCACTTCCAACTTCTTCTTAATTCCGACAACGACAACAGCGCCGGCACACCAACCGTGCAGTCAGCTGAAATACTGGATGTCTTGCCCACCTACGAAGAAGTCCGGAAAGCCACATTAGAACTCAAAAATAATAAAGCACCAGGAAGCGACAATATCCCCGCAGAATGCTTGAGGTGTGGGGGGGAGACCCTATACCAATAACTTCACCAACTGATACAAGCCATATGGAGCACAGAAGAAATACCAAGTAAATGGAAGGAAGGAAGGAATCATTGTGCCCATACACAAAAAAGGGGACAAAATGAAATGTAGCAACTACAGAGGTATCGCACTACTAAATGCACCGTACAAAATACTGTCCAATGTACTCCTAGGAAGACTCAAGCCATACGCGGAAGAAATTGTGGGAGAATATCAATGTGGTTTCAGGGGAGGAAGCTCCACCACGGACCAGATATTTACCATCCGGCAATTAATGGAGAAATACTGGGAGTTCAATCGAGATCTCCACCAACTATTTATAGACTTCAGGCAAGCTTATGACACCGTCCAGAGAGTCAAAGTGTGGCACGCGATGGAAGAACTGGGCTTCCCGAAAAAACTCATAAGAATGACCCAACTTTGTATCGATGGCTCAAAAAGCAGGGTTAGAGTTGGACAAAACTTCTCAGAGGTGTTTGATATAAACAACGGCCTTAAACAGGGGGATGCCATATCTCCGCTGCTTTTTAATATTGCCCTGGAACAAGCCACCAGAAAGGCGGAAATCTGCCCTCTAGCGACGGTCTTTCAAAATAACGGCCCTAACCTACTCCTGGCATTTGCAGATGATGTGGATATCATTGGAAATAGCAGACTGAATGTGAAAAATACTTTCAGCAATTTCGAAGAGCAGGCTAGAAATATGGGTCTCAGGATAAAAGAAGAAAAAACAAAATATATGTAATCCACCAGAAATAACCGGGTCAGAGACAGAATAGGTCAAAACATGTGGGCGACTACAACTTCGAGCGGGTCAGAAAATTCAAATATCTTGGAACAACGCTATCAGTAGACACTGACTTGACAGTAAAGGTCAACTGTAGGATTCAGGCCGGAAACAGATGCCTCTATGCGATTCATGATCTACTAAAGTCTAAGCAAACATCAAGACGTACAAAAATTAACATATACAAGACAATAATTAGACCAGTTGTAATGTACGGAAGTGAAACGTGGACGCTGACCGTAGCAAATGAAGAGCGCCTCCGAGTCTTTGAGCGGAGAGTACTCAGGAAAATATATGGCCCCACCGTAGATGAAACAACGGGAAGATACAGAATCCGTACGAATAGAGAGCTGGAAGACCTATATGGAGAGCCTAACCTTAATAAAATCCAGACGATTACAGTGGGCGGGACATGTGAGAAGACTACCGGACAATCGCACTGTCAGGCTTGTATGGGAAGAGGCACCAGAAGGTAAGAGACCCCTAGGCCGTCCACAACAGTGGAGGAATATTGTGAAGTCGGTAAAAACCCACCCTGGGTTGTAGGCCATGGAGATAGAGATAGAAGTAATAAAAGATGATCGACTCCAGGTATCCTGTTACTTCAAAGTCTTATGTGATATTGCGACAACATGGTTACTTTGACTTGATGCTGCAGCATCACCTTACCTGACTCGTTAGCTTTATTGAAATGGTCTTAATGAATAGGATATAGATAATTGATGAATGATGATCCAGGTTGTATGATGGGTTAGGAAAGAGAAATGAGATGGGGCGCGGTTATTTTCAATTTGATCCTGTTAAACGCAATCAAATACAATAAACGATAGAAAACAGTCTTGTGAAGTACAAATTGGAAAAAGTCAACTTCCAAGATATTTATTGGTTTTGTACAGTACAGTTAAAAAAAAGTTTAAATATTAACTTTTGTAATTTTTTTTAGAAACAAAATCGTTTAAATATCTTGGAGTTGACCCTTTCTAATACATTATTTTCAATGGCCATTATCGACAATGAATTCAAACGGTTCTCAGACATTTTTGAACGAAGACAGTTTATTAGTTCTACTACTCGATACTAGAAGGTTCTGTATGTATGAAGTATTTAATAAATTGACAACATAGGTCGAAAAAGTGCAATAATATTGTTGAGGAATTTCATACAAATTTTCAAATAAAACTTTCATTCCATGAAATTTATCTTTTCTTGTTGCGTGCACGGGCCCCTAGTTGATGCGGGGACCCTAGGCAGTTGCCTTCTCTGACTAATGGTTAATCCGGCCCTGCTTGCTTAGTTCCTAGGAGTATTAATTATAAGTAATAACGTTAGTTCATACCTTGGATAACTAGGATCATTCTGTGAATTCCTCGGGATTGAAAATGTTTGAAATTGGTTTAATTTTCATTGCATTTTCAATAAAGTATGACTTAATCATGCCTCAAGAACTAATATTAAATTTATGATGAATTGATTAATTCATGGCTAATTAAAGAACTACTGCACTTTATGAAATTTCATGGAAATTTTCTCCAAAATTGCAATTATGTTAATGTAATTTCGTTCAAATATAATATTTATGTTGCCACGTATATTATGTGTGAATTATTGCATGAAATGTGCATCAAATGAATATGACCTTTTTGAAGGCAATTTCTTGGTGCAAATAAACTAAATAGCAAGGTTATGCTATGTTAGTCTTTTATTCTCTGCTCTTAAAACTATCGTTTCATTAAAAAAATTACATTTATGTTGCATGCTGTTTAATTAATTTACTGAAACTTAAAAGTTCTTTGTACTTCTTACTTATAATTGAATTCAACATCGAACACTTCGAAAATTTCTTTGTTGTTGTTTCAAACGTGCATCACGGTGACGCAGGTAAGTTTTTTAAGTTTCAACAGATCTGCAAACTGCCTTATGGATGAATTTATATATTTTTTCCATTCATATTTTACTGATAGAGATACTGGATAACTGTGAGCCAAGAGATTAACTCTTTATTTTCCAACAAACGTAGAAAGCTTTAATAAACATTCATACTAGAAGTAAGTACATGAATTTGTTTAAAATTTTTCATTTGATGTTATTCTCTAATCTTTATATATGGACGACCTTATTATAGACTCTTTTTTCATACATATCAATAATCTTCTGAATTTAAATTAGAAATAAAATTGTGAGCTAAGCTGACACTCTAATAGCGTCCACCTCCAACAGAGGTCTGTACAGAGCAGTTTACTTTTCAACTCAATTCACATAGAAACTTACATGATCTAACGCAAAAACCTCATAAGCCAAGAAAAACAAGATATCTATATATAAAAATAGCGGTGGTCGAGAAAAACAGTTGAAACCATCAAACCCAATTTCCCTAGCATCAACTCAATCCACGTACAAATTTTCAACTGTCTTACTATATATTGCTTGAATAAGGTTTTTTTTGGCTCCATGCATCCTTCAAAAAATTCCTTGTTGTCCCTCTCATGGAAGTCCTCGCTACTCCCTTGCCCAAAGTTAAAAGATGCCGAAATTTTAACTGAATTTACTTAAATTTAGACAGCTTTGTTCTTCATCAAGAAAGACGACAGATTTCAAATTTCAGCCCATTTGCCAGTTGGAGAGTTGAAAATATTTTCGTGCAAAATGCTTATATATATATATATATATATATATATATATATATATATATATATATATATATACACAGGGTGTCCTAATTGCCATGGGCCACTATTGCTATCTCGGTAATTATAAGAACTACAAGGTTGGTCAAATTAGACAAAATGTGTAGTTTTGGAGGACATTGAAAATCTAGTTTCATATTTGAAAAAAAATTCTATCTCGAGCAACGGGGGTTTTTCGAAAAATTGCTCAAAACTATTTGATCGAATATCTCAAAAAGTATAATTTTTACAAAAAATTAGCGAAGGAAAAAATTTATGCATTTTAGACGTTCTTCAATTTGGTATTTATTAAAGAAATTTGGTTCGTCTAGTTTTAGAAATATTACCATCAACTTACTTTTCTAAAATACGGACCTGTATTTTTTATTAAATTTCCTAAAAAAACTTTTTTTTCTTATTTCAACGATGTATCACTTGTTCATATTTGTTTGCGTTTTAATGATAAAAAGACAAAATTTAAGTTGTATTCAGTTTTTAAAAAAATGAGAACATCAGAGGTGGCTTAGACTACCAATAAAACAATTGCTTATTTTAATAACATAAACAGACTATCGCAGCGTGTAATGAAAGAAACTGTTTATTAAGTTTTTAAACATTCAAACTTTTAACTTTTCAATAAAATTGAAGTTATGTAATAAACCTTGAAACTTCCTTATTTTTCAAAATTACTTTTGCCATAATTCAGAGTGAATGATACATACCTAATACATTCGTTTCATCTTTCCCATTCTTTGCCGTTACAGTTGTTCCTCATTCTGAAGGATTATTAAATGATCCGTATAGTAGCAAATTTCGCTCTAGCCTTGTAAAAATTATTCGATTCGGTAAACGCCTTTCGGGGTACGAATTTTGATACATTTGAAGGGCTCTTTCAGCACTTCGCAATGCTTTTGCATAACAAAAAAATTAATCCAATTTTTCCCATTGGAAAACGCTACCATGTTGATTTAAACTAACTCTGACACGACACATTTATTACGGATCATAGGATTTACAAGCAATTGTTTCTCTTTACTCTATGATTAAACCTATGATAAAATGAAAAAGTGCCAAAAAAGTTGAATACTAGTTTTTTTACCATTTAAATACAAACGAATATGGACATGTGATACATCGTTGAAATCAGAAAAAAAGTTTTTTCCAAATTTGGAATGAAAAATGCAGGTCTGTATTTAAAAAACGAAGTTGAATGTGATATCTCGAAAACTAGGCGAACCAAATTTCCTTAAAAAATACCAGGTTAAAGAACGTCTAAAATGCAAAAAATGTTTTTTTCATTTTTCAATTTCAATTTGTTGTAAAAATTATACTTTTCGAGATATTCGATCAAATAGTTTTGAGCAATTTTTCGAAAAACCCCGGTAGCTCGAGATAGAATTTTAAAAAAAATCTGAAACTGCACATTTTATCTAATTTGACCTACCTTGTATTTATTATAGTTACCGAGATAGCAATAGTGGCCCATGGCAATTAGGACAACCTGTATATATATATATATATATATATATATATATATATATATATAAATATATATATATATATATATATATATATATATAATATATATATATATATATATATATATATATATATATATATATATATATATATATATATATATATATATATATATATATATATATATATATAATATATATATATATATATATATATATATATATATAAACATAAACATATTTAAACATCGAACTATTTATAGACTTCAGGCAAGCTTATGACACCGTCCAGAGAGTCAAAGTGTGGCACGCGATGGAAGAACTGGGCTTCCCGAAAAAACTCATAAGAATGACCCAACTTTGTATCGATGGCTCAAAAAGCAGGGTTAGAGTTGGACAAAACTTCTCAGAGGTGTTTGATATAAACAACGGCCTTAAACAGGGGGATGCCATATCTTCGCTGCTTTTTAATATTGCCCTGGAACAAGCCACCAGAAAGGCGGAAATCTGCCCTCCAGCGACGGTCTTTCAAAATAACGGCCCTAACCTACTCCTGGCATTTGCAGATGATGTGGATATCATTGGAAATAGCAGACTGAATGTGAAAAATACTTTCAGCAATTTCGAAGAGCAGGCTAGAAATATGGGGCTCAGGATAAACGAAGAAAAAACAAAATATATGTAATCCACCAGAAATAACCGGGTCAGAGACAGAATAGGTCAAAACATTACAATGGGCGACTACAACTTCGAGCGGGTCAGAAAATTCAAATATCTTGGAACAACGCTAGACACTGACGTGACAGTAAAGGTCAACTGTAGGATTCAGGCCGGAAACAGATGCCTCTATGCGATTCATGATCTACTAAAGTCTAAGCAAACATCAAGACGTACAAAAATTAACATATACAAGACAATAATTAGACCAGTTGTAATGTACGGAAGTGAAACGTGGACGCTGACCGTAGCAAATGAAGAGCGCCTCCGAGTCTTTGAGCGGAGAGTACTCAGGAAAATATATGGCCCCACCGTAGATGAAACAACGGGAAGATACAGAATCCGTACAAATAGAGAGCTGGAAGACCTATATGGAGAGCCTAACCTTAATAAAATCCAGACGATTACAGTGGGCGGGACATGTGAGAAGACTACCGGACAATCGCACTGTCAGGCTTGTATGGGAAGAGACACCAGAAGGTAAGAGACCCCTAGGCCGTCCACAACAGAAAAAAAGTTTTTTCCAAATTTGGAATGAAAAATGCAGGTCTGTATTTAAAAAACGAAGTTGAATGTGATATCTCGAAAACTAGGCGAACCAAATTTCCTTAAAAAATACCAGGTTAAAGAACGTCTAAAATGCAAAAAATGTTTTTTTCATTTTTCAATTTCAATTTGTTGTAAAAATTATACTTTTCGAGATATTCGATCAAATAGTTTTGAGCAATTTTTCGAAAAACCCCGGTAGCTCGAGATAGAATTTTAAAAAAAATCTGAAACTGCACATTTTATCTAATTTGACCTACCTTGTATTTATTATAGTTACCGAGATAGCAATAGTGGCCCATGGCAATTAGGACAACCTGTATATATATATATATATATATATATATATATATATATATATATATATATATATATATATATATATATATATATATATATATATATATATATATAAATATATATATATATATATATATATATATATATATATATATATATATATATATAAAAAATATATATATATATATATATATATATATATATATATATATATATATATATATATATATATATATATATATAAACATAAACATATTTAAACATCAAAAAACCTCGAAAATTGACTTGAAAACCACTTTACTCTTGACTTTCGATACAGTGCAGTTTTAGAGTAACGATAATTTCAAAAATGATACTGGACGGTTCTAGGACAAATCAATCAAGACATACAAAGCCCTTCATAGTTGCCTTCTAATTATCCACGCAGAGAATCTTTCTCTCTTGATATCATTATCGCTGCTTCGAGAATGAAAATATACCGTAAATACAATTAACTCAAGAAGGTCAACACCAAAAGCTGTTTTTTATAACATTGGTTCGTAAAACTTTCTTTAATGAGTATATTTTATAATCCCATCTTCTTCGAAATCAAACAAATATGTGAGTAACCTATCTGTATGCGTTTCCAAAGTATTGAATAGAGATTTCAAGGATGATTCAAATCGCATCGAATTATCTGATGTTTGTGCAAGAGATCGCGCTAATGGTCAGAGAGTATGGGAGAGATGTAGTAAATAAAACAAATTTGTCCTATAAACCTTGAAGAATCAACCGTGGCTGATAGACAGCTCGTATATCTCACGATCAGTGGAACGCAATGGATATAAATTAGTGTCGAATACCCGATCTCAACTGAGTGAGATATATGATTAAAATTTACGGAAATAATTCATGCTCTAGGGAGATTATAAGTGAAAACATATATCCCAGATTTCAGATGTTTTAGTAAGTCTAGTAAGTCAACCATGTCTGTCATGCAATGCATGAAAAATATACCAGCTGACCATATTCAATTTCATTTATATCACATAAAGTGAGCAAGGAAAATTGTTCAATAATTTAATACATCTAACCATCAGCTCCCTTGGAAAATTGTTTCATAAGTTTTGAATTTTTGAATTTTTTTTATTTTACAAACTTAAAGTCTCATCAACCTCTTGGGTTATTAGAGACTACATTACTAGTTACATTTTATTTAATAGATTTATGTCACGTAGATAACTATTTACTTGATTTATGCTACACTTTAAACCTAATGTTTCTTTAGTTGACATCATATTGTAGCGATCTCGAGCATTTTGATGTAGGGGGCATTCCTCGAAAATATGTTCAACTGTAAGGATGGTGTCACAGTCTGGGCATTTTGGTTTCTCTGTTTTAGTCAGAAGGTAGCTGTGGGCTAAACGGGTATGACCAATCCGTAATCGGTTCAACAGCACCTGATCACATCGTCTATGTGTTTCCTTCCAGTTTTGAATTTATTGAAGCATATTCTTGGCTCACTTTATGTGGACCATGTCAGTGAATGTTTATATTTTGTTCTGATATCATTTGGGAATTTGGGAACACATTCAAACAAACAGAAAATTTGTAAGCAGCTCCATCCCTATGGTCGTATTTTCTTCCCATTTATGTTCTTTTTTGCATACAAATTCTCAACCCTCTGAGTCAAAGGCTTGAAGAAATGCATAAAGCTTGACAACCTGCAAAAACACATGAAATTTCTACCTAAAATTTTGCAAAGGTAGGAAGAGACATTGAAAACAAAATAGCACCTCTCTAACATCAACGCAATTCAACTACAAACTTCCAGTCTCCCAACAGAATTTGAAGTGGCTGTAGAGATGCGCGATGTTCAAAAATCATCAACGTTTGAAATTACAACATAAAAGTTGCTGCGGTGAACAAAATCACATAAAACCCTAGTGTGTGATTCCCTAACATCAAATTAAACCACGAACCAAATTTCAACCCTCAAAAACTACAAAAAAAATGAAATCTCTACATTGAAACGACGGCGGTTATTGAAAATAGTTTAAATAGGTTTGGGTGACTGTGGAGTACTAAAATGTGACTCTGGTTGTCCATGTGTTGCGTATTCTTTTTGCTGTGTGTCCTTCATACTGTCATTGTAAGCAGTTAATTCTGTGGATAACGTCTATCACTTGGGTTTGTTGCCGAATATATACTTTTCTCTTCTAGTTATTCCCAGGATTCATGAGCGACCTTGAGCTTTCTTATGGTTTAGATTTCGTTTCTAAACGTCAAAATTGGTGGTACATATTGATTAAAGACTTTTTTATTCAGGTATAGGGGTATTTGAGGTTTGAAAATAATGAAATTTCTTCCTGAAGCAATCCTTGTGAGTTTGATCTTTCTGTTTGTTTATGGAAACATCAATCTAAATATGTGTATTAATTCGCCTAAATACATGTATTCGTCTACTACGTCCAATGTGGTCCAATATTATGTATTGTTTGTCTACCAGATCACTCAACATGACTTTTTTTCAAATTTAGAGTAACTAACTTCCAGGTCTATCTCATTGTTGAGTGTATTTAGTTTTGCAATTATTTAGGTTTCAAAGCAATCAGAAAAATATCATCTCTCCTTCTAGGCACAGAATTTTATTGTACCAATAGCATAAATATTGGGTTTTCTGAAGAAATATTCGAAGATTTCTGCATGTTTCTTCAGATTTTTATTTAAAATATCTCTCTGAACAATTTCTGGACTATTCTCAGCGAACAATTGTTTATTTTAATTAAAAAACGATTGCTAATCAAGTGCTGGAAATATAACGAAATCAATGAATCCTTTTCTCTGTTATGATTATTTGGACAGATATTTTTGTTATTATTTTCACCAATATTTGTAGATTATTATTAAAAATATAAAAACACTCATTTGATTTTTCTAAACAAAAACTATAGGTAAAATCGTAAAAATATTTCAGCTTGTTTGCCTTTGAAAACTATTGATCTAGAATAACTCTGGAACTAATAATACTTTGCTATTTTCCTCTACAAAAAGCAGAATAATCACTATAATTTATGGAAAAGGTGTTTTAATAACTACATCGTAAAATGTAACGGTGATATACTCATTTTCATTTGAATTGCATATTAAATGATAATCAAATTCGCCGCGTTTACACGTGATATTGTTGATTATTTACAACTACTCTCGTGAAATTTGAAGGTTGTTTTCTTAATAATTAGTTGATTATTGATGAACCGTGGTTACTTGCTTCTTAGTATCACTCAATTTCTCAAGACAATCTACTAGAAATATTTTTGAATTGAGAAAGGAGGACACAGATCTTTTTAGGAGGAAATAAAGAAGAAATAAAGAAGAAATAAAGAATTAATGACATCAATAATTATTATATAAATGGTAAAGGTGTATCTGAATTATGGTGTACATTAACATTTAACTCTGATCGAATAATATACAATAGTTCTAACGTTGATATGGTTTAGACTAGAGGCCTCTCAAGAGCAAGTTGTATTAAGTATATAAGAAATTCCTGGAAAAATAAGAGTTATGAAAGACGTATTTGAAGCTGCATATTTCTATAACGGTTCCGATGTTCATATTGTACAAACAATATACAAATATGCAAATATGAAATGAATTATGTTTTTTAACTTCAGTTTACTTGAAGCTCATAGAATTGCGTTAAACATCCAACATTTGGATAATGTCATATAGCGCCATCTTACCAAATTTTGAGGTAACATAAGTACCACAAAAATTCACGAAATGGCGTTATATGAAATTGTCAGCATGAGAGCAGACTGGATAAATAAATAAGTTTTTATTTTGCATATAAAATTACGTTTTCACAAAAAATACAACTATATATATATATATATATATATATATATACATATATATATATATATATATATATATATATATATATATATATATATATATATATATATATATATATATATATATATAAAAAAAAAAAAAATAAATATATATATATATATATATATATATATATATATATATATATATATATATATATATATATATATATATATATATATATATATATATATATATATATATATATATATATATAGTATTCAACAAGAAGCATGAGTGCTGGTGGAAACAAAAAATCCTCATCTTCGACTCTGATTTTTGCACCTGCACGAATGCATTTTGTTAAAAAAATATTACTTTGAATTGTGTTTTTTCGATTTTTTTCAAAGGAAAAATTGGATGCCTTATTAATGGTATTTGATAGACTATTTCATGAGTTATACAGCCTGTTATAGTAGGGAAGCCCAAGCGGGGATTTTGGGATTTACTCGAGCGCGACAGAATATTATATTGGGGGAAACATTGCACCCTGTTGAGTATCCCCACCATACATGAACCCTTAATATGGTGGCGTTCGTCTAGGGCAGCCGATCAGATTAGTAAAAAAAAGTCGATCGTTCGAAAAACTCGAGTGCGTCAGATTAAGGCAAGGTAAGTTAATTACATGTAGAAGAGTATGCATTTCACTAATCTGACGATTTGCACGTGGCATAACGAAATAAGAGACTAAAAAAGTTGCAGAAAGAAAACGCCACCTTGACATTCTCGAGCACGATTAAATTTTTATTTTTATTTTGAAGGAAATGTCATGGTTTTTTGAATTTTTGAATATCAGCGATGAGTTTTGGTCTCGTACAGCCACCCCCACCATGCAAATCGGCAGATTAACTTACCTTCGTTATCAGAGATGATGTGGGGTGTATAAACTATTAATATCTGACGCGCTCGAGTAAATCTATATTTCTATATCTATAATTTTTTTTTACATTTTTGAAGATCTGCACACGTTTTCCCCTCCAGTGAAATGGCATACATCATATAACCTCTTTTTCGTTTTAGCATCTAATCTTAACAGTCCAAAAGGTCCCCACGACGCTCGAGTATATCCCCATTTAGCATCTCGGGCTCCCCTACTATTATATATGCATACATAATAAATATGTAGGTATTAATTTGAAAACTGAAAAACAGGTAATTTATTTAATCACAAAATAGTAAAAACTCAATTATTAATGGTACAATCACAATATAAATTGCAAATTTTTGGTGACAACAGCTGTCAAATTTTGCCACTGGTAAACTCGAAAAAACTGCTGAATTACAGTTTTGTCGTCTAGAAACCATTTTTAATCCTAAATTGCGCGTTTGTGATTGGTGGAAATTGAAACGAGGGAAATAGTCTGAATATTAGTCCGAGATGCTTTTGGCGAATTTTCATACGACGGTGGCCTAAGTAACTAATAACTTGAAATTTTTTGCTTGATTTTAATATGTATATATATTTATATATATATATATATATATATATATATATATATATATATATATATATATATATATATATAAAGTATTCATCAAGAAGCATGAGTGCTGGTGGAAACAAAAATCCTCATCTTCGACTCTGATTTTTGCACCTGCACGAATGCATTTTGTTAAAAAAATATTACTTTGAATTGTGTTTTTTCGATTTTTTTTCACAGGAAAAATTAGATGCCTTAATGGTATTTGACAGACTATTTCATGAGTTATACAGCCTGTTATAGTAGGGAAGCCCAAGCGGAGATTTTGGGATTTACTCGAGCGCTTTTTTATCCATCTCGATACTCAATTCATTTCCACTAAATTGTGTGAAACAATTTCCGATGATTCTCTAATGTGGATTTGGAATTAAAATAACTCGGCTGGTGATGCCTCTTTCCCCTTTATTTTGGAGTCTTAGAAACAGTCTGATTGGGTAAAAGTTTGTAGGTATATGAATTATTCTTTATAATCCATTTGGTATCAGCTAGTTTTCGGTTACCTTCTTGCTTGGTTTTCGAATGAAGAGGATTATATTGGATTCTATCTGCTTTTAGCTGAAGTCGTTCGTTCCTTCTTTGAAGAAAGTATATTCTGCTCTTGCACTTTTACCGCCTCTCAAAGCAAAAAAAGCTTCAGATTCTTCACAGTCGTTGTCTGTGCTTGGTAAAGTCTTTTTTCGGCATCTTGGGTAGCATTAAATTCGATTTGTTTGAAATGATTCATTATAATTCTGTATTCATCAAAATGGTTTCCAATTATTAATTTCGCAATAATATTGTAAGGGAGTGTTACTGCGTATTTCTTTTATTCTCTACCATTATTTTTTTCATATTAAAGTCCCAATTTTCCGCGATAAATGCAAGTTTCTCTATTTTTCGTTCTGTAATATCTCCAAATCGATGCATGAAATCTGAAAAAAAATTGTCGTTTCTGCTGAAACAATGTCATGACAACGTGGAATTACCACTTAAACTTTTTGAATTTCCATTGAATAATAATTTATTTATCTACTACTTTGTTACAACAATGTATGAGTCAAATGTTCTTCGTAACTCTTTGTGGAATGAGTTTCCATTTCTCCAATTGATTGATTCAATTGGATCTTTCCTTCTATCACTAGTAGTATAATATTGTAGCCCCCTCCTCTCAAAATATGTCATATATTCAAGATTATTGTTTCACCGACATTGAGGAGTGTTTCCTTTTTAATGCGTTGAAGAATTCTCTTGTTTTCTTTCTTCTTCGTCCAATGTATTTTTAGCACTCTCCTGTAGAGGTACATACGCTTGAATTAGTTTTTCAGTGATGACATCTGGGGTCTTGCTTTCACTTCTGTTTAACATTATTGAGAGCAATGCAAGTACCGAGTTTAGAGTATTTTATAGATAACGTAGATTTTACTTGCTCTACTGGTACGCCATTGGTAGTTAGGATGGGTTTTCTATCAACTATCAACTACATTTTTAAATATAAATGAAAAACAATTTTCTTCGTTTTCTATCACTATTTTTATTAAATTGTTGCAATTGCAATTTCGTCGAACTACTACATTTTCAAGCGAATGAACTTTTTTGCATTGTACAGTGTTAGTAATATTAGGCAGGTAGGTATACAAAGAAAGGGGGGTGAAATATTATAATTGCTGGGAATTTCAAATTTTAACATAAATAAATGAAGTTCTTGCTAACAACATAAACTTATTCTAGAAGACACCAAAATAAGTTAATGATGCATATGTTTGTTTTGGTAATTTGGTGAGTATATTTGGTTAAGTGTTATTTGCTTTTGTTTTGTATCTATTAAAGAGTTTATAGAAGCGTTGTCATTACCATTGTTCCTTGCTATTTGTTTAATTTTATCAGTGATACATAGAGCTTTCTCTCTTCCACTTGAAGTAGATAAGCGGTATACAGAATTCGATAAAATTAATCAAATAGCAAGGAATAATGGTTATGACAACGCTACTATAAACTCTTTAATGAACAAAAAACAAAAGCAAATAACACTTAACCAATTATACCCACATATCAAATATCCAAAACAAACATATTGATCATAACTTATTTTGGTTCAATTTCCAATAAAATAGGTAGCTTACTCTCCAAAAATAATATGAGAGTAGCATTCAAACCTTTACAAAAATCTCCCAATTGTTTTTTAATGTTGAAGATAAAACTATACCTAATCAATTTAAGCTTAGTTGTAATGAGTGTAATAGCTGTTATATAGGACAAATAGGCAGAAATTTTTTACTCGATATAAAGAACATCAAAATTCTTTTAGATTAAATAAGGAAAATTCAAATTTTGCGGAACACTTTCTAGATGCAGGTCACACATTTCCAGACATAAATAATATCAAAATTTCACATACAGCTCCGAAAAGTAAGAAAGTGTGTCAATTTGTTAAATGACCAAACAGATGTACGGAATTTCCTATTATTTGATGTCTTCTAGAATAAGTTTATATTGGTAGCAAGCACTTCACTTACATAGGTTGAAATTCGAAATTCCCAGATATTATAATCCTTCACCCCCCTTCCTTTGTATACCAACCTGCCTAATATTACTAACACTGTATAATGCGAAAAAGTTCATTCGCTGGAAAATGTAGTAGTACGAAAATGCACTCGCAAACAATTTAATGAAATTAGAGATAAAACACTAAGTAAATTTTCCTCATTTATATTTAAAAATGTATTACCACAAAGTAACGGACAACTCCATCCAATATTCTATAGAATAACACGCTCAGTTTTGATCAGATTCATTTTCATCCCATAGTATCAATGGTCTCTAATTCAATCTTTGGCAGCTAATGTTAAGTACAATAATTACAACAGATTAACAAATTGATTAAAATTATTCACCATCAATTTATAATAAATTTACATATGTCTACATTCTCCAATACTATGCACGCCAATGATATCTGTTTCACAAAATTTTTGATTGTTGACATTTAACAATATAAAATACTACACCTTATAATTTTATCTGTGATAAAGCGGTTTCATCAAGTTTAGTCAATGTAATAATAGTATAATATCATCATTAAACTCAACTTAAATTCGCGCAATTAGATTCACTATTATTACAAATTTCTACAACGTCATTATAAATAGATACTTTATTCATTTAATTTGATAGGCCTGAATAATAAGCATAGATGTTAACATTTTCGTGTTAAGAAGTTTCAATTTTCTGTTAAGTACTTAATTTTATGTGTAATTTGTTATATGAGATGGTGAAAACAAGTTTTATTCAATTTTGGAATAGATAATATTGTTTATTTTTTCTGCAGAACTGAAGAAGCTCTCAAGATTAATAACTTCGAAATACTCCTTTTTCATATTGATTTTTTATGTCAAACAAATTGTATTTTTCATTTTAGATTATTTCCATAGCAAAGAAATAAAATTTACTATATTCTGCACAAAAATTTTGAGTTTTGTATGATGTGAGTAGATATAATCTGATGCAATTCTATATAACCTATATAGTGCATATAGTGGTTTCTATTTTAATGTATTGTTTGCTAAATTGAGAGTATATTTCATTTGGGTAGTCTTGAAAATACTTAAAATTTCATAAAACACTCAATTTTCAGTTGTTAAAAGAATGATATTATTTTAGTCATATACTACTGACTAGGTAACTAAAGAACCTAAATTTTATTTTGGAATTTATGATTTTTAAGTATCTCTGAAATATTATGATAGTTATAAGATATGTTCATATTCATCGTTATTATTAATTGTAACAAAAACTTCATAACAAAAAATCTGTAAAATCGTATGACCGATGAGAGTATTTTTATATTTCGAAAACCTTATCATTTTAGGCATTATCAACCATAGCATCATAATTTGAATTTAACATACATTACTTATTATGAACTACCTACATATTGAAATTTGGGTTTATTTATTACATTAAATTTTTCAATAGTTTTGTGATTTTAAATGATGAAAAAATACCACTAGATAATTCATGCGATAAAGAGGAACATTCATTAAATTAAATTGGGTTTCAGAATTTAAAAAATGTAAATTATATGGTTATTTTGCACCTTACCAAAAGCGAAACCTGCGTTTTTATATAAAATTATGTATGTTTGTTTTAGCTCATACTTGAAACTACCGAATTTTCACAGAAATTTTATTAAACGATAAAAGACTCTTCAGAGAATAATCAGAACTTCATTTTGTCTGGACATATTCAAAGTTTAGGCGTAATTAATATCAAAAAACTATATAAATGAGAGGAAAATTGGTTGTCTGATCATTTGACTAATCCCCGAAACGGCCTGAATGATTCGGACAAGATTTCCATTGGCAGATAGAAAACTTTCAAGAGAGTTATGAAGAGTACTTTTTCTCCCAGAAATATTCAGGATACCTCTGTAAAAACTGGATAACTCTAGAAATGGGATGCAAAATCTCAATTAGAAGCAAGTTATCTCCTTATACTTGAAAATTTGCATACAAATTTCTTTTTTATAATAGTATAACTTTATTTATACTAGTATACAGTACCAACTGTACTGATAATGCATTAACTAGTGAATTTTTAATTACCGTAATTGGTTATATAATTATGCAGATACAGACATGGGTAACACATTATAGCTTTTCTGATTTCGGATGGTTTACAGTTACTTAGATGAGAAATTTAGAATATTGGTTTGAGAGACTAAAAGAATATTTATGTAGTCAGTCTAGGAACACGATAGTTGATATTGGCAAGAAGGTATAGGCAATCAATTTGTGGGTCCAAAGTTTATACAAAAAAAGACAACTAGATATGAACTCCGTGTAGCCGAGTGGGGCCTATTCATGTTGAGTGTCTTGAATTTTTATGATGATATTGCATTTGAAGTAAAGATACTTCAGAAACCGCCACTAGATATTATCTAGACCAACTACATGATGAGTATAGCAAGGGCTACGGTGCAGCCATATCCATAAGGAGATTATTTTAAAAAAAAAATTTTCTACCTCCGTGTGAGAGGAAAAAATCTTTCATAGACTACCCTGAGAGTATCTCGCACGCATCCTCAGGGCGTGTGAGACTCCGCATGTTGCTGGTTACTCACTAAAAAACCTCTCAAACATTCCTTGGAGTAGTTCTTCATTCTGCCCTTACAGCGTCCCTTAACAAAAGAGATGAGCTGCAAGCGGCCTCTATAGTTCATGGGACCTGATGACTCGAAGAGACCCGAGCAACACTGCTTTCTGCATTCTGCGCGTCAATATATCGGCCAGAGATCTGCATGCCGGAATAATTTTCAAGAGATTATTGTTATTATTGTTATTATTATCATTAACAACTTACAAGAGAACCTATTGTAACCAAATTTACAAAAATCAAGCCTATATCTATATAGAACAAGTTGAATAGAAGAAAAGCTGAATACAAAGAAAACATAATTATCAGAAATAAAATTAAGTAGTCTGAATTAAACGATCGTATCTGTAAGGAACTACCTCCTTGAATGTGTAAGAAGTTGCAACAACATCTGTACTTGCAGTGAAATTCTCGACTCTTGATGAAACTCTTGTAAAAGGCTCCAAAAATAGAGCCGAAACGTCGAGTAAATTAAATCCAATTTTATTAGTCATTTAATATCTGTTATACCACGAAAAATTCCAACAATCTATAATTTACAGATACAAAACCAATCCAAATGTATATATATATATATATATATATATATATATATATATATATATATATATATATATATATATATATATATATATATATATATATATATATATATATATAATATGCAGAGTGTCCCAACTGAAAGTTTAGAAAAACAATTTTCAATTGAAGGAGGAATAATTTTTGTCGCAGTTTCAAAGTTATATCTGCATCCACTTTGCAAGAAGGGTTGAGGAACACATGTTTTAAAAAAAAAATCTTGTCTAATGTTCTGTAACTGACATTTCGTTTGTGATTAAACGGCAATCGGCGATCACTCGAAGTGTCGAAGTTCTTAAAGATAATTCAGGAGTGGCTACTTTTCATTGAATGCAAAATTTTAGTGCCTCGAATGTTTTTAATTTTTTTGTGTCTTTTGAAACCGAATGAGAAAAACATAGCTTATCGAAGGGTGTAGTCTAAATGAAATTGTTTTCAATGTAAAAAGATCAACGGTCATTTTATATAAAAGTGTCGTTCGCAAGTATGAACTTAAGAATTCGTGATAACTCACCCCGCTCTGTGTGGAAATAAATAAATAAGACTCCTCTAGGGATTTATGTTACCACACAATATATACATTCACAAAATCATGTTTTACAGAATATCTCATTTTTTTCTGGTTTCATAGTTATATCTGCATCTTCTTGGCTAGAAGGGTTGAGGAACACATTTTTTAAACTTGTTTTTGATTGTCTATTCAATCAATAGTTCAATTGATATTCAAAATCTTGTCTAATGTTCTATAACTGACATTTCCTATTGTGATTAAACGGCAATCGGCGATCACTCTGTGTCGAAGTTCTTAAAGATAATTCAGGAGTGGCTACTTTTCATTGAATGTAATTTAACTGGCTGTAGTTATTTGCAATTTCTGAAGGAGCTCGCTAATCATTGATTACTCAAGCACTGAAAGTTTTCTTCCAACAAGATGGATACGAAAACGATGACCAAACAGAAAATAACTTTTGAATATTATACAACTTTCATTCAATGTAATTTATGTAACTTTTCATGAACAAACGCCAAATCAGTATCATTCCATATATTTCAAAGATCATAGGAGTAATTCAATAATTTACGTTATTTCCGTTTAATAGCTTTGATGCTATCCATTACTGTATTATGTAATAATAGTCCGGTCAATCTACACCAAAAAATGAGAGTGAAGGTACATAAAATTCCAACAAGCTGAAAATCAGTAAAATTGTTCAAAACAAAATTATAAATAATATTTAAAAGTTCCCCATCATTCCCGTGTATGGGAAAAATTTTATTCAACGTCAAAAGTCAAAAAAATAAGTTTTTCGCGATTTTTTCTACGAGCCACCGTTTCTGAGATATAACGATTCAAAAAGTTATAAAAGTTGTTATCGTCATAATATGCATGAGTACGCCACGTATATACATCTCTAGAGTTGTTATATATTATAATAATTATAATATATATATATATATATATATATATATATATATATATATATATATATATATTATATTATATATTATATATTATATATTATATATTATATATTATATATTATATGTTATATATTATATGTTATATATTATATATTATATATTATATATTATATAGGTATATATATATATATATATATATATATATATATATATATATATATAGTATATATATATATATATATATATATATATATATATATATATTATATAGGTCTATTATATATATATATATTCTATATATATATATATATATATATATATATATATATTATATTACCAAGTTCAAGTGTGGCTTCGTTATCAGCTAGACCCTACAGACTAAGGTTGGAAGTTGGTCAACAATATATTAGAGCCAGTTCAAACTTTACTCCCACCTGCGCCAGAAAAAACTGCTGAACGCAATTTTTAGCAACTGCAAAAAGGGATGCGGTGCTAAATGTGGTTGCAAAAAAGTCAGACTGTTTTGTTCTCTGGCATGCACAAATTGTCAAGGTCGGTCGTGCTCTAATGATGAATCACAAACAATGGAGGATTCGTTTGATTCCGACGAAGTGTCATGCGATACATCGCTAATGACGCAATTTACTTGCATCCAAAATGAAGATGAAGAAGAAGCAGGAGAAGATGAAGAAGAACAAGCAGAAGATCAAGAAAAAGAACAAGAAGAATTTGAAACTTACGAATCAGGCGAAAGAACTTCACCACTTTTTTATATTTACATCGCTTTTATCTTTTCCAATCTTTGAAAATTTACGTTATTTTGCAATATTTTCACATTGAACAAGATCACAACTGACCCGAGGAGTAGGCCTACTGGGGAAACCACGTTAAAAAAAACGCGCTACACTACCTCATAGATGGCGTGGAAACATGTGCATATTATGACGATAACAACTTTTATAACTTTTTGAATCGTTATATCTCAGAAACGGTAGCTCGTAGGAAAAACAGTATTGATTAATTTTTTATAGATAACTTTATGATCTAAAATTTTTGTCTGAAGTACTTTTATGATAAAACTTACCGTTTTGTTGAAAATCGCGAAAAACTCATTTTCTTGATCTTTGACCTTGAATAAATTTTTTTCCACACACGGGAATGATAGGGAACTTTCAAATATTATTTATAATTATGTTTTGACCAATTTTGATTTTCAGCTTGTTGGGATTTTATGCACCTTCGAATGTTTAAATTGACCGGACTATAAGTACTCTGGACTCCTCGAGACCTCTTGAGAATTATCAGTATTATTCAACAGCTTAATGAAATCGGCAACTTTGAGTAGTCTGCAAAGGTTAAAACAGTCAGCGATTCTTGTCAAATATGGGTGATTATAATAAGAAAATTTGTTTTATGTTAAATTTGAAATTATCAGAAAAATATTGCTGATTGAAGTGATTGAACGCCATTCAAGATATAACACGAACTTTCATTATCCTGAAGCAGGATATTTGGTGGCAACTAAAATAGTTATTTATGTACCAAGTGCGTTATATAGATCCTAACGC
The DNA here is from genome assembly GCA_030704885.1 of Cynegetis impunctata. NCBI lineage: Eukaryota > Metazoa > Arthropoda > Insecta > Coleoptera > Coccinellidae > Cynegetis > Cynegetis impunctata. The sequence continues at coordinate 199,167 of JARQZK010002976.1, forward strand.
CTGGAGGGTAACATTCGGCCCGAGAGCCTTTGGCCCGAGGGATGAATGTGGCCCGATGGGCGTTAGGATCTAGCCTTTCAGTGCACGGGTTGGGTCTGACAGACCGGACGTTTTGTTTTTATGGCGCTATTTTCTGATGTCATTGAATTGGGTGAGGAGCCCCGCTGTAACTTTTGGTAGGCTCCTTCCCTAACGATTAGTATTGTTTTCAGTCAAGTTTATTACTTAGGGCATGATAGATCACGAGAAACGTCTTGTCAGACCCGACCCGTGCATTGGTGTAAGTATTCGGGGAATATTCGAGTTAATTTTTAGTTGTCTTTATTGTAATTTTCTGGACAAGTACACATTATATTTTCTTTCATTATGGATCCTTATGAAGTTGAAGTCAATAACCTTGGTAAATTGTTCGAGGAAGTAAAAACCGATGTGGAAGTAGATACCCATGATGATTGCCGATCCCGACTTCGTAGAAATTTTAGATCCCGAATTCGTTGAAATTTTAGATCCCGAATTCGTAGAAATTTTAGAACACGAAATATTGTAAAGATCATGAAACAAAATATTACTGTAAAGAATGTAATAATTTCTTATGTTTAGAGTACGTAGTGATTTTTTGTTCCGAATGTAGTGAGCAAAAGTAGAAGAACTAAAAACTGAGACCACTGACGCTTTTACTCCTATTTGAATTAGTCCCACGATACAATAAATCTAAAAATTGAACACCCATATAAGCACCTCTCATGTTCTACCAACTCCTCTCCTATAAAATTAAAAATGCCACCTCCGATGACTGGTCATATTTACTTGGAATTTAAGTGACCTATTGTGCAGTATAACCGCAATTTCGATCGGGTAAATATTCCTACCTTCACATTATATATTTTAAAAAATTCTGCATTTCAGAAATATCATTGCACTAATCATTGCACTAAATAAATTTAATACGAATTATTTTAATTCCTTTAAATCAATTTATCTGTTTATATGGTTGCAAAACATCGAAATATTCCGATCCAGTGTTTGCTGTCAAAGTGATTGAATTATCACGTCCAGTGAGTCAATTAATCAAAAAAGTAAAAGAGAGAAAGACTGGAAGCTTAGCCGCATATTTGCCATTATTATTATTAGCGTTCTTCGCTAATGTGTCTATTGTATGTTATGTGCTAGGCGAAATCACAGAAAAAAGTGATAATGTGTCTGAAGTTGAATAGGTATATTTCTACAGGTTGGCAATCCTTTTAGTTTATGGCCTATATAAGTAACGAAGAAATTAACTACTGCATTGTTATTTATTTAAGTTCTTGTTATTCAAGGAATTTGTAATTCATACGGTGCAGTAACGCTTCCATTTCAATTTTTAGAATAGTTCACTAGTAATTTTCAATATTATCTTTAATTACGTATAACAAGGTACACATAGGGTAACCTTTTCCGAAGTGTCAGTTGCAGAGTATACAAAATTTCTCTTCTGAAGACGCATAATTTCATAAAATTCAAAGCTATTTTTAGGAATTTAATCTCCAGTTTTAAAATTTCATTATGATAACAAGCTAAGGATGGCCTCTTATCATAATATTATCTAAGCAAGAGAGGAAGGTTGCTTGGGAGCCATTGTAGGTAGGTATGTTATAGTTAATTCCTATACAAAGTAATATGAAAGCCAGACCATATAATATAAGATACATATATATATATATATATATATATATATATATATATATATATATATATATATATATATATATATATATATATATATATATATATATATATATATATATATATATATATATATATATATATATATATATAATTAGGAGTTTGTGGTGTTGTCGACCGTACGATGAATTAAATACTATGAAATTATCGGGAGGCGGTCTGTACGGAAAATAAAACTCTTACGTTCTCGTTAACTCAATATTTCGTCACTCAATTTTGTGACTTCATCAGGAGTACACTGAAATGAAATAAAATTACATAATATCAAACATATACAAGGAACACATTAAAAAACCTACAGTTGTAGAGCCGGGACATCACAAGATATGTGTGGATCACACAGTGGGTAACGCACGACTGAGTGATAATATTGTATCGGGTCACTCTAGTATCAGTAGTATCTATACATTATTAGTTAAATTTTATTTTTGGATGGACTTATTTTACATGCTTCTTATAATCCCACAATATATGTTACTGAGTTGGCCGGTATCCGATTTGTAATTAATACATTTTTTGTTTTTTATAATATGACACATTTCTAGGAAAAGTCTTGTTTTGTAATTATTATGTTGATCAATAATTTTTACGTTGTCAAAATCGAAGATATGTCCAGTGTTAGTCTGATGTTCGACAACAGCGCACGAATTTTTGCCCAACCGGCAGTCACTCTTGTGTTGTGTAATGCGTTGTTTCAGCCATTGATTAGTTTGTCCAACATAAGAACCATCACAATGTGAACAGGGTATTTCATAAACTACGTTGTTTTTTAGCATGGTCGGTGTTTTGTCTTTTAATTTGGAAAACAATTGGGAGGTTGTCAATATATGGTAGTTGGCAATTTTCAAGTCTGGGATCCGTTTAAACAGTGTTATCAGTTTTTGTGAGAGTTGATTTATGTTTGGTATTTTTCTATACTTCACCATCTGTCGGTCTACTTGCTCTGTAGGGCCATCATAAATTATGGAATTGTATATAAGATGTTTTAATATGTGTTTAGGATATCCGTTGTTAAGAAAAATATCAGTTAGCAATTTTAAATTTTTTTGCAGAAATCTTTCATCACTGATATGTGTTATCCTATTTTTCATGGCGATTACAGTGTTATATTTTTGGTTTCTAGGGTGGTTGGAGTGGTAGTTAAGGAATCTTCCTGAGGCTGTTGGTTTTCTATACCAGTCTAAGATGATCTCACCATCATTGAGCCTGATCACTTTTGTGTCTAAAAAAGGCACACTCTGATCTGTTTCTGTCTCCATAGTGAACTGTATATGATCATTAACAGAGTTGAAGATATCAAGTGTCAGTTCTTCGCTGTTTTCAGGGATTGCACAGATAATATCATCGACATATTTATATATGAAAGGCATTGTGTATGGAAGTTGAGGAATAATCTTCTGCAGTAGGTGATCTAACACTATTTTGGCCAAAATATTGCTGATAGGGGATCCCATTGGGGTACCAAAGGTTTGTTTATAATGAATTTCATTAAAGGTGAAGTAGGTGTTGTTGAATATGAATTTGATTATGGTCAAAAAACTGTCTTGTGAAAGAGATGTGCAACTTTCGATCTTCTGCCATTCTATTTTTATTATGTCTATAACTAAATCCAATGGTATGTTCGTAAAAAGAGATTTGACATCTAATGACACTAGTATATAATTTTCTGGTAACATGGTATTGCGAATCCTATTGACAAAACAAAATGTATCTCTGATGTTGAAGTCATCGTTATCATCTTCATTGAAAGCGTCACATAAGAATTTTGATAGGAATTTGGAGATGCCATAAGTTACAGAATTCACTGAACTAATGATAGGTCTTAGTGGGACAGTCGGTTTGTGGATCTTCGGTAAGCAGTATAATTTGGAAGATGTCGAGTTGTATCTGGTCAGTTTGCGGGCTAATTCTTCAGGGATCTCTTTTTTATGTTTAAGTTGTTTGATTAAATCATTATAATTTTTTTGTGTTGACGTCGTGGGGTCCTTTTGTATCCTTTTATATGTTTTTGGGTCCTGCAGTAATTCTTGAGTTTTTTTTTTTTTAATGACTACATTAAAAAAACTCAAGAATTACTGCAGGACCCAAAAACATATAAAAGGATACAAAAGGACCCCACGACGTCAACACAAAAAAATTATAATGATTTAATCAAACAACTTAAACATAAAAAAGAGATCCCTGAAGAATTAGCCCGCAAACTGACCAGATACAACTCGACATCTTCCAAATTATACTGCTTACCGAAGATCCACAAACCGACTGTCCCACTAAGACCTATCATTAGTTCAGTGAATTCTGTAACTTATGACATCTCCAAATTCCTATCAAAATTCTTATGTGACGCTTTCAATGAAGATGATAACGATGACTTCAACATCAGAGATACATTTTGTTTTGTCAATAGGATTCGCAATACCATGTTACCAGAAAATTATATACTAGTATCATTAGATGTCAAATCTCTTTTTACGAACATACCATTGGATTTAGTTATAGACATAATAAAAATAGAATGGCAGAAGATCGAAAGTTGCACATCTCTTTCACAAGACAGTTTTTTGACCATAATCAAATTCATATTCAACAACACCTACTTCACCTTTAATGAAATTCATTATAAACAAACCTTTGGTACCCCAATGGGATCCCCTATCAGCAATATTTTGGCCAAAATAGTGTTAGATCACCTACTGCAGAAGATTATTCCTCAACTTCCATACACAATGCCTTTCATATATAAATATGTCGATGATATTATCTGTGCAATCCCTGAAAACAGCGAAGAACTGACACTTGATATCTTCAACTCTGTTAATGATCATATACAGTTCACTATGGAGACAGAAACAGATCAGAGTGTGCCTTTTTTAGACACAAAAGTGATCAGGCTCAATGATGGTGAGATCATCTTGGACTGGTATAGAAAACCAACAGCCTCAGGAAGATTCCTTAACTACCACTCCAACCACCCTAGAAACCAAAAAAATATAACACTGTAATCGCCATGAAAAATAGGATAATACATATCAGTGATAAAAGATTTCTGCAAAAAAATTTAAAATTGCTAAATGATATTTTTCTTAACAACGGATATCCTAAACACATATTAAAACATCTTATATACAATTCCATAATTTATGATGGCCCTACAGAGCAAGTAGACCGACAGATGGTGAAGTATAGAAAAATACCAAACATAAATCAACTCTCACAAAAACTGATAACACTGTTTAAACGTATCCCAGACTTGAAAATTGCCAACTACCATATATTGACAACCTCTCAATTGTATTACAAATTAAAAGACAAAACACCGACCATGCTAAAAAACAACGTAGTTTATGAAATACCCTGTTCACATTGTGATGGTTCTTATGTTGGACAAACTAATCAATGGCTGAAACAACGCATTACACAACATAAGAGTGACTGCCGGTTGGGCAAAAATTCGTGCGCTGTTGTCGAACATCAGACTAACACTGGACATATCTTCGATTTTGACAACGTAAAAATTATTGATCAACATAATAATTACAAAACAAGACTTTTCCTAGAAATGTGTCATATTATAAAAACAAAAAATGTATTAATTACAAATCGGATACCGGCCAACTCAGTAACATATATTGTGGGATTATAAGAAGCATGTAAAATAAGTCCATCCAAAAATAAAATGTAACTAATAATGTATAGATACTACTGATACTAGCGTGACCCGATACTATATAATACCTCAGTCGTGCGATACCCACTGTGTGATCCACACATACCTTGTGATGTACCGGCTCTACAACTGTAGGTTTTTTTAATGTGTTCCTTGTATATGTTTGATATTATGTAATTTTATTTCATTTCAGTGTACTCCTGATGAAGTCACAAAATTGAGTGACGAAATATTGAGTTAACGAGAACGTAAGAGTTTTATTTTCCCTACAGACCGCCTCCCGATAATTTCATAGTATTTAATATATATATATATATATATATATATATATATATATATATATATATATATATATATATATATATATATATATATATATATATATATATATATATATATATATATATATATATATATATATATATATATATATATATATATATATATATATGTATATATATTATATAAATATATATATGTAAACAAAGTGCTTGACACTTCATTTAAGTATGTTTGAATTTGCCACGTAATAACGTTACTGTGTAAAAGTCACCTGTGAGTGAACTTGATAGTTTCTATGGAGCTGTCTGTCAGATTGAAGTATTGATACAGCATGCGAATTAGATTATGACAATTATATTGTAATTTGTATATTTAAATAATAGTAATTAAGAACTGGTGAAACAATAGCTTTAAATGTTGTTTCTCTTTTCAGGTCAGTTTGTTATTAATTAAGGTTAGAGAATGTCTTAGTGCTAAAACTTGTTTTTGTAACTAAATAAAATGTTCTCTTTTCAGAGCAACTCAATTTTAGTTAGAGTTTTACTGTTCACCATAGTATCCAAGAATACATTAACACATTATAAAACAACATTTCTACAGCTGGTTACCAGGATTAATGGAGAAATTACGATTCGAGTTCATGGTAAAAGCCAGTGAAGATGCGAAAACAAATATTATTTGTGTAACGACAATCACGGATTTAGATGGCCGGATCTATGCGATCCCAGACAAGTTACAACCTGTAAAATTACATAATGGAATAGTAGAGACACAAATCTTTAAAAAAGTAAAGGCCACATTACAAAAACGGCACGAGAAACGACAGGTGTGGATATCCATGAACCCAGAGATGATGGCGGTTTATTGTGATGAAGATGGAAATAAACAATTTATGGGATACCTATTGGAGGAACAAACAAAACCACAAAGTTCTACAACAGGAATTTCAGAAGATTCTCTGGCAAGAATCATGGAAAGCTTCGCTGAAATGAAGAAAGATTCATCAAAACCTTTTAATATAGGGAGAATGGTAGAAAAATTTGTCATAGAAAAATTCAATAGCAAAATTACTAATGTGTCCCAGTGGATGACTACCTTTGAAGCGGAATGTACCCGTATAGGAATAGAAGAAGATGTGAAAAAAATTGAAATTTTTAGGTTATTTATAGAAGATTCTAGTTTAGATTGGTATAGTTCCATGCTTATAAAGCATACAATAAATTCAGAATGGGCAATGTGGAAAAAGATCTTTTGTGAGACATATGCAGATAAGGGTTGCTCACCGATCAGGTATGCAATGTTATTTAAATATAAACAGGGCTCACTACTGGAGTATGCGTTAAAAAAAGAGAGACTATTATTAGAAATTAATAAGTCCATAGATAAACTCACTCTAATTGATCTGATTGCCACCGGATTACCTAATTTTATAGCAGATAAAATTGATAGGAATAGTTTGAAGGAAACTGAAGACTTGTTTAATAATTTAAGAAGTTTAGAGCATATGGTAAACAAAAAAACATTCGATAAAAAGTTAGGAACATCCGAAAGTAAATTTAAAGAGAAGAATGTAAAATCATTGGTTAGTCCGTGTAAAATATGTGAAAAAGAGAATAAAGGTATACGTTATCACCCTGAATCTCAATGTTGGTTCAAAATTAAAAATAATGATAGGGAAAAAAAAAGATCAAATAAGGAGTGTTAACAACTCTGAATTAGAGATAGAGTTAAATGAAATTGATCCAAAAAACTAATAGTGCCGCCATTAATTAAAATTAAATTACTAATTAATGATACTTTGGAAATATCAGGAATCTATGATTCGGGATCTAATGTGTCTTTAATAAATTCAAGGTTATTATCTTTAAAAAAAATACCTACTTATGATAAAAATGCAGGTTTAAAAACAATTAATGGCGTGAAAAAATCAATAGGAATGGTAACTTTAAAAATTAAAATTTTCGAAATTGAAAAAGATGTTAATATTTTTGTTATAGATGAAGACAACTTCGACTATGATTTCCTAGTTGGATTAGACTGTATACAAATATTTAATTTAACTCAAAATGAGAATTTAAATATTACTCAAAATGTCCTCAGCAATAATAATGATGAGGATATTACAAAGAAATATAAAAAGAAAACTATAATTGATGAATATAAAATAAACTATAATGAAAATATAATAGTCGATGATTTTGATATTTCGGTAGATAATTTAGATCATAAAAAAAACAGATATTGATAAATTGATATGTAAATATAATTCAGTCTTCGCTAAAGACAAATATGATATAGGTACTGTAAAAGGTTATGAAGCCCATATTGATTTGTTGATAGATAAATACTGTAGTAAAAGACCGTATAGGTGCTCTATTGAAGATATGAAAGAAATTGAACATCAAGTATCAAAATTACTACAAAATAATTTGATTGAGGAGTCATATAGCCCTTTTGCCGCTCCGGTAACACTAGCATTCAAAAAAGATGAAGGAAGGAGATCAAGGCTCTGTATAGATTTTCGCGAATTAAATAAAATTGTAGTTCCCCAAGCGCAACCATTTCCGCTGATAGAAGATCTAATGGTTAAAACAAGGAAATGTAAATTTTTTTCAACATTCGATGTAAACTCAGCATTTTGGTCCATACCTCTTAAAATTGAAGATAGACACAAAACTGCATTTGTTACTCAAGAGGCACACTTTCAATGGACCTGTTTACCTTTTGGTTTGAAAACTTCTCCTGCTATTTTTCAAAGAATACTAAGTAGCATTATAAGAAAACATAAACTGACAAATTTTACAGTGAATTATATTGACGACATTTTAGTATTTTCAGAAACATTCGAAAAACATATTGAGCACTTATCTTTGTTGTTGGAAGCAATTTTAAAAGAAGGGTTCAAATTAAAATTCACAAAATGTAAGTTCGCACAAGACTCTGTGAAATATCTAGGGCATATAATAAAAAACAATACGGTCACCCCATTAAAAGATAATTTGATAGCCATAAAAGAATTCCCAATTCCAAAAACACAAAAAAACGTCCGACAATTTTTAGGAAAAATTAATTTCTATGGAAAGTATGTGCCAAATATATCAATTACACTGGATCCTTTACATAATTTACTAAGAAAAGGAGAGAAATTCATTTGGTCAGATAAATGTCAAGAATCTTTTGATACTATAAAGAAACTACTTTGCTCAAAACCTATTTTAGCTATCTTTGATCCAGACTTGCCAATATTTCTATATACAGATGCTAGCATACAAGGTATAGGTGCAATTTTAAAACAAATTCAACCCAACGGTGACGAAAAGCCTTGCGCATATTTTTCCAAAAAGTTAAACGAGTCCCAAAAAAAAAGAAAAAAGCCATATATATTGAATGTTTGGCAATAAAAGAGGCGGTAAAATACTGGCAACACTGGCTTATAGGAAAAACATTCACGGTTTTTTCAGACCATAAACCTTTAGAAAAAATGAACATTAAAGCAAGAACTGACGAAGAACTGGGAGATTTCATGTATTATTTATCACAGTTCGATTTCAAAATAATATATTCTCCGGGCAAATATAATATAGAGGCAGATACTTTGAGCAGAAACCCTGTGCTAGAATCGTATGAAAATTTAGATAGTGGTTTAAAAGTAGTCAATTTTGTTAAATTAGAAGACATACGAAATGATCAAGATAGAAATGAAGACATAAAACAAAATATAAATAAATTTATTTTTAAACATAATATATATTACAAAAAGATAGGAAGAAATGAAAAAATTGTACTAACTGAGGAGTTTAGTAAAAATATTATAAAACATGTACATCACTACTACTGTCACATAGGAAGAAAACAAATGGAAAACAAGATTAAACCCTTTTATCAAGCTAAAAATTTATTAAATAATATTTAAAAAAAATGTGATAACTGTGATGTCTGTATAAAAAATAAATCTAGACGAAAATACAAGTTTGGATTAATGTCTCAATTAGGTCCCGCTACCTATCCGTTAGAAATAGTGTCTATAGACACTATAGGCGGATTTGGTGGTACTCGTTCAACCAAAACATATTTACATCTTCTAGTATATCACTTCACTCGTTACGCCTATATTTTGACATCAAAAACCCAGGTTGCGAATGATTTTATGAAACTTGTCCAAAAAGTGACAACACAAGATTATAAAATTGACTTAATTCTATCAGATCAATATCCAGGCATAAAGTCGAAGGATTTCAAAAATTTTTTAGAAGAAGAAGATATACCTATAGTTTTCACTGCAGTAAATGCGCCATTTTCGAATGGATTGAACGAAAGGTTGAACCAAACGTTGGTTAATAAAATTCGTTGCAAGATTAATGAAAGGCGGGACAAAATTGCTTGGGCAACTATTGCTCACGAATGTACACAAAAATATAACGAAACTGAACATAGTGTAACAGGGTTCTCTCCAATATATTTGTTGGAGGGAAAAAATTTTGACATTCTACCAGATGAACTGAAACAAAATATCACACATAATCATCTATTACGAGACCGCAAAATTGCCTTAGAAAATAGTATAAAATCCCACAATTATAATAAACAAAGATTTGATAAAAACAGAAAACATTATGAACTAAAAGTCGGAGACTATGTATATGTTGAAAACGGAAACCGGTTAAACCGAAAAAAACTAGATGAATTGAAAATAGGACCTTATCAAATTGTAGACAAAATATCAAATTCAATTTACAAAGTAAGCACGGGTCACAAGAAGTCAGAGTCGAATATGTTCCATATTACAAAACTTATTCCAGTAGTAGAGTAAAACAGTAAAACATTGTTGTTTCGAAAATAAGGGGGGGGGAGATGTAAACAAAGTGCTTGACACTTCATTTAAGTATGTTTGAATTTGCCACGTAATAACGTTACTGTGTAAAAGTCACCTGTGAGTGAACTTGATAGTTTCTATGGAGCTGTCTGTCAGATTGAAGTATTGATACAGCATGCGAATTAGATTATGACAATTATATTGTAATTTGTATATTTAAATAATAGTAATTAAGAACTGGAAACAATAGCTTTAAATGTTGTTTCTCTTTTCAGGTCAGTTTGTTATTAATTAAGGTTAGAGAATGTCTTAGTGCTAAAACTTGTTTTTGTAACTAAATAAAATGTTCTCTTTTCAGAGCAACTCAATTTTAGTTAGAGTTTTACTGTTCACCATAGTATCCAAGAATACATTAACACATTATATATATATATATATATATATATATATATATATATATATATATATATATATATATATATATATATATATATTTATCTGAATTGTTGTTGCCTGTGAACTATTTTTAACTTTTTATAATTATTAGCAATAACAGGCCTGGTGAATCTCGAAAAACTCGATTTTATTAAAAAGTTAAACTTTTTAATAAAACCGAGGATGTTTCTGATATAAATTTCATTAATAAAAATCCTTGAACAAGAACGATAAAAGGTTAAAGACAGTTTTATAATAAAAAATGATTCTCAATAATAAATACCGTAACTATTATGGATGTCTGATCACATGGCTGTATTTAGTGATCTATGTTGCATATCTACTTTGTTATAATTTTCCAAAGCAATAGAGAGATGCAAAATATTTTTAATCACCTTATATCTACTCGATTGACGTACATAAGTAATTTCATCCTTCAACTCAACCAGAAGAAGTTGTGGCGGTAAACAAAACTATAAAAATATAAGAAATCTCTTCATAAATATGGCGGCATTCAGAAAAAAAAATCATAGAGCCAAGATGCACTTTCTTGACATCAGCTCAATATAAGTACACATTTTGAAACCTCTGACTCAATTTGAGAGGTATAGCTCAATACACCCTCCAAAAAAACCTAGAAGACTGAATTTCGAATATGTTTTTCATAATCAATTTTCATATATTTGCTACTACTCGTGCATCTTCCCGCTACTTCCTTGTCTAAAGTTTGAAGATGCCAAAATTTCGAATGCAATTACTCAAACTTGGAGTTTTATTGTACTTTAGGAAAAGTCCCAGGTATCAAATTTTAGCTCATTTGGTATGATTGGCGCTACTGGAAATGCCAAAATGTACCGGTAAAAATATGATATATATATATATATATATATATATATATATATATATATATATATATATATATATATATATATATATATATATATATCTGGCATCCATATGAAATATATACTAGATTGTATAGTTCGAATTATACAGTAAATGGATCCAACTAACGAAAAGAGAACCTAATATGAAACCAGGTACAAAGAGTAACTATTTTAATAAACATTGTAAGATCAAGTTTTATTTGTGTTCTATATTCAACATGGAAACAAATTGAAAAGAGAAACATAAATATTTGTGTCTTAAATTTGAATATCATGTTGTTCAAAATCCAACACTACTTGTAAAATTGTCAGGTCATCATTCTAAATTAAAACTCGAAATAAAAATTTATTTTATATATCCGTCCAAGGTATTACAATGACAATAAATCAATATTACATTCTATACTCCATCACGCTGTAGAAACTAACGGAAGTGCTTCTACGTATATCTTCGGTAGCTGTATTACATCATTTTTTTCCTATAGCAATAAATATCTTAAAATAACATCAATATAGATGCTCGACGTCTGTTTATCGACATGAAATGACTTACAGATCCACGAATGAAATTGCAAGTAACTCATTAATCAGTATACAACGATAATATAAGCCCACGCAATACTTTCTATATCGCACAGCTCGAAAAAGAAAGTACAATTGTTCCCTTAATAAATTTGTGGTCTCTGAATGCTGCGGATTTGGAGAAATTTGTTTTTCACATTGTATAATTGAAATTTGAACGAAGACATTGCATAACTTGATGCAATAAAGTTTTACGAGGAAAGTTATTATCCAATAAACCTAAGACAAACGTCTAAAAAGACCTTACATATAATCTTGCAGTTTAACAGGTTAAAAGACTGAAGGAGGACGTAGTGGGTGACGAAGTGCAGGTTGTATTGAGGTAAACAATATTTACATATAATTAATTCATGAATTTCTATACGGATCAAGTATGTAGTTAACTGATGTAAACGTTGTGAATCAGAAAATTAATTTGAATATACGAAGGTAGTCCAAAAAATTTCCAGTTTCCTTAAAGATATTCTTGTACTACAATTATGCATAAGTTGAAAGATTTTCTTGAATTTCAATCATATCAAATACTCACTAGCTTTTCAACAGTTATTACTATCAGCTCAGTTAGAAATAGTCGAATTTATTTAAGCTATAAAAAAGCTAACACAATTGTACAGTATTTGGATAATCAAATAATATATGTTAAGTAATAAGGATTGCAAAGAGAAAGTATATTACTTGAGTAGTATGACCAATGGAAGAAGTAGGTCCGGTAATATTTTTCCTTTGTCTTTAGAATATTGGGAAAGTGTCAAAGATAAATTAATATATTTGAGAGAAAGAAATTGCTTATGGAAATTATGTAAGTCGCATATATCAAATACGAAGTATGAAAGAAAACTTTTCCGTACTGGATTGTTTTTACTTCATGTACATTCAATGTTTGGTGAAATTGAATAATTTTTTATTCCATTCGTGTCATACTCTATTGATATAAAATATCTTCAGCTATAGTTCGTTCGTTCAAGCCAGAAAATCAATTAAAATATTGTGAAGATAGAAAGAGTTTATATTTTTAATATTAAATATTTTTTAATTAATGTAGGGACACATTACAACAATTCTCATAAAAAAAATGATACTTAGTGAAAATATAATTTGACATTGATTCATTTTAGTGTAAGAAAATCATGGAAAATATACCACGGAATGAAAATTAAATATAAATTCTGAATATAGTTATTCGGCAACAATTTATTCTGATTGAAATATTGTTAAAAAAATGTGCAAAGCTCAAGAAATCAGGGTTGTATGTACCTATAACACTTCTCTAATATGCATGCGGCATGTTCATTTTCAGGGACGGGTAAATTCAATATGTGAATTAAAAAGTGGGTAACATTTATTCTTTCAAGTATAGAAATATTATAGGGACTTCAATTAAAGTGAGAATTAGTGCTTTATTATATATTACGTATGATTTTGATGTGGAGAATCTATAACAATTTTCACAATTAATTTACTATCTATTCCTAAAATGATAATCTTGGATCATAATTAGTAATTGAAGCAAACAAATTAATAATTATGTATTAAAACAATGGTTAAAAGTAACAATTTACACATTTATTATAAAAACTGAATGTGTAAATTGTTACTTTTAACCATTTTTTTTATATGTTTATTAATTTACACCAAGTATCGGCCCAATCAATCTAAAATTTAATAATTATGTACCTATATATTCGAAAATTTATTTTCTTTAATTATTTATTGCTCTTCTTCTTCTTCACGGAAGCTTTAAAGACTTGTTTAACCCATTTAGAATCGTCTCCTAGCGCGTGTCCATCTTACCACGTCTTCTGTCTTGCATTCTTCCCTTATTTCGTTACTCCTTCTTTGATCCCAAAGTGTGTCCCCTGTAATCACTCTTTGTATTCTCATTTTATTGGTTCTTGCCCTTCTTTTTGTCTCCTGATTATCATTATGTACCTAGCAGGGCCGTAGCCAAGGGGGCGCCTGAGGGGGCTGAGCCACTTCTGGAATTATTTAGACCGCTCTAGAAAAGATACCAGAATTATTACAAACCAAAAATGTTTATATCTGCGTTGAAACATAAAACTGGCCTAGTTACAAACAAATCTACCTAATTGTAAAACTGACGTCAAATTATTTTTATGCGGCATCTTTTAACTCGCAAAACATGTTCACATTTTTATCCTAAAATAAAATAGCGACAAACGGGCGGCTACTAGCAGAGTTGCCAGATTTTTCAGAGCCGTGTCGCATTTTAGACGCTTATTTGTCGCCCAAAAGCACAACCGTGGTTGCGACATGTTAACGGGGAATCATTGGTAACAAGTATTTTTGCATATAAAATTCACTTATTCTAGCAGTTATTTCATACGTGTTTTGCTGCTAATTTGTCGCCCAACATCGATATCATGATTTTTTCGCAAACGCACGAAAAAATAGTACACCCATACTCGTCCGAAAGAAAAATATTCTCTCCACGAATGCATTGGATGACGGTAAGCTTAGAAGAGTGAATGCAAATAGAGCTAAATCTTTAAACATGAATTGGTAGACTGCATTTTTTAAATCTATAACCTTCCTCCAAAAAATAATAGAGTTATCAGGGACTGATTCACCAAACATCTCTTTCCAATCGACATCTAACAAGTTTCTATATTGTATCTCTATGTTAGATATTTTATTGGGAGTTATAAAAGTAAGTGGAAGCTCAGAAAGTTTTCGTCTTTGCTCTGGATTTAAAATTATAGCAGGACTAAACTTCTCATCTGGTTGTCTATTTATAAGCTATTTGTTTTATTCATTTGAAGTTTTCTATGAGAGATTTTTCATTCATAATTTTTTATTAGAATAAATATTCTTATTTTTCCAAAATATTTTTTAATGATTATTCGTTTTCCAGTATACTTTTCTAGGTCAAACGACAGGAGAGGAGCTGTACATTCCTGTCTTTTTTCACGTATATTTATTTTAGTACTTTGTAAAAAACAAGCCGAGGGGGCTTGTTTTTTACAGAAAGCATTGCTGGCTACAACCTTGGTACCTAGGTACATATAAATATATATATATATATATATATATATATATATATATATATATATATATATGTTTAAGGGCGAAACAGACTGTCTATCGTTTCCATTGATTGTGATAAACAACTTAATGTTTCTAACATACACCATCCTAAGGTATATGGAGGCATTTCGATGTTTTGTGAACTCGTATAACCAGCTCCGCTAGGAGGTTTGTTTGATTAGTTTCAAATAAATGTCCTAGTTCACTTCATTTTATATATATATATATATATATATATATATATATATATATATATCTATTTATTGAAAATGGATATTTTGTAAAACAGGCGCATCATTAGAAACATTCATCAAATTAAGGGCCATCCATCAATTACGTCACAGGTTAAAGGGGAGCTTCTGGAGATTGAGTTAGAGGGTTCAAATTTGGTAAGTAGATTGAGTTGAGGAAGTGCCTTTGGATAGTTTCAACTATTTCCTCAGTCACGCTGCGCCGCGCGGGAACTATTCAATTCAATTCGCAATATTTTTTTACAATAGAGGGGTGGAATTTGGTACGTGGATTGGATGTTGAGGTTTGTTCCTTCGTTGGTTTTTCCTCAACCACGATGCACTGCAAATTTTTTTTTATAAAATAAATTATTTTCTACTTTATAAATAGGTTTGTTATTCAAGCGTGATTTTTTTAAATATAATTCAATTCGTTAGAATTGGATCTTGACGAGATGCATTTCGCGTGAAAAATACGACCTCAGCGAAGGAGGTCTGCTGCTCAAGAGTTTTTTTTAATTGTTTGTGCTTGTACGATATTCATCTTCCAATTTAAACGAGTGAATCAAATCGGAATACCCATGAGGATACGACAGTGAAAACATTGTTGTAATGAACTTTTGAAGGTCAAGCACCTTGATCAATTATTCGCCGATTAAAAGAAGAATTGTAAGCAACAGGATATATGCATTCGAGGCGGAATCCTTCTGTTCATCTGTTAAATCTAGTAGAATCGATACTTAATGGTGTGTTGAATATAATGTACCTTGAGTTTCTTTAATAGTACGGTGATGGTTTAATTGGAAATGTGGACCGTCTGTCTCTCAGTTTGACAAGGCTATCTTAGTAAAATATTGAACTGATTCCGCCGTTATAACTTGATAGTCATCATTGATCATAATGATACACAATGAGTTTATTAGTATACTTCAACTTTTCAAGCTATTCAAAGGCGGCTAAGGAGGCTAAGCCTCCTCCTCAATAATATTCCGTGTATCACTAATATATTATATTGCACAGTCAGCATTTAGCATATTCATATTAATCAAAATCATATTATTTTATGCACCTACCTTCCTTTCAACCTACATTATATAATTTATTAATTACGATAGAAGGTATTTACATTTACTGCATTTCATTCATTTCAAGATTTGTGGCAACGCTGCAGAGGCTTAAGAAGGTATATTTTCAACGTTCATTATGCCTGCCACAGAAAAGCAAACAACAGTGCGAATACTGTCAATGAATACTTCATTGCAATAGAAGAGCAAAACACATGTAAATGGCAACACCGATGGAGCCTGAGTCTCATACAATGTCGACCAATCACAACTATAGAATTTCGGGTAAAATCGAGTGAATTCGTTGGAAAGCATTAATTTAATCGTAGTGTGATCGTATTGACTAATGGCCGAAAACAGCTTGTTTACTTATATTGCTCGCGTATTGTTTTGAAATCAGTTTGGTTACTGAAGTTAATTTCAAAAATTTCAATGGTGACTTAGTGGAATATTTGTTATCCCATAACTTTAGTGCACTAAGTTATGAGGATAAAGTTTTGATAAAAACATTGCGACCTACCCCTGAATTAAACAATTTGGTGCAGCGTAACAGAAAACAAAACCGCGGTTTTAATACAAGAAATTATGAGTGCCTAACCGGATCACAGGTAAAAAATAAATTATTTTGTTGGCAGTGTTTACTTTTTACTAGGGAAAATGTCTCTGTTTGGGGCCGCTTAGGATTTGAGGATTTAATTCTATAGTTGAAAGTGAGGAATTTTTCACCGATAAAGTAACTTTAAATAACGCACGCGGATTAATATCTTACTGACAAGATAAGGAATTTATATATTTTTTAAACATCTTTAAATTAATTTTTGAACAAACAGAAATAGTTTTTCAAATCTTACAGCACAAGTTTTCAGATGTAATTTACTCACGAAATCGGCTCAGAAGTTTATTTTAAAGAACTATTTTATGTATTTCAAACTACTGATGATACGACTCAATTTAGCCCAAAACGAAAGAAATTCAGTTACGGAGATATGGAGCTTCACTATAAGCAAATATTTTATGAAATTTTGGATACTATTAGGGGTCAAATAGAAATAAGGTTCTCTGATTTGAAAGAACTGCATTTCTTCGACTTACTCAATAAAAATTTGTTAACCGGATTTTCGGCTAATTTTCCAGATAACCTTTTGGAAAATTTATGTCAAAAATACACTTTTTTTGATAAGGTGGCCATAAAAAGTAAACTGTGTGTTGTTTATAATGACAATGAAATTTTGGGGCAAAATGAAAATCATGTGAGGACTTTTAAATACCTTTTTGATAATGATTTTAATCAAGATTTACCCCAAGTTTATAAACTCTTATGTCTATTTGTTTCGATCCCGGTGACATCGGCTTCCGTAGAGCGCTCTTAAGAGAATTAAAACTTATTTACGAAATTCAATGAGCCAGGATCGTTTGAAAAATATTAGTTTGTTGTCTATTGAAAAGGAATTGGTAAAACTTTTGGCGAAAGACAAAAAATTTTATGAGGATATTATAGATCATTTTGCTAACGTTAAAGATCGCAGAATCCCGCTAATCTTCAAAAATATATAATAACTTTTTATTTGCTCTCACCAGCTGTTAACAAATTCGTTAAGTAGGTAGGTAGGTACCTATTTTGTGAAAGAAAAAAAAATTTGATGAATAGATGAATTGATTAATTGGCTGAGAAGAGTTTTTGTGAATATTGTAAATAGGAGTTGTAGGTCTCAAGGTAGACACTCGAAAGTGAAAACAAATTAATAGCTTAGGGTGCTTGTTTTACTTTGATTTTCTTTAAATTATAAGGCGGTTGACCTTGAAATCCTAAAAATTTTCGCCTATGGTGTATTTTTTAACACCTCTTGTAGCCTCCTTAAACCAAAACCTCACGAGCCGCCACTGCTTTTCATGATAAAAATAATTACTTACAATAATGGTTTTATAACCCATAAGATCCAGTGAATAACAAACAAAAATCGGTCACAAATTGAGTTTAACTTAATAAATCCGAAAAAAAAAACAGGAAAAACTGAAATAATAATAATAATGACGTTCATTACTGATAAAATCGATACAATTGATGTATTGGTACAAATTTGGAACAATATGAACAAGAATAAACATTATTCACAGAAGTATTATACAACTTGTTTGTGAAAATTAACTAACAACAAGACAATTAAACAGGAGCAAATCTAAATCTCTTAAACATTATAATATTCACAGAATTACTATATATAGAATAAAATATATAAAAATAAGACTAATAAATGCAATTCTATTCTTGACAAACGTTTTCATTGTAGAATAATTTATTTCCTTCAATTGATATTTATACATACAATTCAAGTCATTAGAAATACTATTTTCAAATAATCACTCAACTAATACTATATAATTTTCGAAAGAATATAATGTAATCAAATTATAGATTAGATTCCAAAATCCCAAATGCTTGTAATTTGTAAATTTTCAAACCTTTTCACCCTCATTGTTTATAGTCTTTTGTTAGTAAAACATCCATGTTACTACTCTATCTTCACGAGCATCTGAAGACGAATGAAAGGTCGAAACTGCAGTAATGCATATTTTATAAATTAAATTTTTTTGATAGTTGATAAATAGTAACAGTGCCAGATTAATATTTTTGGGACTTATAGGCTGAGAAGTGGCTAAGGGCACGAAAATTTTAAAATTTCACGCTTCGTTATCACGAGATTTTAATACTTGAATATGAATTGCAGCTCATAGATTATTTAACTTATAACCTTCCTGGCTGTGATCAGACATAGCCAGAAAGGTCTTTGAATATCCTGCCCTTGTATTGCCGCTACCCATTAAACCTCGTACTCTATCAACATTCGGTAATTAAAAAAACCAATATATATATATATATATATATATATATATATATTAAAACAATGGTTAATAATAATAATTTTACACATTTATTAAAAGAAATAACGCATGACGCACGTTTGGAACTTCACCTTCTTCAGATGCTAATGGCAAACTGAAGAAGGTGAAGTTCCACCGAAACGTGCGTCATGCGTTATTTCTTTCAATAAATGTGTAAATTGTTATTATTAACCATTGTTTTAATATGTTTATTAATTTACACCAAGTATAGGACCAATCAATCATATATATATATATATATATATATATATATATATATATATATATATATATATATATATATATATATATATATATATATATATATATATATATATATATATATATATATATATATATATATATATATATATATGTATATATATATATATATATAGAAAACAGAATTCTTCGTGTTATCGATACACGTTCGTGGCAATAAAATGAAGTGAACTAGGACATTTATTTGAAACTAATCAAACAAACCTCCTAGCGGAACTGGTTATACGAGTTCACGAAACATCGAAATGCCTCCATATACCTTGGATGGTGTATGTTAGAAACATTGTGATAAACAATTTAATATTTCTAACATACACCATCCAAGGTATATGGAGGCATTTCGATGTTTCGTGAACTCGTATAACCAGCTCCGCTAGGAGGTTTGTTTGATTAGTTTCAAATAAATGTCCTAGTTCACTTCATTATATATATATATATATATATATATATATATATATATATATATATATATATATATATATATGATTATATATATATATATATATATATATATATATATATATATATATATATATAGATATATATATAGCGTAAAACAATTTAATTTCAAGATTTAAACATATCGAAGTGCTTCAGGTGTATGTATTATAATATAAAGTGGCTTCTCCAGCTACATGTTAACTTGTCTGTAATTTTATGAGTATTGAACTTCAGGCATATAGGGATAACATAATTTTTAAATTTCGTCTCTACAAATTTCAAAATTTCCTCTCTACAAGTTTCAAAATTTCAATTTTGGTGTGGGCCTTGACTGGTGGAGGCCTATAGGAATGCTGGCCATATTTTTTTTGGGTGAAACCGGGACACATTGATATAGTATTGCCTTATCGGAGGAGGTATTCCATACCCCCCAGTAGAGCGGGGTCCTTTCCTATTTTAAGCTTTTTTTTAAGCGTCGCAAGTGACAAGAGGAGGGAATCTGGAACCCTAAATTGTTCGTTCTATACGCTTTTTTAAAATAAAAACGGATTTTTTTCTAAAAAAAAAAATATATATATTTTTTCCTTTTTAATGAAATAAAATTCAAAATACTTCATAAAATGTTTAATTGAACAAATTACAAAATCTTAAAATCCTGCACTGCATAGTAATATAGGTAGTCTTCTAGGTAAAATTACAAGTTTATCAATGAATTATTTTGTATTACTTACAACCATACTGTAGTCAGTTCTGAGTTCTATTCATTATCATTACGCTTGCAATGATATTGTGTGAAATAATTATTCATTGTTAATATGTTAAATGAATCTATAGGACTCTGCTTGACAAATATCTTTGTTATATCAATTATCACAAGATGGTTCATGTTATGCACAAAATATGAGTAGAAAGTAAATCTGTTAATAGACAGATCGCGTAACTGATATTTCATTTGGAATTAGTGATATTTAGTTGGAAGAATTGTCATCTTCGTCACTATTACGTAATCAGCTAGTTTCATAAGGGAAATTTATACCACACCGTTACATTTAATGGGATAAATAATGATGAAGATTCGGTAGATGATGAAATATGAGATGCAACACTGAAAATTTCAGAATGATTATATTTATTAAACCAACGTGCGATAAATATTCTTTTGAAATATTTTCAATATTAGGTGCGGTATATTTTCGTCAATTGCACTCTGGAATTCATCTTATTATCTATTAAGAATTAAGATAGTTTGGCATATTTTCATGGTACGAGGATAATCCCAAAAGTACCCAACTTTAATATCGATGCGTGAGCAGGAGACCTCCGTCACAAATCCCTAACAACACAGGGATGTCCTAGGTATGTCCTTTTGATGTACCGCGGTACAAGTACATGATTGGGATATCCCGGGGATGTCCCGCATAATTTGTCCAGAAGACATCCCATCTGAAATATCCATAGGATATCCCATTCATGTCACTGGAATTTTCAATATCCACTCACATATATAATAAGAATCATCGAAACTCGTCGAAATGTTGAAAGTGTTTGTTTTTCTTCTGGAAAATAATTATGGAGAAAAATGAAATATATCTCATACATTTCTGGGAAATGACCATTTCACAAGTAGAAAATTATTCCTTTTGGCAACATTGTTTGAATTATTTGGTGTTCTGTCAACAATGTAAATTAATCTCATAATATAACTAATGCGCAAGTTTGTTTTCTTTGTTAGAAGATCAACGGCATTCTGCATTCTTATTTTTTGTGATTGGCCATTTTCATGAGCATTTGAAGGATTTTATCAGTTGATATAAGGTGTAGTTGAACAATTGGAAAAATTTAATTTAAGGTTGGTATAATATTAAAATATTGAATGTACTCTTTTGAATCAAATAATTGATGCAATAATATATAGTTAACCCATTCTGAATATTATGTTTATAGTTTATTCATTAAGGGCCAAGGAGAGAAGCCACAGAGAAAAAGATGATGCAATAATGCCTGCAACAAATGCACCGTTACCCTAAAATACATATGTATAATTTTATACTGATTGATTAATCTAGTTTCTTTCATTTATTTATCATATATGTATATATATATATATATACATATATATATATATATATATATAATATATATATTTTATATATATATATATATATATATATATATATATATATATATATATATATATATATATATATATATATATATATATATATATATATATATATATATGATATATATATATATATATATATATATATATATATATATATATATAGAATGAGTTTTTGTTTGTCGTTTTCTGTAATTATCATATTTTAACACAATGTTACATTCTTTTATGAATTAAACTTGTTTCGTGTTGAGAATCTTTGAATTTTTTTTCTCCAAATTTTCCATAAAATTCTTCAAATTATATGAATCAAATAAATGGAAATGCCAGGACGTCCAGGGGATGTACCTCATATATATCTTCGGGATATCCCTGGGACATACCAGAAGGACATTCCATGGGTGTCCTTTTCGGTGGAAAGTAGATGTCCCTGAGACGTCCCTAGTAGGTACCATGTCCCGACAAAGGATATGCCCAGGGACGTCCTAGTAGCAAATGAAGGACGTCCCTGGGATGTACTTGTGTCGTTAGGGATATTATAGTTTTGTTCTTTTCACATGCAAATTCGGGGCTGTGCAGGTGAGCTGAACATTAAACTATCTTAAAAACCACGATAAAACATAAATTATCTACATTGAAATAGCAGGGGCTGAGAAAAATAGTTACCTCCACCAAAAGGCACTAATATCAACGCAATATACGTACGAAATTTCGTGGAAAACCAGAGATAATCAAAACAACTCGAATGGGTGGAGTTACTGAGGAACGTTTTTTTCCGAATGCCTGGTTACTGAGTTTATATACTGGAACATAAAAAAAACTGGATTTTACTATGTCCATCTTCCTAAATAGTTAAAAATTATATACTACTATTGTAATTTCGGTCACACGGTCACCATCAGGCAGGCTGAGTTTAGAACTAAATACAGATGAATATTTGTCTCTTATGAAGATATTATGTTTCTAGGAAATTCGTTGTCCGTGCAAAAAATTGGCGAAAGAAATTTCTACAATCAAATAATTGCTGCAAATAATGGATTCAATTCAAGTATGAAAAATATAAAATGATTAAAAAGAAACGTACTCAACTTGCGTATAACATCATATATCCTCAATCGAAACTAGATAAATCTGGAATATTATTGCCTTTAACAAATAATAGCGCCATTAATCGGAAATTGATAAGTTATTTACTTTAGGCCAAACAAAAACTACAAACGTCAAACACTCATTGCACTTCACATCCATTATAGGTGACCACCGT
This sequence comes from Cynegetis impunctata, assembly GCA_030704885.1. Lineage (NCBI taxonomy): Eukaryota > Metazoa > Arthropoda > Insecta > Coleoptera > Coccinellidae > Cynegetis > Cynegetis impunctata. The sequence goes on from JARQZK010002976.1 coordinate 222,883, forward strand.
AAATGCCAAGTTCTGCAACGTGTTCGATGTTTCACCATGCATTATTTCCCATTATTTTCCCTGAAAATAATGGGTGACTCGAGTCACCAGATGTACAGCCCCACTTGAAAATGCCAAATGAGATTTTGGCGAAACATCGTGAAACAAACGGTGCTTCTCAGCGCCAACAAAACTTTCGAAACTTCCGGGAATTGAACTCCGGAATCTTTCTCAGATATATATATATATATATATATATATATATACCGGGTGTCTTAGTATACCTGTTCCAATGGATTATCTCAGCCCTTTCGAAAGAGGAAAATTTGAAAATTTCATGAAAATTGAAAGTCATTTCCGGTTTGACCGGAAGTGACTTTAACTTTTTGATTTCAAATAGTACTCTGCATAGTTTTTGCAATTTTTTATTTCTACTCAAAATTATCTTTCCAGCGATGTATCACACTATGTATTTCATATTTGATTCGATAGAGAAAACGTAAATTGAAATTTCAAACTGAAAGAATTGCAGTAGGCTACGATATTTTGTGTGATTTTGATTTTGACTTCAATCATAATGGATATTTTATGAACAATTTTGCATTTGAGATGGTAAGAGAATGTCAAATTTCAAATTATTGGAATTGTAGTAGAACTGCAAGAATTAATAATTCTCAAATGAAAACCTTTTTGTCCCATGGAAACCTTTGAATACATTTGTTCATAACTTTGACAGTTAATAATTCTCAATAGTTGTGTCTGTGTCAGAGAATCAAACATTCAAGAATGAATAACCGTGAGAATAATGATAACTTCACTAATCAAGAGAAAATGGATATGATACTGATTTATGGAAAATGCGAAAATAATCATCGGGCTGCCCTACGTGCATACAGAGAGAAATACCCTAATAGACGAAATGAATGCCAAGCGCTATGTATTTCACACGCTTGGCTTCGAATTTGGCGGATCATTTCATAGAAAGCGTACTGTCTTTAAAAGAAAAAATGCTATGGACGAATTGCATACTATGGCAGTTTTAGGAAGAGTGGTTGTTGATCCCCATATCTCTATTAGAAACATAGAACAGAAGAGCGGTATTTCTCGTTCATCAATTCAGCGCATTCTCAAAATTGCCAAATTCAATCCATTTAATATTCATCTGCATCAAGGATTACCTACTACTCACAGATTACGAGAGGAGCGTTTCTTGCTTGGTTAACTACGAAACGTGAAGAGGGTATTATCAGCTCGATATTGCGGTCAGATGAGAGTCGTTTCCATCACATAACAGTAAACATTATTGGTCGCAAAATAATCCACACTGGCTAAGACAAACTAATTTTCAAGTTATCTGGGGAGTCAATGTATGGTGGGGCATGATTGATGGATTAATTTTAAGACCAAAATTTTACGATGGTAAGTTAACATCACATAACGTTCCTTTACATATACGTAGAAACATTCATTTTCAACAGGATGGTGCACCCCCACAATGCTATAGAAGTAAGGAATCATTTAAATGAAACAATTGGAGATAGATGGATCGGCACACACGGACCTGCAAGATCTCCAGATTTAACACCGCTGGATTTCTTCATGCAAAATACAAAACTTTATTTGGTGAAAAAAATGGTTCTTTGTTGCACTGACTGCAATAAAGTCTATATTGAACTCATCTATCATTCTACTATAGCGTTCTGTCATCATGACAGACATAAACTTTCAAATCGACACCAAATTTAGCCCATTTTCTGTGAGATTGTATTACGTTTTAAATAGTTGCATGTTTCACATAATTGTCAATCATATTCATTACATAATGGACTATGCAATTTGTTAAAAATAAAATTAGTTCCTCGAATATCAATTGAATTACACAAAATGTTTTTGTATTACTTTTAACAAATGTCTTCCTTACAGTTTAGTACCACCTAAATGAAACATTTTATGGTTATTATATGCAACTCCTAATAAAAATAAGGTATAATTGTTCATAAAATATCAATTATTATTGAAGTCAAAATCAAGATTACACAAAATATCGTAGCCTACTCATCAACTAGCCTTGTTTCGTCCACTGCTGAACATAGGCCTCCCGTAATCCATGCCACTCCTCCCTGCACTGCGCCGCCTGCATCCAGTTGCGCTTGATGAGCCTTATAGTATCATGCCCACTTGTTGGTGGTCGACCTCTATTTCGGCTACGCCTCGTGTCTCCGGCCTCCATTCAATTATCTTCTTGGTCATCTGTCGTCAGTTGTTCTTGCAATGTGTCCTGCCCCCAATTCCATTTTAATGTTGTTATTCTCCTGACGACATCGTTACACATGTTCTTCTTCTTATTTCGTTGTTTCTGGAGATTCTATCTCTTTAAAGAAATACCCAGAATGGCTCTCTCCATAGCTCGTTGTGTCACTTGTAAATTTGTTGATGGAGTTTTTTGTCAGACTAAGCGTTTCCGCTCCGTTGTCATAACAGGCAGGACCGCATTGATTGAACACTTTTCTCTTCAAAAACACAACCGGGATGTCGGACCTAAACACATTCCTCAGGTTCCCAAAAAGCTGCCCAGGTGAGTCCCATTCGTCTCTGAAAACTCAATAGTTTGGTTGTCTCGTCCCACACGGATTTTCATGTCCAAGATATTTGTAGGACGATTACTTGTTGTACTTGGTGCCCTCCCAAGGAAATATTTCCGCTCATCACCAGATTTGTCATATTATTGTGTTTTTTGAAGCAGTTTATCTTTAGTCCAGCCGTTCTTGACGGCTTTTTCTAGATCGTGCAGCATCTGTGTGTCTTTGTCTATTCTATCCGAAATCAAGACAATATCATCGGCAAACCTAAGATGGTTCAAGTCTTCTCCATTTATATTAACTCCCAAGGTATTCCAATTATCTCCTTCAGCATGTACTCGAGTAAATTTTTAAATAGTTTCGGTGATATGGTGTCACCATGGAGAACTCTTGTTTAGATTTTGAACTTGCCTGTATCTTTGTTGAGCCTAACATATGATGTTGCAGTGTCATAGATATTTTTAACTATAGTGGTGTATCGGTGGTCTATTCGGCAATCAGAAAGAGCTTGGAGCATTTTAGGTTGGTCAATAGTATCAAATGCCTTCTCATAGTCTACAAAGATGAGAATGAGCGGTTTATTGTATTCCACGCATTTCTCAATCAAGGATTTCACTACTTGCAGGTGGTCGTTCGTTCCGTATCCACGTCGGAAACCGGCTTGTTCTCGTGGTTGGTAACTGTCAAGCTTGCTTGTAAGTCTTTTTGTTATTATTTTTGTGAATAGCTTATAAACGTGAGAAAGTAGGCTAATGGGCCGATAATTTTTCAGGTCTGTGATGTCGCCCTTTTTATGCATGATGACCACTATAGCATTATGCCTACTGCAATTCTTTCAATTCGAAATTTCAATTTAGATTTTCTCCATCAAATCGAATATGAATTACATTGTGATACATTGATGGAAAGATAATTTCAAGTAGAAATAAAAAATTGCAAAAAATATACAGAGTGCTATTTGAAATGAAAAAGTCAAAGTCACTTCCGGTCAAACCGGAAGTGACTTTCAATTTTTGTTTCGCTCAGTTGAAGGTTCCATGAACGAATTGAAGATCATGAAATTTTCAAATTTTTATCTCTCGAAATGGCTGAGATAATCTATTAGAACAGGTATACTGGACACACGGTATATATATATATATATATATATATATATATATATATATATATAATATATATATATATATATGTATATACATATATAGTTTGAGTAGTCCTTACGTCATATGTTATGTTTAGTCATTTTCAATCGATCAATTTGTCGTATTAATCGGTTAAGCTACACTTCACCTTTTTAGCTTTTGTGTATATTTATTCAAATCCCTATATTCTGGGATGTTTTCAAATTCACGATGACTACTTGCTAGAGGTTTGAATTTTGCTATGCTCGAATAGGTATGCCATTTCATTTTAAGATAGATATTGCATAATATCTTCATGTCGACCCACTAAATTACTTAAAATTAAACCACAATTGGAACAAGTTCTCATGATTATATCAATATATTAATGTGAAAGCTCATTCTGCAACACATAAGACTACAATTCTAATTATTTCAAAAGTTTTCATTATTCTTTCGATGATTTAAATCACATCTGCTATCTTGATCGTTCTCAATAATGGCACATGTTCATGTACAGGTTCCTATTTATCTGTTGAAGATGAAATGCCCACTATATAATATTCTATTATTCCATTTCTCCAAAACTTTTTCTATCATGCTATGTACTAGTAAGTATTCCTTATCATCGAAGCTAATAAGTTATTTTATTTCTGTTCAGAATAGTCAGAGGTCTGATGTTGAATAATATTAAAATGAGGTTATGCACTGGTTAATTTCTCAGTGATAAGATATATTAGTTATACACCGATAGATACTGGAAGGATTTGTGAAGTCATTTCTTACAGTATGGCGCTTTTAGGGGGGTTCATATACGTAATAAATTGAAGGGAAATGTTCTTACCGGTGATGTGCGGGTCGCAATTGCAGAATTATTAATTGAAATTGCTCGAAAATCCGGAGATGTCAAACAATTTCTTTCACAAAATTTCTTAAATTTATCGGTATTTTAACAAAAAAAAAGTCCGACGCTCGCTATATGCCATACTTTTCCGGTGGGTGTTCGGGCCCGCCATACTTTTTTGAAAATGTTTTTTTTTATTTTTTTCAATATTTATTTCCTACAGGCTGATTTTTTTAAAACAATTGTTTTTTATTAATCTTGTACGAAAATCACCACGCCATACTATTCCAAAATACCCGCCATACCCCCTCAAACATGTAATTTTTTTAAATTCGAAAAACTATTTCTTTCACTATTTGTGGAATTCTGGACTTCCATTGTCTATAAAAATATATCTGAAACAAAAATAAAAGAAAAGAAAATTCAATTAGTAAATGGCAAGAAAAGAAATAAAGATCAATCCAAACTCTGATAATCAGTTTACACTTGAGAACGGTTAGAGATACCCAACTAACCGAAACGTCGTGTATATTAATTGTATAATTTTATTTTTCACCATTTTCCAGCTTATTATTTACTAATCTCATTTCATTTCTTTTTTCAGATACTTCCATTCAATCCTACTAATTCATTGAATTTAATTTTTCAGCTATTTTCTTTTCTTAAACTTTCATTAACTAATCAATTTTTCTATTCTTTTATTTTTGTTCCAGATATATTTTTATAGACAATGGAAGTCCAGAATTCCAAAAATACAGAAGAAACATTGTCGAAACCATTCAAGCTAACATATTTCTTCCACCTTGAAATTTAGTCTAGTAGTTGTTTTTATAATTAGAAACATAATTGTTATAATGCCATACCTGTAGAGTGGGTGATATACGTACAATGTAGTTAAATAATTGTGAAATTTCATGCAACATTCGAACAATTTCTTACAGTATGGCAACACTTTTGGACTTCACCATAAGTATGGGATAAATTTTCCTGAATAATACTTTTTATGAACTTTCCGAAAATTTAAATGCCATACTGAAAAAAATCGTTTTATTTCTTTATTTTTTTGTACATCGCAGCGTGCGTATCACGGTCTTTCGTGCCAAGGTCACAGTATGGCGTATTTTTTAAAACTTATAATCGTATTGGGACACTCTGATTTCATTTATGCCATACTGTAAAAAAAATTTTTTCTACGAGCGGGCAGAAAATTGAATTTTCCACACAAATTTTAGTGTGGAAAATTAATTTTCCCGCACCGTGTGGAAAAAATTTTCCGCTACGTGCGGAAATGGAATAGCAGGGGTTTTTTCCGCACTGTCAATGTGACTTTTTACGAATTGAAATGCTTGATTAGTTCTGTTGACTTTCCTTACGCTCGTAGAAAAACTATTGTACCTAACACTTGCGGAAAATGTTTTTTCTGCTGCTTCACCGAACGACGCGTAGCGGAGTTCGGCAGACAAGTGCGGAAAAACATTTTCCGCACTTGTTAGGTAAATAGCTATTACGGCTTCTATAGGCGTGTTTTAAAAACGGTTAAAAATTCCATTTTTCAAGTATGGCACCATTTTTTTATTGCAGTAGAAGTATGGCGAATATAATTTTGTCTCACTGTATCATAAACTGACCACGATTTAACAGCCATACTGACAGAAATAGCTTCTCGAATCAAAAAAAAAAAATTTTTAACAAATGTTTGAGGGGGACTGTCGGCGTTATGATTTTCGTACAAGATTATTTTGGTTAAAATACCGTTAAATTTAAGAAATTTTGTGAAAGAAATTGTTTGACACCACAATTGTTTTCGAGCAATTTCAATTAATTATTCTGCAATTGCGACCTGCGCACCACCGGTAAGAACATCATTTTCCTTCAATTTATTAAGTATATGAACTCCCCTAAAAGCGCCATACTGTAAGAAATGACTTCACAAATCCTTCCAGTATCTCTCGGTTTATTAGGTGCAACAATATCTTCAAATAAAAATTTTTAATATATGTCAGATAACATTCGCAATACGCATTCAAAAAAGGAAAGTCATTTGAAAACTGGATATTATCAAATAACTTTCCAAGAGAGTTGGCTATATGTGTCCCTACTATCCCAACCACTGAGAATTCTACACTTCTTCACACTATAATGGTTAATAATTGCTACTGAAGTAGCATTTTCCACTCATGTTTGTTTTTTTGAATACTACTTCTTAACACTCTAAGTCAATTTGGAGATGAGCAAATCCTTAAAACGAACGAAGAACAAGAAACCTCAATTCAAATGGTGGCGAATAAAAATAGTTTGGGTAATACAATTCAGAAGAATATCTTCTAGAGAAAATTTTATCTTCTACATGATATCTTTTGTTTTCAAGTTCTCAAATTACTATAATTTTTTAAGAATATTTGGTAATTATTACATACTTTCTAGACAAGGAATGTGACAATGTGAGAAAAAAATTATCGGCTATCGAATTTGGAAGAGTAAAGATCGAAAGGTGAAGACCATCAAAGAGAAAGTAAAATTTATCTGTAGGTAGATATGTAAACATAATAAGCGTCAATTGTTTTTCTTTGAAAAAATAATATTACAAGTATTTAGTTTTAAAATTACTTCGCCGATGAAAAAAATAAACAAATTGGATGTAAAATATATCGTCGGCGTCAGTGCAGGACCTTCTATCTACAATTTTAGACAAAATTCATTTATGCATCAAAATGGATAAATGAAGTGGCCTGTCATCTAGCGGCAAAACACTGAGGTTGCTAGGCACCAGAAACGGTCGGTAAAACAGGCGAATCTAGTACCTTCGAAGTGCTCATTGCCAGATTTTCAAAGCAGTACCTTGTATCTGCTATTTGAACGAAGTCGTTGGTGATGCGTAGTGAACCATTTTGTTTTTGTGTGTGTTTTGGATGTGATACGTGAATGTAAGTATTTTTATGAGATATTAACTTAATATTGTTATATTTAAACAATGTTATCTCTTAACAAATGACCATTGAGACAAACATATCGTCTACAAAAGTATCATATCGACGAGTGTTATTTCATAGTGTACATAGAAGGAAATGCATTAAGTTTCTTAGAATTTTCCAGCAGATAAAAGTTACTGCACTGAATTTTTATTTAAACATTCAATTCTTTCTGCGATTGTAATTTCTTACAGCAGAGTCATAGCTGAGAAAAACTTGCAATATTATGTTTGACTGTGGCCGTGGCTCTGTTTGCGTGTTTATATGTTCTCTACACTTATATAAATGATGCTTTTTTTCGCCAACAGGACAATGTTACCTGCAACAAGAAATAGAAATGAAAAAATCCTCATGATGGCTCTACAGGGTGATACACAAATCAACCTCAAAAGTAACAGAAAGATGAACAAATTAACATGCCAACGTAAAACTATGTCAACTTCTCATTATTCTCAATTTGACTGGAATGAGCCTGCTAGTAGGGACCCTGAAAAAATTCTGGTAGATGGTAAAAATCACGATGAATTATTAACTAGTGCACAAACAACCGCAAAGGCCGAACAAGAAGCAATCGGGTTCGAATTACTTCCTGTTGTGGCACCATTCAAGGATATAGAATTTCTAAGACCAAATGACGATAATGTACATAACAGAGTATGTAGTAATGATTTACAATTTGAATCAAATGATGATGCTTTGTGTGCTATAAGAGATGCTACCTTATTACTGATAGATGATACAGAGGTCTTAATGACTGGTGCAGAAACAGTATTTCAAAAAGTGAATGAAACAGAATTTATGAGCGAAAAAGACGATGACCTACCTGATACTGTAACACAAGAAGAGATTGAGAAAGGACTATCTGCTGTGACACCAATTCAAGAGGAAACAGACATAATATCAACAGCGGATGATGTTAATAACTCCACGCCGATAATCCAACCAAGTACAATTGAAGCAGTACGAGGTAGTGGAGTCAAGAAAAGAAAGCATTCTAAACAAAACCAGCGAATTTTGAATAAAAAGAAGAGAATGGAAGGTAAGGTATATCTCGGATTTCGAAAACCCAAAGGCCAAAAAAATACATTTAATGACACCGAGAGGAGTGAAAGGAAATTACTATTTAGATGTAATTGCCGTAAAAAAGACACCAAAATAACAAATTTAACCAGACGATGTTACGAGATAACCGAAGTAGACAGACTAGACATATTTACAGATCTTTGGAGTAAACTGAACTGGGACCAAAGGAAAGTATTCGTATCGAATACTGTGTTTACTCGTCAAGCTAAACGCAAAACAATTGACAGTGATAGCAGGCGCAAAAATTCTATGGCTTACCATTTGCAAATAGGAAATAATTTATTACCTGTCTGTAAAACGATGTATTTGAACACGACTGGGTTGGGTCAGTGGTCAGTCTCTGAGTGGTCGTCAAAGAGTCGGCATGGTATTTTAGAACAAAATTCAGTTGCAGAGGACTCCTAGAGAAAATTCAAATCCAGATAGGCTAGAGTTTCTCAAGAAGTTTATACATTCTTTGAATAAGCTACCCAGCCATTATTGTCGAAAATCTTCAAAAAAATTATACTTGGAGCAAACATTTACTACTTATCAATCTCTTTATCAGGTTTATAAGTCCAACTGCGAAGATGAGGGCGTACTGCCTCTAACTATAAACAAAATGAAAGATCTGCTTTTAGAAATGAATGTATCCTTGTTCAGACCTCGTAAGGATCAATGTGACTTATGTCTAGCACATTCCAATCGGCATTTGAGTGCTACTGAATATGAAACTCATCAAACTGAAAAGAATAAAGCCAGAGACGAAAAAGATAAGGACAAACTGAAAGCACTAAATGGTGAATGTCATGTGTTAACCATGGATGTTCAAGCCGTTAAATTATCCCCAATGACTAAGGCAAATGCGTTATACTACAGAACCAATTTATGCAACCATAACTTTACAATTTACAATCTTGCTAATAATGAGGCCACTTGTAACTGGTTTGATGAAACAGTAACTGATGGTTCAGCGTCAACATTTGCTTCTTTTTTGACTCACTATTTGGAGAGAAATTTCTTGGGAAAAAGTGATAAACGACCTATTATTATATATTCAGACGGCTGTACAGCACAGAATCGTAATAATGTTATGTCGAATTCCTTGTTGTATCTCTCAGAAAAATACAATGTCGAAATTGTTCAAAAATTTTTGACAAAGGGGCACACACAGATGGAATGTGACTCTGTACACAGTACAATAGAGACAGCATTGAAAAACCGGGACATATATCTACCAAGCGATTATCACCGCATTTCGCAAGAAGCCAGAAGAAAGAATCGCTATCATGTGTTTGTGCCGACATTCGATTTCTTCCGTGATTTCGGCCACAAACCATTTTTAAAGTACATATCAATACGCCCTGGAAAACATGTTGGAGATCCCGTGGTAGTTTTTCTTAAAGCTATAAAGTACAATTTTGAGGGAATATCATACAAGCTCCAGTTTGATGAAGAGTATCGGCTATTACCTCATAGACCAAAAAATATATCGTTAGCTGAAGTTGAATTTCCACAATTACATTCTGCTCCATTAGAAATCCCTGAGAGGAAATTCAACGACTTGCAGGAGATAAAAAAGGTTATACCCAGGGATTGTTGACCGTATTATGAATCTCTACCTCATCGGAATTAATTGTTGGCATTGTTAATTTGATAATACATAAGTAATAAAGTTTTGTTCGAATTCAGAATAATGCATTACCTTGTATCTACCTCGTTCGTGTTTAAGTCATAAGTGCATTTCCTTGTAAGTGTTATTCTTATATTAAATTACTTTATTTTTCAACTCAATTCCTAACCCATGCTTAAGAAACTCAATTCATTAACCCATACCCAAAGAAAATTATATTTACTTTTTTTTGTTATGATTTAGAAGGTTTTTAGCGTCTCCTGTAAAAAAAGGTTTTATGCATTTACAAGGTCCTGCACTGACGCCGACGATATGTCAAGTTCATTGATTGATCGAATGTATATTTTTCATCAGATTCTAGGTGAAAATTTGTGAAGAATTGCCAGAATATGTTATATATTCGTGGAAAGATTATTTTAACAGCAAAATTAACTTTCTATTGATAACTGTTGGTATTATCAAAAATAACTTGTGAGAATGTGATTCTCAAAATAAAACACAAGAGCAACAGAGCTCCGTTATTGAGGTCAGATTTTTCCAGCAATTTAGTTCTATCTCACATAAAAATTGATTAGTGTGGAGCTCTCCAATACTCACTTTCGAAACAGTGCATTAAAAACACGACTAAAAACTCAATAATCTTTAAAAATGAATTTTTGAAATATAAAGGAATGAAATTAAAAATTTGAACAAATTTTATGAGTATAATAGACACGATAAACTTTGCTTTTTGATATAGTTTTGAGACGAAAAATTAAAAAAATTAATTATAGTTTAAAAAAAACTAAAATAACAAACAAACCGAACTGAAAAAAAGAAAATAATTTTTTTTATCGTGACTAAGGGTGATATCCAATGATACAAATATTTTATAAATAGTTTCTCATGAAAATAGAGTTATTATAAAAACGTAATAAAAACATCCCACATTTTTCACAATAAAATAAATTATTTTCCACTTTTTAAGTTCGATTTGCTATTTAAGCGTATTTTTGCAGTTTTTCAAATTATGATTAATTTCAATTTTGAATGAATAATAATACCAAACAAGGAAACACAGAATATCTATGTCACAATATTCATCAAATACTACAAGTTTACTTATAAAAGATGTGTTGTATCTTTGTTTATCAGAACACTCGTACTTCAAGAAGTAGGCATATTATGTAACTTCTTAACACCATGAAAAACACATAATCTGCATCGGAAACATTTAATCTATCAGAAGCACTTGAAGTAACACCTCAGCGTCAAAGTAGTAAAATAGCAGTAATAGGTTAATTAATGTGAAGATGCTGGAGATATTTGTTAACAAAGAAACATTTACTACCAAATAAATTGAAATACATGGACAATTACAATAGTCATATAAAATTAATGTATAAAAAATGAGATATCAACTTTCGGAAAAATTAGGAAGAATGATTTTTTTAACCTAAAGTGAGAATATATATATATATATATATATATATATATATATATATATATATATATATATATATATATATATATATATATATATATATAATATATATATATATATATTATATATATATATATATATATATATATATATATATATATATATAAAGTATATATATATATATATATATATATATATATATATATATATATATATATATATAGTATAAACTTTAAAATAAAAACACTTGGCTTATGTTTCACAATATAAAAAATATTTAGATACTGTATTTAGCAGTAACGAAAAGTCGACATGTTTCGAGTTATGAACTCATTATCAAGACTGACTACAGGAGAGTATTACATAAAGCAACGGTGATACCTGAAAATCAATTTGTTCGTTTACAAGGGGTAATTGACTATTATGGGCGGAACTTATTTCGAGAATTTCAAGAAGGTCAAGGCGTTTTCCTTTGTTACCTGAATGTAACAATTTGGTTTTGTTGAAA
>JARQZK010002976.1:240000-242500 GCA_030704885.1 Cynegetis impunctata
ATTCGGATTAAACCCCGGAATCTTTCTCTGATTCATTTCCACCATCCGAGAAACATACGATATAACATATATATATAATATATATATATATATATATATATTATATATATATATATTATATATATATATATATATATATATATATATATATATATATATATATATAATCTCTTGATAATTATTAGCAATAACAGGCTGGTCGTTGAATCTTAAAAACTCGATTTTATTAAGAGTTGACGTTTTCACTTCGATATTCGTAATTGAAATTTCTTTGACATTTATTGATGTGAAAAAATTTTGAAAAAAATGAGGCTGCTTTGTCTTGCTAGTTATTTATTATATGCTATTGAGTCTAATATTAACATTCAAAAATGTTATTCATTAGATGGTAAGGGAAACCAAAGAAACCCTACCTACGTAATGTTTGAAAATAAAAATAATAGGGTATTATTTATCTAACAACAAAGAAATGAGTCATGGGAAAACATTAAAGATGTGGAGTAAAATTATCGGTATAGTACGTTTATATGGAAGCAGCCGTTGACACGTGTTTCGGACTTTTTGGTCCTCATCAGAACGGCGTAGCAAAGCATTGGATTGAAAATTTGAAGATGAAAATAGTACAACAAACAAAATCCTCTGATACGGAAGACAATCACCCTCATTGTGGTTTATTGTTTGAACTCTCCGGTATGGGAGATTTGGTCAAACTTTGCCACGGAGGCGATTAATGCTATCCGCGAGAACTAAGAACGAGTAAATAAATATTAAATTTAATAAATATTAAATAGGTAGAGCAAAATTATCGGTATAGTTCGTTTATATGGAAGTAGCCGTTTTTAATGAAATTTTTTATTTATTTAGAATTTCAAATCTTTTAAAAAAAGTTACTTACAGTTTATAAAAACCTTGAAACTCTCAGCTTAAGTTTGGGGTCATTGCCATATTTAATATTTTCCCGCGACTAATTTCTTTGTTATTGTTTATTTACTCGTTCTTAGTTCTCGCGGATAGCATTAATCGCCTCCGTGGCAAAGTTTGACCAAATCTCCCATACCGGAGAGTTCAAACAATAAACCACAATGAGGGTGATTGTCTTCCGTATCAGAGGATTTTGTTTGTTGTACTATTTTCATCTTCAAATTTTCAATCCAATGCTTTGCTACGCCGTTCTGATGAGGACCAAAGAGTCCGAAACACGTGTCAACGGCTGCTTCCATATAAACGTACTATACCGATAATTTTACTCCACATCTTCAATGTTTTCCCATGACTCATTTCTTTGTTGTTTTCAAACATTACGTAGGTAAGGGTTTCTTTGGTTTCCCTTACCATCTAATGATAACATTTTTGAATGTTAATATTAGACTCAATAGCATATAATAAATAACTAGCAAGACAAAGCAGCCTTATTTTTTCAAATTTTTTCACATCAATAAATGTCAAAGAAATTTCAATTACGAATATCGAAGTGAAACGTCAACTCTTTAATAAAATCGAGTTTTTTAAGATTCAACCAGCCTGTTATTGCTAATAATTATCAAGAGATTAAAAATAGATCACAGGCAACAACAATTCGAATAAATATATATATATATATATATATATATATATATATATATATATATATATATATATATATATATATATATATATATATATATATATTTGACATGAAAAATTTTTCGAAAATCGTGATCTAGGTGGAGATGAAATAGTTATTTATGTACCAAGTGCGTTATATAGATCCTAACGCCCAGAGGGTAACATTCGGCCCGAGGGCCTTTGGCCCGATGGGCGTTAGGATCTAGTAACGCACGTGGTACATACAAGATTTTATTTTTCACGAAAAAATTATTTTATTATAATGAACAATCGGTTCATTGCTCCTATGCTTTCCATTTTCCATCTCATAGTATCATTTATTGATATTTTGACGTTTGTGAATAATTTTGTCATCATATTTAGTGACTGTCATTGCTGCTTTCTTTGTGTAGTCTTATAGAAATAATGAAAATGAATTCACCCAAGAATATCATAGAAAATGCAGCCAAAGCTGCGAATAATTCATTGCCGGAGAAATCCAGAGTCGTATACGACAAGGATTATGACGTATTCAATCAATAGAAGTGACTTAATTTCTCCTCATACAATGAGCGGGCGTTATGATCCATAATGCCCGCTCATAACGCCCTAGGTCCTAGGACATAATGAGTGTATTTATAGCAACCGTATCTAAGGTAAAATCAACAAATAATATACAAGTGAAAAATAAAAACTACTCCTGCGCCTGACTGCTTTCCTTCGATACACTGCAATAGTATGCATTTTATGGGATTAAATATGACTAAAATCAAGTGAAACACTCGATAATGATGTATCAATTTAGGAATGAAACAGTTTTGAATACTTAATTAATAATAACAGCACGGAATTTGGTTGGATTTTCATCTGGTACCTATCTTCATTTGCGAGATATGACCTGGTAAAGTGTTAAAAT
>JARQZK010002976.1:245000-356915 GCA_030704885.1 Cynegetis impunctata
TATATATATATATATATATATATATATATATATATATATATAGAAAGAGAGAGAGAGGGAAGGAGAGAGAGCTAAATTTGTCGCCAGAAAATATTAAATAAATAGAGCATAATAACCGGTATAGCCCGCATATGTCGAAGCAGCCGTGTAAATGTGTTGCGGATTCTTTGGTCCTCATCAGAAACGAAATCCCCAGCTACGGAAGACAATCGCATATTTGAACTCTCCAGATTGGCAGATTTGTTCAAACTTTTCCACTTTGGCTATCAATGCCATCCGCGAGATCTCAGACCGACGAAAAAACTAAAAGAGCAAAATTATCGGTATAGCCCGCATATATCGAAGCAGCAGTTGACACGTGTTTCATACTCTCTGATCCTCTTTATTTTCCCGTGACAAATTTCTCTGTTGTAGTTTATTTCCTCGGTCCGAGATCTTGCGGATGGCATTAACCACAGCAATGATTGACCAAATCTTCAAAAACCGGAGAGTTTAAACAGTAAGCCGCAAAGGTGTGACTGTTTTCCGTAGCAGAGGATTTCGTTTGTTGTTGCTGTTTTCATCTTCAAGTTTTCCATCCCATACTTGGCTACGCCTTTCTGATGAGGACGAAAGAGTCCGAAACATGTGTCATCGGCTGCTGCGATATATGCGGTCTATAACGATTATTCTGCTCTCCCTCTCTCTCTCTCTCTCTATATATATATATATATATATATATATATATATATATATATATATATATATATATATATATATATATATATATATATATATATATATATATATATATATATATATATATATATATATATATATATATATATATATATATATATATATATATATATATATATATATATATATATATATATATATATATATATATTTCGGTACTTATTGGCATCTTCAATTGCCACCATAAGCTAAAATTTGGCAACGGTGGTGTTCCTTATCAAAATTTTGGTAAATTCATACAAAATTTTGCCAAAATATATGAAAAATCAGCCTTCTAGGGCTTCTTGGAGGATGCATGGAGTTGAAAGAAACAGTTTTTTTTCTCCCAAACCCTGTACAAATAGTTAAATGGTTAAAAATTTGTACCTATGCGTATTGCGTTTATGTTAACAAAATACTCTTTGTCGGTATGAATTTTCTTCTTTATTCGCCTAAGTGCGAATATTTCTTGGTTTTTCGTAGATTGGGTTGATGTTAGGAAAGTGCACTGTAGTTATTTTACCAGCTATTTTCGGCGCTATTTAGGTACATATAGAGATTTCATACTTTTTCGTAGTTTTTGAGGTTATGCGTAACTCTACAGTTTTTGCTGATTGAGTTATTTTAAATTTGGCATTTGCATTGATTTAATGTAAGAGAAGAATCTTTTGTTTGATTTATTCCATTTCATTGTTCAAATTTGAAGCATTTTTGAAGATTCGAGTATTGCTCATATCTACAGCCACTCTATCTCAGTTATAGAAAATGTGTGAAACGTTATATATGAATGCGGTTGCAGGTATTAAGCTTTGTGCATCTCTTCATAGCTTCTATTTGTTCATTATAAGGGTTGCATGAATATATCATAAGTGTTACATTTCTCTTTGAATGACAAGTGAATAACCTCAAGAAAAGTTACACACAAAAACTCTCTTTACACCACTATTGAAATTTGTGCCAAATCCAGATATTTTTAGGAGCTAAGTGCATTTCTCTTCAATTTTTGTTTTCTTTGAATATTTAGAAATCATGATTTTACAACAGATTTGTATTTCTTACCTATTGCTCTAAGTAGTACCTTTATAAACTTTGTGTACTATAAACAGGACGCTGGGCTCAGATGCATTTTATGTTTTCATTCTAGGTAATGAAATGAGCCGACAAAATTACATATTTGAAACCTTGGAAGAAGCTATGCTGTATTGTTTTTCTGAAAAATATGATAGAGATATTCTTGCCCTTCCTCCTGAAGTGGATGAGTCAACAGATGAGGATGATTTGGATGATGATATTATTGATGAGCCCATATAACCATTATATGGGAGGTGTAGATCACTATGACTGGCTGCTTGAAAAACACTCAATTGCTGCTAGAGGAAAGAAATGGTACTGGTGCCTATATACTAGAATTGTTGATATAGCACTTGTAAATTCGTGCGTACTATATAGGCAGATACATGGAAAAATTCATAATCTATGAAGTACTTTCGGCGTCAGGTTGCTACTACCTGTCTGAAGTTAGGACATGGGAAGAGGGTAATGAAGGGTAGACCATTTTCTTTTCCAAGTACCTCAAGAGCACAAGTGGTCCATAGCCAAGGTATGATGGCAAAGGACATTTTTTAGGAAACAGAGACAAACAGAGGCGATGCCGGATGTCGAACTGTTCGGGAAAACCTTTGACCTTCTGTACTAAATGTAATATAACATTGTGTACAAGCTGTTTTCACAAATTTCATATTATTTCATAGGTTTAAGTAGTACTGTGAAGCCTATATAATTTTTTTTAAATTTTATGTTCCTGAATGACCGGCGTCCTATTTATAGGACACAATTTTTTTTTTAAGTTTCAGCAATAAATCAAAATTTTTATATTTAGTACCCATATTTGGAGACCCTTATAATTTGGATTTGTGAATATCATCACTTCATTAAGGAAAAAATTAATTTTGGCGTTAATTGGAACTATTCCATTAGCGAATTTCTACTTGAACTAGTTCTCATATTTGCATTTATCTCAATATTCTCATTTGATGAATTTGTTCATTCAGTTTAATTATGTATATTATTTAGTATTATTCGTAGACAATTTCATTATCATCATTTAAAGAAACAGTATTAAGTCAGTATTAATGACGACCAATTTCAAAGAATGCAGACAGCTAATTACCTTGGTCTGACTGTTGACTCTCACCTCTCGTGGGATTGGCATATAAGGGTAAGTTAGTTAAATTACAGGTATTTTCAGACGAATTGCCTCAGCTTCAAATTACAGGGTCAGAAAACAATTATACTATGCGTTTGTACAGGGTGGCCAGATAAGAATGCAAAGTGCTGTATCTCGAAAACTATTCGTCGTAAAGACTTACGGTAAAAAAAATTTATTACTAAAGTGGCCAAAAAAAATCCTGGAAATTATTTATATGTTTCCTAGATGGCCGCCAGGGGGCATAAATGCCATCTGAAACTTTCAAAGTGATTAATTTAAATTTATTTGTATTTTTTCAAAAATCAATGATGAAATGTCATATTTTTATGATTCTCAAATAATAAATATTATTCTTAGTTCAAAATATCTTTAAAAAACGTGTAGGAGCATAGTAACCAATGAAAATAATATGCAAGTGCAAGGTAGTCAGAATATAAAGAGACCATAGATGAAAAACAAATGACTAAAATAAGCTTGTCAACAAGTATTAAAATTATTCTTATAGTGGCAGTATTAAGAGTTTTTGTGGCACTGTAGTATTCTTAGTGAAATTAAAACTTGCCTATGATCCCTTAAAATGTTTAATATAGTAGAACGTTATATACCCAAAGCTACAGACATTTGTACTAACGTGGGGATTCAATTCTACGTATGCTAAAACATTAAAAATATCGTCTTCCGATGTTCTAGCTGCGTTTCTTCGCAACTTAGGTGGATCGCGTAGACGCCGATTTGGATATCGAGCTCTGTATACTCTTTGTGCCAATGCCGCATTTTGAAGAAATTCAAAATATAGCGCAATCATATCAACAGCTTCCTCGTTTGTAAAAGGCATTTTGAAAATTTTCAGTCCTTACTTTTATGTGCCACAAAAACTCTTTACACTGTCACTAAAAGAATAATTTTAATACTTGTTGACAAGTTTATTTTAGTCATTTGTTTTTCATCTATGGTTTCTTCATATTCTGACTACCTTGCACTTGCATATTATTTTCATTTCTTACTATGCACCTACGCGTTTTTTAAAGATATTTTGAAATAAGACAAATAAATTAGAATAAATACAGAATTTCAGAAATTTATTATGACAAAATTTTCTTTCTTCGATATCTCAGGCTTGAAATAAGATACCCAGATGCGATTTTCACTTGCGTGTTTTGGTATCATTACACTTGATTTTTATCGGAAAAAATTCAATAATTTTTCAAAGAAATTAGCAATTTTCTATTATTATATCAAAAACGAGCTCAAGCGCCATCACTAAAAATTTGACATATAACAGATAAGATGGATTTGATGATCCAATAAATGCTTTTCCAAACAAGACCAACTTTGTTTAAATCCGTTCAGGAGTTTAGAAGTTACAGCTGTTTGTTCAAAAAAACATTGAATCACCTCCCACCACTTCATTTCAATAGATACGTCAAAAAGTGTAAAACAAAAATTACTCGAATAGAGCTTTGAAAAATTATATGTTTTTGTGATACATTTACAAGGTGAATTTCAGAGAAAAATCACTTTGAAAGTTTTAGAAGGCATTTACGCCCCCTGGCGGCCATCTTGGAAACATATAAATAATTTCCAGGATATTGTTTTGGCCACTTTGGTAATACAATTTTTTACCGTAAGTCTCTGTGACGAATAGTTTACGAGATACAGCACTTTGCATTCTTATCTGGCCATTCTGTACATTCCCGTCTATCCTATTTATTTGTTGTTTGGGGCGGCTCAGCTAATATAAATCTTGATATGTTGCAGAAGGCCCAAGTGATTTTTTTGTAATATGTATTTGAGAGACTCACATCTCACATAATTATGTACAACGAGACAAATGAAAGGCATTTGAGTTTTTTTTATGAAACTGTGTTTAAGATTGTCACAAATAAGATTTCAACTAATTTATCCAATGAAAGGAACGAGACTTATTATTATAGGACTAGACAGGACCACAATTTCCGACTCACTCTCTAGAATTGATCATAATCTGAACAGTTTCTAATATAGGCTAATGGGGATTGTTCTTTTTGAATAGTTTACCTGACGAGCTCAGGACTGCTGTTAGTACTGCGGTGTAGGTACAGAAAGAATATTAAGAAGTATTGTAGCTCTGCAAATGGATTTTTCAGTGGCTGTTTTTTGCATCTTTGGCGTGTTTTGGTTGTGATTGATACAGATGATTGGAGTGTCCTTGTTGGTAAAATGTAGTGTATATGTTCTTCCACTTCTTTCTTAAGCGTAGTTTAGATGTAGTTAGTACCTATTGTTCAGATTCATTTAGCATAGTTTAGAGGTTATTATTCAAAAGACAACTTTTAGATCTTAAAAATGAAGTTATTGTTATTATTTTCTGGTTTGATTCGTCAGGTTTCTTGAGGCAGGTACTGTGTCTAATTCGAAGCTTTTCTTTGAATTTGACACATTCAGCTGAGGGCGTTTTTGCTATGATATATTCCAGTTTCGTCAATTGCTTCCTTGAATATGTTTTCAAATCTATGAATTGTATCCTGCAGACATTCTTTTTTATCCATTCTTCTCATTAGTTGGTATGATTATGTCGCGCATAATGTGTATAATGTGGTATAATGTGGTGTTTTGGTTCTCCTTTTTTTCTTGTATCTATAGTTTGGTCTTAGTTACTACTATTAGATGTAGTTTAGATTTAGTTTGCATAGTTTATATTCTTGTATTCAATAGTTTAGTGGCCATCTTGTATTTTTATTGGAATTTAATTTTTCTATAGATCTTATATTAATCGTGCCAAAGGTAACTTTGAGATCTTAAAAATATAATAATTATGATATTGAAGGTTAGTTATTAACCAAAGTAATAATAGGTTCTTATTGTTTAACTAACGGAAACACCTGGGGATTAATTCTCTTCAGTGATCATACTTCATTTTGTTGAATTCCATTAGAAATGTTTTTGATTGTTTTCTTACATCTTACTCAGGTATTCAATAATCTATATGCACTTCAGTTTCTTAATGGAAAGGTCGGTCGTGATGAGAGGTATAATATCGTCAAAATAATTCGACTTCAACCTTAACCTGATTCGTGGTTCCTTTAATATGTATAATGATTTGAACTACTTAATATCAATTTACTTGTAGTGCAAACTCAAAGGTTGCAAATTGAAAATGAAGTATTAATTAGTTTATAATGATTAATTTTTTGACTCGTTGGGGATTCTTGTTCAAAGGAATGTACTGTGATTTATTATAATGATTCATAAATACAATCTAAAAATCCATTCAATTTGATAATAATATATAATTATATATACCTACTAGAAATTGGACGGTGATTTATTGAAATCTCAAGTTCGAATTTTATTGAGGTACTTCTGTCAAAAAGTATACCTTTATTATCATATTGGAGTGTATTTTTGCGCATCTGCGATCGTGAAAGGTACCGTCCACGGGAATTTCGCCCGTACGCACCTCGGAGACGTATATCTTTCGACGGTTTCGACAAAATGTGAAACTTGCTTCGTTCGATCCTTGCGAACCGTTTGGTCGATCGTAACGGGACTTACACATTGCCATAAAGCCCGCTTTCGGTACTCTGGTTCCGCTGGCTACAATTCTCAATGCTCTTCTCTAGAGCTCAGCTCCTGCAATTGAGTAAAAAAGGCGGCCTTCGTCCGCCCGCTGAAACTGAAATTTCAAAATCCTGAATCAAATATATGTTTGGTATGGATTTTTTTCTATTAATTCAGCTGAGAGCGTGTACAAATAGTAATGAATAATTTGATATATTTTTAGCACATAATATTCATGAATTCAAGCTTGTTGAACTGTACAGGCTGCCCCATTTTCGATGTCCTTACGGGGTAACTCACTTATTTTTAAAGATAGTGATTTGCGGTTTTCGCGAACGCTACTTTTTTGTGAATCTTACGATACCGCAAACAAAATTTTCATAGCTTGCTTCGTTTTTGAGATACAGGGCGAAGTTGAAAATATTGCATTTTGGTCCCCCTCCTGTATCACAGCTGTCTTTTAACTTAAGGAAAAAGTAAAAACTGTTTTTGATACACTTTCTCACGTAGAATCCAGTGGCGTCAGATTTTTAAAATGAGCTGTCATTGTTTAGGTATAACCCAATGTTTTAATTTCTTAAATGGAACACTCTGTATATTTTTCCATATTCAAAACACAAATGCTTTGCGATAAATATATATAATACTTATATAAAATTCTAAGTATTAGCCCTGTATTAGATATTTTTTTTATGGCAAGTCAAGACAAATATCACTTTGATAGATCGTTCGGCGCAGTGAAGAAAAATATCACTTCCATTTATATAGGTTAGAATGAAAAGTATACATTAAAAAATATTATTTAATATAAGTTACTAAATACATACACATAAGATACATTCAATAATAATTATAAAAAAAATAGAAACTTATATGTAATACTTCTACAAAACAAAGTTCTAGGTATTATTTTTCTGTTGAAAATGTTTTGTAAATATTGTTCAAATTACTGCCCAAACAAAAGTCTTATACCTAAGTATTCGAAAACTTCTCTCGTGGCATTCATCAGAGCATCTCGATTTTCGTGCAGCGTGTGATTCATTTTATTTTTTATGTAGCCCCATATGAAGAAATCTAATATAGATAAGTCAGGGGACCTTGGTTGCCATTCAATGGGACCATTATTACCAATCCACTGGTTTTGGAATCTTTCATTAGAATAAACCTTTGCTATATTGAGCCAACGGAATTTTGTCAAGTAGTTCAGAAAGAAAATCATCCAAAATTTCAAAATATCTTTGGTGATTCAAGTTACCGTCGAAAATGCGGTAGGCGCGAATCTTCCTCCAAAAACGTAACAAGATACATTAAAGCCGAATCTATTTGACCAATAACGATGATTATTTTGATTAAAAATGCAAGCGCTACTTATATGGCTTTCATCGGACAATATACCACCTACAAAACTCAATACTTTTCTCAGTTTCACCTGGGTGCAGATGATGTATATCTTGGGATATGTAGGGGGTATATATATATAGGTATATATATATATATATATATATATATATATATACATTTATATATATATATATATATGTATATATATATATATATATATATATATATATATATATATATATATATATATATATATATATATATATATATATATATATATATATACATATATATATATATATATATATATATATATATATATATATATATATATATATATATATATATATATATATCTTTTTTTTTCAATATCTTCGAAACCCTTGGAATGCCAACCGAATCTTCAATTTTTCTGCAAGTATTTTTGTTCTCTTCTACCTTTGCGAGGACACTAATTTCATCGTTTTCGGCATTTTCTTTTCTATACCTTCCTGGACTAGGCTTTTCAAAAGATCCGAAAAATGAAACTTAAAATTCCTATCTTTTTATCTAACTGACACCCAGTAACTGGGTAATAGTAAATACCTTTCGAAATAGAGGTCCATCGCTTGATTTGGATTCAAAAAGTCGATAAATAGTGTTTCATTAGTTTAAATTTATTGTTTTGTTAAATTGTTTAATAACGTATATTAAACAATATTTTTTTAATGAAAACTTTTCGTTTTACGCTATACATCTGGAAGTGATATTTTTGTTTATTGCGCCGAACGATCTATTAAAGTGATATTTGTCTTGAATTGCCATAAAAAAAATTATCTAAATACAAAGCAAATACTTAGAATATTATATAAGTATTATATATTTTTGAAAAGCGCAAAGCATTTGCGTTTTGAATATGGAAAAATATACCTACCAAGTGTTCCATTTGAAAAATTATAACCTTGGGTTATATCTAAACAATGACAGCTCATTTCAAAAATCTGCATCGCGTCGAAAAACGATAAAATTTATTCCATAAAAAAATTTTTCGAAGTGCGTGGTTGAAAAAAAAGGTTGAATCTAATAAAGGAACCTACCTCAACATAATCCACGTACCAAATTTCAACCATTTATTTTTGAAAAACTGCATCGCGTAGTGATGTCAGATGAAGATTCAATTCGAACGGAATAGTCGCCATGAAATGCAACGCGGTTGAGAAAAAGAGTTGAAATCAAAAAAGGATTTCAAGTCAACATAAACTCAATGTACGTACAAAATATCAACCCACTAACAAAATCTGCAGAAGCTGTGAAGTAAGGCCATTTTTCATTTTTAAAAACTAAGAAAAAAGACAAAAATAGGTAAATACCCATGGTAGGTACATACAAACTTTTATGTCATACTAGTTAGTTATTGCAATCCAATCTCAATACAAATCAGTATTTTAAAAAACCCGGTTTGAATTAATAACATTGCATAGTAGGCACTATCGTTGCTAGGTGAATGTTGAAAAACGTAAATG
The DNA here is from genome assembly GCA_030704885.1 of Cynegetis impunctata. Lineage (NCBI taxonomy): Eukaryota > Metazoa > Arthropoda > Insecta > Coleoptera > Coccinellidae > Cynegetis > Cynegetis impunctata. The sequence goes on from JARQZK010002976.1 coordinate 254,310, forward strand.
TCATAAAATCGCAATAATTTTTATATGTGTCAAAGTAAGAAGCCAAAATCGACGAAGATTTTGGAATTCCTGACGAAATTATTGAAAAAGCAAAGAAAGCAATTGAAAATCTGTTGCCAAAAAAGTCTAAAGAAGCTTACGACATGGAATACGAAAAATTAGTAAATTGGATGCAAGAAAACTCCGTAAAAGATGTTAATGAAACTGTGTTGCTTGGATACTTCGGCGATCTCGCTAAAACATTTTCTCCGAGTTCCTTGTGGTCCAAATATTCCAAAACATTATTTCTCTCTATGCCCACGCGGGCCATAAAGTGAACTTTATGCCCGCACGGGCATAAAATACGACATTAGATAGTTGGTAACTAAGCAATAAAAACACGATAATGAACTAGTATGACATAAATTGTTTTCTCTGGCTGCATTTTCTATGATATTCTTGCGTAAATTCATTTTCATTTTCATTATTTCTATAAGACTACACAAAGAAAGCAGCATTACATTCACTGAATATGATGACAAAAATATTCACAAACGTCAAACTATCAACAAATGACATGCCTACTATGAGAAGGAAAATGGATAGGAGCAATGAAACGATTTTAAAACCGCTTTTTCATCATAATATAATAATTTTTTCGTGAAAAATAAAATCTTGTATGCACCGCGTGCGTTACTAGATCCTTATGCCCCTCGGGCCAGAGGCCCTCGGGCCGAATGTTTCCCTCAGGGCATAAGGATCTATATAACGCACTTGGTACATAAATAACTATTTCCGTCGACCTCTAAATAAAAGCTTACTTTAACGTACACGAAATTGATCATTAATGCCCCATTTTAATGTGCAATTTCTCCTATTTTAATGTATGATTGTCATGGGCAACCAAACACAGGAGTATTCAGCACGGAATAGTTGAATTATTCTGTGTCTGTACTGTTACTCCACAGAGAAAAGGAATTCATAATTCAAATCGAAAAATTTAACTCTATACAAAATAAAGTAGAAACTGCGGAAAAAATTTTATGCAATAATCGTTCGAAAGTAAATAACACTTCAGCTTCCACCAGTTCCACATATTTCTTATCAGATATTGTAGGTAATGTTAACTATTCAGAATGTCACATGTCTAATATTCCATCTATGAATTTCTCAAATTGTTCCATCGGGGGCATAAATATAAATATATCGAAATGAACATTGAAATTTATATTGTGTCAAGTGTATCTGTCATGCAAAATAAAAATTTATTTCAATCAAGAATTTATACTCAATTCATGATGAGGTCGACGGAAAAATCTTGTAATAAACTCGTTTATTAATGTAGCTATTAATGGTCTCGAACAATTAACGCGCTCGCTCCGCTCACGCGTTAAAATATCTCAACCATTAATCGCTGTCATTAATAAACTAGTTTATTAAATAACTATTATATTACAATTTGTGAGTTTACGTATTTACTGTTTACTGCTAAATAAGTAAATATAGTTTGCCATAACTGTTACAGCGACAAATCGGAACCTAACTACTGAAACGGTCTAATTAAAGTTACCCCGACATGACAATCAAATCGTAAACAACTTTTTCGCAATAATTGTTCGAGAACTGTTAAAATGTCTCGAATTGGAGTATTTTCGAGTAAATAAATTGAAACAGAGATCCACAACAATGTGTTGTGGAATACGAATTCGAAAAATTTTTAAAATACGATTTCGAAAGGATGGTGTAAGACATCTTTAATTGGAACAAATGAACTATACAAAGTATTCAATATAAATTGTGAAATAGATTTGTTGATGGTAGTAAATAATTTTCCATACATTTGGACAAGAAGCTATTTGAATAGTGAACAACTCACAGCAGTTGTTCTTGAAATGCTATAATTTGCAATTATTCACCGTTCTCTCTCGGTGTTACTGCTCATGTAGCGAGCTACGTGGAAAGGTTTTTAATGATCTGCAATTATCGATAAATGTTCTTATTCAAATGTGAGATATATTATCGACTAAGGTCAATAAGGAATCTTCAGATTCCAAAGGAATCTTTTTAGTACAGTTTTCACCGAAAACAATATACCAACTTATTTTTTCCGGTACACAGAGAATATTCTATTTGACACGAATGTCGCCCAGTGCCAAGGGTTTGTCGCCCAGTAAAAGTAGACGGTACCGACAAAAAAAATTTTGGACAACGAAAAGCAAAATGTAAAACTTAAAGCAGACATAGTGGACTATTAACATAGGGAAATAATCTAAAGAATGACCAAAATGGCATGAGTATTGACACTCGAGGAGAAGCCGAGAAATTCTGTTGGACTGTATTATATGAGGGTGTTTCATTACGACTTTCAACCGCTAGAGGCAGCACCCGAGCAATACCATATATACATGCGTATATCTATAACGGTTTCGCAGATATAGATATGCATAACGGGTTATAGGGTGCTGCGCCTGATAGCCTTTAATATACACTGCGCCGCCAATTTAACCCATAGCTTAAATATTCCCTAAGTTTTGACTGTGAATATTTTCTCAGCCGGTTATAAGATAATCAAAAAAATGAGATAAACTTATTGTACAGGGTGATTAAATAATGACATGTTTTCTTCGTCAAAGTTTAAATCCTTCTGCGGGCAATATCGGGTAGCTCAGGCAGCAAAAAAGTATACTGTGTTATATTCCCATGTCTTCTGAGTAATTCATTTCTCCAATCGGCTGTTTATTTTCAGCCGTTCGAGAGATATTTATGTTTTTATGATCGCTCACATTTTTCGCACGAAATTTTTAAAACTTTTTTGTTAATTTGCGAAGAAGGCTGTGCATACAAAATTTTATTACAAGTTGATAACTGTGGTTATTTGGCTTTGTATGTCCCTCTATAGTACAAGCCCCTTCTGAATCTTTTCAAAATTACCGAACTACCCCACTAGCAGTTTGGAATGGGTTTTTCCTATTTTACTAATTTGTAACGTAACCATCCTCCTATTTAGCCTTTCTACGCAATTTATCATCTATTTATTTCTTGTATTCAATATAATATGCATTATATTAAGCATCTGAAGAATATGAAGCTTCACCGAAACGAGGGTAATGCATTATTTTACTTTGTGTATATAAATAAATATGTGAATTGTTTTTATAAACCATTGTTTTGATCAATCCAAAATAAATAAATAAACAAAGTTGTCAACTTTCAATGAAATTTTGTTTGCACAGTCTCCTCCACAAGTTAAAAATTTCGTGCGAAAAATGTGTATGGTCATACAAACATGAATATCTCTCGAATGGCTCAAGATCAACAGACGATTGATAAAACAAATTACTCAGAAGACATGCGATTATAACACCGTCTATTTTTTTTCTGCCTGCCTGAGCTACCCGATATTGCTCGCAAAAGGATTTAAACTTGGACGAAGAAAACATGTCACTATTCACACCCTGTACAATAAGTTTATTTAGTTCTTTCGATTATCTTATAACTACTGAATTTTTTCAAAGAACGGAGCTACAATTTGGTAAGAAAATTATTCAAATCGGATCACCGTCTGAGAAAATATTCACAGTCAAAACTATGCGTTAAATCTGCCGCGCAGTGTATATTAAATGGGGCACCTGAGTGCCCCCACAGTACGATAGCTACCGTTCTGTCCATTGCTACCGTTACATTAAATGTACATTAAATAGTAAAATAGTTTCCTTCAAAAAAAGGTGTTTTTGAATTTTTAGGGTGGTACCCTTCACTATACGCAGACATATTGGCACCTCCAGCATCTTCCATTAAATTATATGAGCTGAAATTTGGTATTTTTTCTAGATTCACAACAAAACTATCAAAAATTTAGCAAATTCAGTGAAAATTTTAGCATTTTCAAATTTTGGGAAAGGAAGTGGCGGTGACATGCGTCACCAAAAATGTCGAAAGATGTGAAAATTAATTATGTACATCATATTCGAAATCAAGCCTCCTAGGGCGTTCCGGGCTTTCGTGGATTTTTGCACCCAAACTGAGTTAGAGGGGTTATAAATTTCTACATGGATTAAATTGTTGTTAGGGAAGTGCATTTTAACAGTATCAACTTCTTAGAAGTATTTTCCCATCCGTTTAAGACCTCCTAGACCACGATTTTCGAATATATACATATATATATATATATATATATATATATATATATATATATATATATATATATATATATATATATATATATATATATAATATATATATATATTTATATATATATATATATTTATTTATATATATATATATTTTTATATTTATATATATACATATATATATATATATATATTGTTGGGATTTTTTCGTGGTATAACAGATATTAAATGACTAATAAAATTGGACTTAATCTACTCGACGTTTCGGCTCTATTTTTGGAGCCTTTTACAAGAGTTTCATCAAGAGTCTCACTACGGATCGTTTTGTTTCATTTTCTTTGGCTGTGGTAAGTTCCAGCTCGTGTGAACGACTCTGATTCGTTCACACGAGCTGGAATATCATGAATATCTAATATACTGATAAATAACCAATCCAAATGAATATATATATATATATATATATATATATATATATATATATATATATATATATATATATATATGAATCTGAGAAAGATTCCGGGGTTCAATCCGATTGTTTCGAAAGTTTTGTTGGCGCTGATAAGCACCGTTTGTTTCACGACGTTTCGCCAAAATCTCATTTGACTCGACGGCAGCTACTGTTCGCCTCTGCTTGTGTCCGGGTTTTATTGACATTGGCTGGTCCTGTTTCCTGATTGGCCGGTTCGCTGCATAGGCTCCGCCCCCTCCCTTCTTGGCTTCGATTTTCTTCGTCGATGTTTGTTTTTACGTCTTGTGTTGTTTTAGGCGTTTTCGTGTTTTTTAAAATTGTTTTCCAAGTTAGTGGAATATTCAGAGCATCGTCTCGTTTGTTCAGATGTCCTGATTTCTCTATTTCTAGGGCTTCTCTTATGGTACGGACCCTGTAGTTTTCTATTGATGCTATTTCTCTTGATTGGTCAAAGTCGATTCGGTGGCCTGTTGCTTGGTGATGTTGAAATAGGGCTGATGTTGTTTGTTTGTTCCTGACGCAAATTTTATGTTCTTGGATTCTTGCTGATATTTTTTTTTTTCTGTTCGTTTGTTCTTTATATGTTTGGCCGCAATCTGCACAAGGTATGCTGTAGACGCCGTGGTTTTCTAGTCCGATTTTATCTTTCGGGTTTCCGAGTATATTGGCTATTGTTTTCTGAGGTTTGAATATCGGTGTTATGTTATTTTTTCTCAAGACTCTTCCAATTTTATCTGTAATTCCTTTTACGTATGGAAGTACTGCTTTTTGTCTGGATTCTTCGTCGTTGTTTTTTGATGTTTTTGTTGGATTTTCTTGTTTTTTGATGGCCTTTTTGATGTCAGTGTATGTATATCCATTTTGTCGTAAGGCGGTTGTAATCTGTTTTATTTCTTGTTCTCTTGTTTCTGGTTCTGTTAGTCGAAAAGATCTGGAAATTAATGAGTTCACACTGAAAAAAGAGAGTTTATATGATCGTCTTTCTGATCTTTTTCATATTATCCATATCTGAAAATTCTATAAGTTGAAGAGGAAAGTATATTGATTTAGAACTCCCGTACAATACTGACAAAGAGGCGAATCTTTCTAAGAATGATCATTTAACGTTATTAACCTATCTCATAATTTTACACAAATGTCGTATAATTATAATAGAACGGATTTTCAAGCCTATACGTCACAGCTTACTGAAAATTGCTGATTCCCCTAAGACATCTAGTGTCTAAGCTGGAACAACTTGGACGTTAGGTGTAAACAACCGCTTATTCAAAATAATAGGCTATTTCTTTACGTTTCTAACGAAAATTTACGAACCCAGAGGGCGAATAATTACGATTCATTCGCAATGCGTACTTCGATAGTTCGATCGTTCATTCATTCTATTATACCCCCAATTGATCGAAATTCGCGTGCGGTTATGCTCTTCTCTCTGCGTGTTTGTGCTTGAAGATTTTTTGCTTATATCTTTTCTTTTACCAATGATAGTGGTGTATATTTTGTGTTAACTATTTGATTAATCCATTTTGATAACAATTAATATTGAAACACTGTTGAATGGTTTTCGACTGGACAACGCAGTTATAAAACGCTTTAAAGGTGGGTAGCACATATTGTATTTATTGATACCTTAGTGCATTGGAGAAAAAAACGATTAATTTCGAAATCTGATTCGCAGAAAGGTTCGAAATTCCATCAAATATTACCGAACTAGAGTTAAAAATGAACGAAGTTAACCTTGCATAATGCAGAACTATATAATTAACTAGTGCATAGGAAAAAAAATTTATTTTAATGAGATCTGTTCTGCAGAACAGATGAAATTCATTCGCACATTTCCAAATAATTGGATTATTCGAAAATGCAATAAAACGCGCGGGAATCCCATGTTTTCGAACATCACGCGGCATGCACAACGAAATTGACCTTTATGTATAGTAGACAGAGAGTAGTTATTATTTCCCCCCTCTTTTTTTAAGATGCTCTCTGTAAATTGAATCAATCATTTTTATTATGAAAAAATATAATATGTCCGTATATGGTTTCGCATTATTATTCGCAAATAAGGTGGAATATATTTTTGGTGAATAATGATTACTTCTTGAAATAACTCAAGAGTTTATTTGACACATTCCTACATTTTTCAGATGAAGGAATTGATGTGGATTCTTTCAGGATGTTGGATGATAATACAATATCTCAATTAATTCCAAAAATTGGCCCTCGCCTGGTATTCAAAAAAACGTACCAAGAATACCTTTTGAATTTGGAAATATCTGAAGTGAGTTATTTTTAATTATACTATAATGAATTTTCCTTGTTTCAAAAAGTATTTTAAGTAATATATATTTTTGTTATATTTGTTAATATGAGAATTTATATTTATTTTGTTATGTATTTTAATAAAGAGATACAGAATGATTACATTAAAGAATGTTTTATTTTTACCACCAGTATTAATGTGGTTTCATTTAAAAAATGGCTCATTAATATAAGTTAGTTGTAGATTCCTTAAAACATAATTCAATTGCTTGGTCTGAAGAAGAATATGCTCAACAAATTTATTAACTAATTCATTTTGAATTTTTTTGTAATGCTCAAGTTTCATTGTATATAATGAGGGATAATTTTTTACAGACATTATATACATTTGGGCTGAAAAAATTGTTCATTATATACAATTTTACAGATTTACTGGATTAATTATACTTAACTAATCGTATATTCAAAGTTATACCACCAGCGTCTAGTATCAAACTGGATGGATTTTTAAATGTATTGAACAAAATGATGAAGGCTATAAAACCAATGAATTAATTTTAAATACCTGGCCTATAGAAACAATCTGCTGGATATTCTGAGAGTGAATAGAACAGTTTACTTAAGTTTATATGACCGTCATATAAAAACAATAGTCCTTGATTGTTTAGGCTAGTGAACTAGGATATTAAATATTACTCAACTTTCCACTGGAATTTAGTAACTTCTGTTTATTTAAATGAAGCATCCTGCTTCAGATATAGTTAATAAAGCGTTTATTTGTCCCACCGAGTATCAGAAATTCATATAACAGGTATATGAATTTCTGATATCCAGTATAGGATTTTTTTTCAGTGCACTACTGACTGTTTTTGTGAAGGGTGGTGGTGGGATTGTGCGTTCAGGTATCTGTTAGTATGTGTAGGTTTGCGATATACGCTGAAGCCCAAAGTTCCGTTCAGATTTCTTGTAAGGAGTAAGTCCAGAAATGGCAGTTTTCTATTTTGTTCAATTTCTAAAGTAAACTGGATTTTTTGGTGTATACTGTTGAGGTATTGTAGAAAATTCTCTAAATCTTTCTGAGGGTGTGGCCATATTAAGAAAATATCATCAACATAGCGTTTCCAGAATTTGGGTTTTAGGGGAGCATTTTGTAGAGCCTCTTTTTCGAAATATATCATGAAAAGGTTTGCTATAACTGGTGAAAGCGAGGATCCCATGGGTGCGCCATCTGTTTGCTTGTAGATTTTGTTGTTAAACATAAAATAAGTGTTTTTCAGACAGTGTTCCGCGAGGCCGATGACGTAATCTGGAAAACGCTCATTCCTTGAGATTTTGTTTATGGCTTCCTCAACGGGTATACTTGGGTAGAGTGATTTTATGTCAAGGCTTGCTAAGATGTCATTTTCTTCGAGGTGAATGTCTTTTATCATTTTGGTTAGATGTTCGGAGTTTTTCACGAACGATTGGGCGAGTTCAACTGTAGGTTGCATAATGCTGGCTAGAAATTTCTCGAGTTTTTGTGTCGGTGATCGGAATGCGCTGACTATTGGTCGGAGAGGCCTTACGACAAAATGTATATACATACACTGACATCAAAAAGGCCATCAAAAAACAAGAAAATCCAACAAAAACATCAAAAAACAACGACGAAGAATCCAGACAAAAAGCAGTACTTCCATACGTAAAAGGAATTACAGATAAAATTGGAAGAGTCTTGAGAAAAAATAACATAACACCGATATTTAAACCTCAGAAAACAATAGCCAATATACTCGGAAACCCGAAAGATAAAATCGGACTAGAAAACCACGGCGTCTACAGCATACCTTGTGCAGATTGCGGCCAAACATATATAGGACAAACGAACAGAAAAAAAATATATCAGCAAGAATCCAAGAACATAAAATTTGCGTCAGGGAACAAACAAACAACATCAGCCCTATTTCAACATCACCAAGCAACAGGCCACCGAATCGACTTTGACCAATCAAGAGAAATAGCATCAATAGAAAACTACAGGGTCCGTACCATAAGAGAAGCCATAGAAATAGAGAAATCAGGACATCTGAACAAACGAGACGATGCTCTGAATATTCCACTAACTTGGAAAACAATTTTAAAAAACACGAAAACGCCTAAAACAACACAAGACGTAAAAACAAACATCGACGAAGAAAATCGAAGCCAAGAAGGGAGGGGGCGGAGCCTATGCAGCGAACCGGCCAATCAGGAAACAGGACCAGCCAATGTCAATAAAACCCGGACACAAGCAGAGGCGAACAGTGCCGAAAGTGCGAGTAGTGTCGACAGTGCGCGAAAAGTCAATCCGCTCCGAAAAACCGAGTGCGGTTCGGTTAGTGCGCGAAACGTCAGCAAATGCATCTATTGTCAAACCATTTTTATAAATTATATATAATAAAGTTAAGAATACCAGTACATTGCGTGGGTAAAGGTTTTCTGTGGTTTCCCTTACCATCTAATGTCAGTTGAAATATATTGACCTTGGACCGAATGGCACGTAATTAGCAAAAAAGTCGGCCGCAGCCGCATTCCCCGATAGGAAAATTAGGATTTTTATTAATATTGTAAATGTTAGAGAATTAATTAAGTAAAGCCAGGGTTGAAGAAGGTTGCAAAACCTTATAACTTTCCACAATAAAATATTTAGCTAGATAACAAAAATGTACCCCATCCCCCCAGAAATCTTGAATGAACGTATTTTGATTGATTGATTGATTGATTGATTGAGAGGCGAACAGTAGTTGCCGTCGAGTCACCAGACGTACAGCAGCACTTGAAAATGCCAAATGAGATTTTGGCGAAACGTCGTGAAACAAACGGTGCTTCTCAGCGCCAACAAAACTTTCGAAACAATTGGATTGAACCCCTGAATCTTTCTCAGATTCATTCCACCATCCGAGAAAACATACGATATAACATATATATATATATATATATATATATATATATACAAATATATATATATATATATATATATATATATATAATTTTTTTTCCAGAATATATTGGCATGTCCAGCGGCTTCCATCGAGTTATACCTGAGGTTGTTTTCGTTGCAGAACGTCGAAATGCAAAGTGTCAATCTCTAGACGTTCTAATCACACCAAGTAAGCTGAAATTTGGTATCCGAAGTGGTTTCCGAAGCAGGACAAAACTATCAAAATATGATTAAATTTTTCCAACGGACTTTTACGTACATATTTCTTTTTTTTTCGTATTGTTTTTGAAAATCCACAGATTCTGCAGATTAAGTTAGAGGGTTCAAACTTAGAATTAACAAAAATTAGAGACTTGAAATTTGGTACGTGGATTGAGTTGATGTTGAGGAGATACGTTTCTTCTTTGGTTTCAATTCGGTTTGCTTTTAAACGTGATTTTTCAAAATATAATTCAATTCGATAGAATCGCATCTCGACGTGATGCATTTCGCGCGGAAAATACTACTTTAGTGATGGAGCTCTGCTGCTCTCGAGTTTTTTCTGATCGCCGATATTTCTATGTGGACATTTTAAGTTTTTGTGGTTTTTGATGTTTTGCGCACCTCTACAGCTTTTTGCAGATTGAGTTATGGTTAAAATTCGGTACGTGGGCTGAGTTAACTTCAAGACAAAATCTATTGAAGGTTTCAAACTTTTTTCGTGGCCATCTGCATTTATATTTAGAGACTTCATATTTTTTCTGGTTTTTGAGGTTTAGCGCACCTCCACCTGTTCTTCAGATTTAATAAAGGAGTTGATGGTTCTTTTTTGTGTGGAGATTTTACTCAAACCATAATTTAGAAGGTTAATGATTTGTATGTACAAAAGAACAAAAATTAATAGAAAATACGACCTCAGTGGCGAAGCCGTGCTGCTCTAGCGTTTTCCCCTTGTATTTGAAATATCATATGTATGGTGTACACTTTCGACTTCCATTTTGCATAATTTACATCAAACCGAATCTATTTTCTAGAATAATTCCTAGGAAATTAATTTTTCAATAGAGTTTCAGAGATTCAACCGATACAAGATTTTTATCAGTATATTTTCCGTTAACTTCTCATTAATCAGGAGTTACAGAATTATAATTGTATTATACATAATGTATTAACTAAATTTAAATAAATACATGCTTGAAAGAAAGTGATCCACGCCAGTAACTTATATTCTCAAATATTACTTGTTGTTAATTAATTGGTATTTGATACAAATCTTATGGATTTATAACACATTTTCAAGGTTAAATTTCAGTGAAGACGATTAGAACTTCGTTTCTCTTGTCTTAGGTCGACACCGAATAATATATTTAGATTAATTGGGTCATAATTCAATTCAATTAACGCAATTTCGTTCCAGAAGAATGTTTTAAATTGATTCATAAATTTAGATGGTCGTCATTCTTTAACGGATTGAGTTACAGTTTACATTCAACGTTGAATATTTTCAACAGAACAACATTGATAGATACCTAGTCACTTTTCAACTGATAAGTTTAAGAAATAGAACGGTTCTCATATAAATTACAAATAAACTGAACGACGATTTTCGTTGGATACTTTAGCTGTTTAGGAGCAAATTTCAAAGTGAATTAAAAAAAAACGAGTGAGCAGCAGAGCTCCGTCACTAAGGCCTCTTTTTTTGCTCGAAATGCATTGAGAAGCGAACTGAATTAATTATGGTTTGTAAAACCACAATAAAAATTGGATAATAATTTATTTTTTTGAGAACAAAAATTCGCCAAATACATCGCATCGCGTAGGTAGCTACAGAAGAACCACTTTTCAATAGCAAACCGTTTTAAAAATAAGAAAATAATTCATTTCAATCATTAATTTTTTGAGATTCGAACGAAAACTCAATCTGCAGCAGCTTAACAGTTGAGCAAAATTTCAAAGAAAACTAAATAACAAGAATATTCTAAGTTAAAATGGCGGCTTTTAGACAAATTTACCCGAATGTTTAACCTTTGGTTCTGCCTCGAAAACAATCTCAGATACCAGATATATATATATATATATATATATATATATATATATATATATATATATATATATATATATATATATATATATATATATATATATCTGGTATATATTTATATATATATATATATATATATATATATATATATATATATATATATATATATATATATATATATATATATATATATATATAATTAAATAAATATATATATATATATATATATATATAGGGGAAGGGTGGGCATAATGGCCACTGCGGGCAAAGTTGCCACTTGAAGTTTTCTTCCCTGTATAGTGCTGCAACCTCGGGGCAATAGTTTCAACTACTCGTCCGGCAGCCGTTGTTATTGTGTTGTAGTTTGGTGCCGCTCAGACGCAAGCTCACCGAGATATCGCAAATTTTCCACTTTTTCGACCCTCTGATGTTAGGTAAGTGCATCACATGTTTCGCTTTAGTTTATTGTAGGCCTAGGTGAAGTAAATTGTACATCAATCGTGCAAAACAACATGTTTCTAGCTTTGAATTCATATGTCTCAACAGTAGATACTATAACGGGTTGTACGTGAAATAATGTATTTAGAAAATACTAGTGCTAGAGGGCAAAGTGGCCACAGCCGTGGCCACTTTGCCCGCGAATGTGTCCACTTTGCCCGAAATGTATGTTGCATAGAACTTGAGGGCTTCCTACTGCCACATTTGATTCGTCTATTCCCAGCACTTCATCAGCTGGTGTCCCAGAAACAACTTCAAATTTGAACAGTCCACTAAACAAGAAGTCCACTTCATTTGCTGTAACTCCACGTGAAATTGTTCCTGTACCCAAGGTCAATAGGATTATCAAAAGAGAAACTAAGCGGAAGAAAGGAACAGCAACAGTTCTAACATCCAGTCCATATAAGGCCACTCTCATGGCAATTAAGAAAGAAAAAGAAGATAAAGAATATGGAAATTAAAAAGAAACAGCAGCCTCCTAAGAAAAGGGTGGCCAAAATTAAAAATAATGGAAAACGCGTATTGTTTAAGAGAAAGAATGACGATCTCTATGATGATGATGATGAAGGCAACGTCAGCGACGTCGATTGTTTATTATGTGGTGATTTTTACTCGAAAACTAAGGACAACGAAGGCTGGATTAGATGTTCTGGGTGCCTCAAATGGGCTCACGAAGCCTGCACAGGATCCGAAGAGGAGGACGATGAGTTTATTTGTGATTTATGTAAATACCAGTGATTTCATAGTTTCACATACTTTCAGTAATGCCTATTTTTGTTTAAAACCCTAATACAATCATTTTGAGTTCTGAAACTGATTGCGTTTTATTTTTTCCATACAACCTAAATCCATTTAGGCAGTGGCCGCTTTGCCCTACCTAGTGGCCTAAAGTGGCCACTTTGACAGCTTTTGGTAAAGTCAAAATTTTGTACGAATAAGTTTAAAAATCTAGTTGTTTTTTATTTTTGAATTAGGCGTAAGTAACCATACTAAATGTTGACGGGATTTATAAAATGTTTCAAAATAGTTTAGGGGTGGAAAATAATAGATGTTCCTTAGGGTGGCCACTATGCCCACCCCTCCCCTATATATATATATATATATATATATATATATATATATATATATATATATATATATATATATATATATATATATATATATATATATATATATATATATATATATATATATATATATATATATATATATATATATATATATATATATATATATATATATATATATATATATATATATATATATATATATATATATATTTATATATATATATATATATATATATATATATATATATATAATTATATATATATATATATATATATATATATATATTTATACATATACCTTTATACCTACATATATTCATAAATAAACAATTTTGTTACCTATTTTCATCTAGTATAATAATTCAGAAATTGTTGGCTGTTACAGGTATTTATCGAAATTGAAATAAAAACTTATCAGTTGTTGAACGTTTCGCAGGTCATTCCTCGTTTTTCAGCAACAAGAGAAATTGATATCTTGTCTTCGATATCTCTACTACTAGTATTATTGTTTTGTGTTAATCGTTACAAAAATTTGGTTATAATTGTCAGTCATATTATAGTGTCATTGTGCAAATATAAAAAAGTATATATATATTTCCTCCCCTTCTTCATACCATCGTGAAGGAGGGATAATTTAGACCTCAGAAAGGTCTTTGTGAAGGTAATTTCTATTTTATTTTAAATTATCATGAAGTAAAATCAATTGAATAAATTAAAATAATCAGATAAACAACTGCTTATAAATTTGGGTGTATAAACTATAAATAAATAAATAGGCTAACGAGATATTGAAATAAGTTTAAACCATTTAATATACACTTACAGATATATAATACATATACCTACACCACATCATACAACCCAAAACTATGCATAATGAATTATTCAATTAAACTGATATTTATATTCAAGACTCAAATTTTCTCCTAATAAATCATGAAATTATCCGAAATTGATTCAAATTACCATATGTGGTAAAATTCTGTTTACTCTATTCTTGAATTGTAAAAGAAATTTTTAAAGTGCAACAAGATTTAAAAAAACTCGTGAGCAGAAGATGCTCCATCACATAAGTCGTATTTTTCGCGCGAAATGCATTGCATCAAGAAGCGATTTCAACAAATCAAATTATATTTTGAAAAATCACGCTTAAATAGCAAACCTAATTAGAAAGTAGAAAATAATTTATTTTATAGAAATTTTTGCAAAATTTGGGAAGTGCATCGTGGTTGAGAAAAAAATTGAAACCAACCAACGAACGTTTCTCAACATCAGCCCAATCCACGTATTAAGTTTCAAGCCTTTATTGTAAAAAAAAAAATTTGCGAAGTGCATCGTTTACTGCGATTTGAATAGAATAGTCCCCGCGCGACAGAGGAAAGTGGTTGAAAACTACCCAAAGGCACTTTCTCAACATTAATTCAATCTACATTAGAAGATGTGGAGTTTGGCAAATTTTCAAAAACCACGAAAAAATAACAAATATCTACAAGCAAAATAATATTCCTACTATATAGTAATAAATGTGTTTATTTCGTATGAATGCTATTATGGATTAATATATAATACAAACAAATAATCTTTCAATTATATCTTAATAATAAAATATTCAGATATTCTAAACACTTTATATTTTCATCCAAACTGTTGAACAGTCTGATTTCAAGTAATGGAAATGACATGATACCAATTTAATATTTAAAATTAGGCAACCTCTGAGCACGATTGTTGAGAGTAGGATAAACATGTAAGTCAGCGCAACGCAGAAACCTATCGTGCTACCGATATTCAAGGTAGCAAGGTCAAGAATCAAAATTGATGAGAATGAGTGAATGACTATACTTTCAAATGTCTAAAATACCGTCGGCAATAAGTTGCCTGAGGGACACCAACAATACACCTTGCCACCAGTTTTTGACTAATGAAAAGAATGATTAGCAGCGGAGGATTTTCCCTAAAAGATTATCTCAATCTTGAAGAAACTTTCGCATGGTGAATTGTGAAATCTGCTCAATAGAAAGAATATGTTTCAAATTTCTCACTA
Organism: Cynegetis impunctata; assembly: GCA_030704885.1. Taxonomy (NCBI): domain Eukaryota; kingdom Metazoa; phylum Arthropoda; class Insecta; order Coleoptera; family Coccinellidae; genus Cynegetis; species Cynegetis impunctata. The sequence continues at coordinate 269,741 of JARQZK010002976.1, forward strand.
AGTATCCCAAATAATTCAATCTAGTGCAACAAATACAGTTGCGATGAGTTTCAAGTGTTCGTCTAGTTATAACTTCCAAGATTGTAAAATTCGCAACTCTGTTTAATAGTGCCATTCTGGCGTATATTCAGGAGGGGAGCAAAGGGGGCAATTTTCCTTCCCGAGGCGACAAAAAAAATCAGTAGCAATAAATAACTAGGCATTAAAACACTAATATTCAGTATAGTGTCTTTGGTTCGGTGCTCATTGATGAAAATCATAATGAACAGTATTATTATTGTTTAAATAGAAACTTTGAAATTTTTGTTACCACTATATATTTTCTGCCGGCAGCCAGCAATAATGATCGGCCATGGTTGGGAGAAACATGGCATCCGTGGTGCTGTGCTTATAAAAGAGAGAGCTATTGGATGATATAGTTGTCCAGTGATTCGGTAGAACCCTTTTTGAGAAAGAAATTTCCTTACTTAATTTTAACACACTTGGGAAAACGCCATCACAAAAACACAAATGATTCAAGAAGGGCAAACGTTTGGAGAGTTCATTCAAACAGTTTTTATTGTGAAATTTGGTTAATCATCAAAACCACGAGATTTTTTCTACCTAATTGTATGGCCTATGTGATAAATAAACACATCATTAAATGGAACATCTAGCTGTTGTTTCTACTAGTTTATTGGTATTATTAACTGTAGGTTAGGTAAGGTAGGTATAGTATGGAAACAAAAACATCTAGCTGTTGTTATTACCCATTTTATTGGGGTTTTTAATTGTAGGCATTTGCTGCATTAGTTTTTGTGAGGAGTTCACAAATGACTCATTGAATTTGTTTGTAACAGCATATAGTTGTTGATTATAATGATGCGGTCCCCATATTTGATTTGGATTTCTTGATCAACAGATTTAAGGTTGTTGTAAGAAAATGAGTTAATTACATTCCAATCACACTTTACTTGGTTTGTTTCATGATGCAATTTTATTTTGGTGGATAAGCCGTTTAGTACGCTGCACAAGAAGGCAATGCTAAAGTTTGCATTTAAGATAATATGCCATCAGTCCAGGTACACTTTTGGTTACCTATAATATATATTTTTGAAATTATTACTAGATTAACTAATGTTTTTGTCATCAACACCAAAGATTGCAATGTCGGTATTTTAAACTTCTTGTCAATCCTTGCTAAGTATGTCGTGAACATTACTTTCGCTGATATATCGCCTATATTGGGCTGTAATTTTGGAAAATTGTTGTGGTACTAGATCGAATAGCAATGCCATGTGGTGCCATGAGAAAGGAACCTCGATCATTTTTTTTTCGATTGCTCATTGCTGCACACATAATCAATGGTATAATTTGAACGAAATTTCACATTAACAGCACTTTCCAAGTTCAAGCCATCAAGAATTCCTACAAACCATGTCAAACCGGATCTATATTAAAATCACCACATAATATAATATTAATATTGGATGCATTTAAATAGCGATTGAAATGTCAATAAGAGGTCTCTTGTGACCTTAACAGATCAAAATAAAAATTTTTTTATCATGATCCTTATAGAAGACTATATGCGGCCTTTGCCTGAGGTCAGCAGTAATTAGCATCTCTATAAAAATTTAGAAGGCTGATATTGTCAGTGTTGCTGACTGCAAATCGTGTATCATCAAAACAAAGAAAATTACCTAATGTTTTTATTTCCAGAAAATCGGTTGTACAGTCGACATTATTGGTAGTCAGACACTGGCAATTAAAAGGCAATAACCGATTACTGGGTAATATCTCACGTATTTCTGTTAGGTTTTCTCTTTGGATTCGGATATCCCCTTTAAAAATCTTGTTATATGCCTTGAGGCCATATTGAAAGATCCATTGCAGCATCAACATTTGACAAATATTATATGGCCTCTATATCTACCGACTGCTCTTGTTTCTTTATTTTAATTCGATTCATTGCCCACAATATGTAGAAAGGCCATATTAAAATGTTTTTTTCATAGGGGGTCAAGTCTAAGCTCCCACCTTGCGAAATATCCAAATTTAAAAAATAGCAGATTGTATAATAGTAGGTGCGAGTATTAAATAAATACTATTGATCTCAAAATATCAAATGAATGTGTTGGAACTTTATTTGTATAAAAAATATAAATATAAATTCTTTAACTTATTTATACTCCTCGAGGTTAACTTGTTTGAAGAAATTTTTATTCACTTCATCATATAAGTTATTTTTAAACTTCTTTGAAGATATTTTTATACGATTACTACAATTAAGAGTTTACTCTGTAATCTTCTTATATTCATTATGTTTTGCTTGTATATAGAGCTAAAATTTGTTTCTTCTTGAAATAGTCTCTCATCCACTTTGAGTTGAAGTGCCTTATGTTCAAACAATTTAACTCTATTCGTTAATTTTTCTCTTTTCCCTTCTCTTGCCATAGAGAAAACATAACACTCTTGTTCTATCAATAATTTTTCTGATTTCATCAAGTTTGAATTTCTGATAGATAATCAGACTCTAGAATTAATAAAATGTTCGAGAAATTTGAATAAGCAGAAATCATTACTTTTTTCCATTTTGCAATCCTGTACTTACATATTTGAAAGACTGCTTTTCGTATCGTTTATTTTTCAATTCGACTTTCAAATAGGTTCCAATTACTGAATTTGAACCTCTCTCTTGTTTCCTACTACCGAATTGCTAGGTAAGTATATCTGGATTTGAAGCTTTATAGTCAGTGTCTTTTTCAATTGAAGGTTGATTACTTCATTAAGTTTGAATCGAACTCATAGTATAAATTTCTACGTTGCCAATTGTCGCAATCAATAAAAATTTTAGTACCAAAGATTCACAAGAATATAACATCACAACTAAAAAATTATTTTTCAATTTTGATAATACTTAGAACTCGCTCGTCATATCAAAAACCCTCTATAATAAAACATTTATATGATCTAGTTATATGAATGATTTGCCAATATTAGGAAAATTTAAAATTCTTAACTTTATCACTACAAGCCAAATAAATGAACCAAGATAAATTGGCTGAAACCAAGATCTACTAGAGTAGGAAAAAAAGATTCTCCACTTTGTACATAGCACACTATACAGTGGCTCAAACAATACAATAGCGCAGGGATGGCAAACCTTTTTCATTGTCCATAGCACTAATTTATATATAATCCTTATGCACGTTAGCACGTGCCACACCAAAATTGTCTAAAACAAATTATGATTATTATGTTTTCCGTGTTTTTTTTCACTTTTAAGTGAAAAGTTAAAAAACAAGTGACAAATTTCTATAAATTTTTATTAATATAGAATGAGTTCAGAAATCTGTTTTAAGTTAGTATAGGAAATTCAATTTTTTTTACAGAAAACATTTATTATCTGAACTACTTCTTATAGTGCTGCATATTTGATGTTAAGGCTTCTATATCTTGATTATACTTCGTTAAATTTACAAGTACATGAGCAGAGCTTGATGGGTTTTTCTTCAATAGATTTAATGTGATTTTCTTTTTTTCAATTATTTTACTCATATTTTCTTTTCTTGAATTATTTTACTCATATTTTCTTTTTTTTTTGGAATAATTAAAATCATTTTTTTGTGCATGCTATCAATATTTTCTTTTGTCACATAAGTTCACCATCCCTTCTATAGAGTGATCTATGGCATAACATTTGCAATTATCAGGAAATAAATTAATCAACTAGTTCATCGAATTCAGTCAACAAATAATTGATATCAACCAATATAATCAAGTTTCATTCACAGTGATATCAACAATGAAATGATCATATTATAATTATAAAATTTTACAGTATTATAGAATAACTTTCTATCTAATGTGTTCTAATTTTGCGGCATGAAAAATCTCACATACATCTTATATTCAGCAGAAAGAATAAAACAGTTTATTCTTTGAGATCTTTTAATTAATCAACCAAGTCCATAAATTTTTAAATGGTAGTATTCATATTTCTAGTGTCTTTAAAATAAAAAAACATTTTTTACATTATCAAAATTACTATCCAACTAATCAATAAAATGTTCTAACCATGAGGAAGATTAAGTAAATATTATAAATACTTATATTCACATATTCCTATTATAAGTACTTTCAATAGAATCATTCAACAACTTTTCCAAATCTACACCTCCAAATTTGGACTGATATCCAGTTAAACATTAACAATTCCTAACCATAAGGAAGATAAATATTTTCAATACTTTTGTTCATATATTCTCATTATTGTTACTTTCAGCATCATTCAACAATTTTTCCAAATCTACACCTTCAAATTTAGCCTGATTGCCATTATTTGAAGCATGGGCCAAAAAGAGTTCTTTCAAAAACCCTAATTCTTGTGTTAAACTTTTCACTTTTTCTTCTAAAATGGAGTTTTCTTGCCTTAATTGGTTCACTCTAGACATTGTTTCCTGTGTTTTCTGTTTCGATTTAACTCTACTACGTTTTACTGCCTGTAAAAAAGACATGTAGAAGAAATTATAAATGGATATCAAAAAACATACCAAATTATTTCGATCTCTCTTCTTACGATATTCATCAGAATCTTCACCAGATTCTATATCTTTCTTTGATTTACCTCGTTTAGGAGGCATCTGAAAAGTACAAGTAAACTTAGGAAATGTACTGTATTAATCTTTTGAGTAACAATTAGTATATTCGTCAGTATTATAAAGATTATATTAATTAAAACAATTCATTCAAGGTCATTAGTATTGTAAAATGGCAATTTATTTAGATAAACAACATAACCTAACTTTATTTCTGACATTCAAAATAACATGGGGAAAGCACCTTACAAAATTACAGAAGTTAATTATTTTTCCACGGATCAAGGAACTTTAACACCAAATGTTTTATGTTGGAACAGATTCTTATAACTTTGAAAACAAATGTCTGTAATTTCACATGAAATAAAATATCACTAAATGAACGAAATATTTGCTTTTATTGTAGTAAATTAAATCTAGAAAAAAGCGTGAGCGTAAAATGATTAAAAAATGTTCTCTTTACATACTTCAAATGAAGTAACAATTATATTAAAAACTAGAACTGATGTTTCCTGATACAAAACTCATAAACAATAATGTAGGAGATTTTTTTTACATTTACCAATTAATATCAGTTACTGTTGAGTGTGATGTTAATATAGAATTTGAAAATTCAACAAACTTTATACCTATTAACTAGAGATAACTCACTTGGATTGATTAGATAGCCGTAATAGATTGAAAAGTTTCGATAGACAAACTGTTCTTTCGATTTCATGTTTATTATATGGATAAAAATTATTAAATCGTTACAATTCTTCAATATATTGTCAACTCATGAAATCAGTAACTTCAGAAAACGGACTATGGAATATCCCCCCAGAGTTCAATGAATAGGAAAATAATTTTACTGTATTTTTCTACACGCTGATTGGTGCTTATAAAGTATATTTTTGAATCAACAGGCATTACTAAAATTGCAAACCTAGTAATTTCGTAAAACCAGTTGAGCCACTCACGTTCCATTTACAATTACTTCTTTTGGTGTTGTCAGATTTGGTCTTGTTGTTTTAAAGAATAATTATAATGTTTAACCTTTCTGTATTAAACACTAGCTTGTTTTTTTGAGAATCAATACATAAGCTGATGTAGTCAATGTTTATGGTTGTTCAACAGTTCATGAAGATGGTCAATGTTATTTACAAATGCAGCCAGGTGTGGGAGTAGTATGTCTATATTATATATATATATATATATATATATATATATATATATATATATATATATATATATATATATATATATATATATATATATATATATATATATATATATATATATATATATATATATATATATATATATATTTCTTTTTTTTTTTTTGAAAATTATCATCAATAACAGGCTTGGTAAATCTCAAAAAACTCGATTTCATTAAAAAGTTTACGTTTCTCCACGACATTCGTGGCTTTTTCAAAACTTTTTAATAAAATCGAGTTTTTTGAGATTCGCCAAGCCTGTTATTGCTAATAATTTTCAAAAAGTTGAAAAAAGTTCACAGGCAACAACAATAGGCATGACGACAGTATCAAAAAACTGTCGATTTAATGGTTTTAGGAGAAAATTCAAACTAAAGAAATTTAAAACAATGCTTTAGTTTCATTTAAAAAATTCAGATTCCTAAGATTTTCAATTAAATAAAACATTAAAATACTGCAATCGACCATTCTGACTGAAACACCAATCACAGCGCATGACGTCACGTTTAGGTAAACTCTGCTGTCAGTACTCTTTTTCACTGTGTTTTGTTGTTGTGAATACTACTGATTACGCATTTGGATTGATTTTTTATTATTTTACGTGTGATTTATCGACTCTACTCTACTATAACAATGGAACCAAGCTTTGTTAAGGCAAATAGCTCAAATTTGCCCAGGATTGATGTATTAATGTCGGGCGATTTCCTCCCAACAAATGAAGAATTTTGCTCGTCTGAGTTTAGAAACGTGAGGAACTTCCTTGTAAGTGAATTGTATTTATCTTTACCCAGGATACATCCAATTTAGATATAATCAAACCAGTTTTGAACTCGTGCGAGTTTATTTTACTTTCATAGGTTATTTTTACAATAAACTTGTCATTGTTTATTTTTGAGGTTAGCTCCCTCACAGTTTATAAGTTGCTATTTCAGAGTTAATAACATGTTAAGACCCGATAAAACAACTACATTTCTGTAATCAATAAGCACATACTAGTCTAGTAGTATTTGTCCTCATAGAAAACACCTAAAATCTGATAAATCACGAAGTCAAATGTATTTATTCTAATTAATTTCAATTATTTCAGGTCTTAAAGACCATCATATGGGGATGATGCAATCATTCGGGTTTCGACGTGCGAGCTTTAATTACTTATTTCTTATTATTTTCTTGTTTGGAACATGTACGAATACTTTGTTGGGTGTTCTTATTGATGTGTTTTTACACTGCGGTACTGCACAGCACTCATAATTTTTGGAATTCATTTTTATCACCCGAATTAATTGGATGTTTTGTTTACTTTCTTCACTACGCATAGACACAATGATATGTTTACCTAAGTGTGACGTATTCAAATAAAAATTTTTTTTTACCGGAACATATTATTGGCATCTCCAGGGGCTCCCATCGAGTCAAATGTGTTGAAATTTGGTACCTGGAATATTGTTTTCGTTATTGAATGAAAATATCAAAATTTGGTTAAATTTTTCCAACCGCCGTCATTTTTACGTAGATATTTCTTTTTTCGTGGTTTTGGTGGGTTGAAATTTGGCAGGTACATTGAGATTATGATCGGGTGCATTCGCGTTGGGCGCTTACACGCTTTAAGCGCTTATAAGCTTCGCTCTCTGTGGTCGACTCGCGCTCACAAACGCTTAACACTAAGCGTAAGCTAACCTAACTTTTGTTGTCAATAATTAATAAATTTGTAGGGAAATGTTAAAGCACAGTATTTGCGTGAACTATCGGGCTTTTGCCTACTTGAGTGTAAAAAGAAGATCTGACATTCATCTTTAATGCTCAACGCCAAAGCGTGAGCGTCTCTAAGCGCTAGTAGGCCAACACGAACGCCAATAATCTGTGCTTCTAAGCGTGAGCGCTTAAAGCGTGTAAGCGCCCAACGCGAATACACACTTGTAACCCACGATACACATACACAAACACGATACACATACACACGGTATGCCACTATTTACGCCAAATTCCGTACGCCACGCGCAGTGACGTCACATTCGAGGTTCGAGACTCGGCATTTGACTTGCCGATGCATGGTTTACATGTTATTTTCAAGTGCGGAGAGAATATTTTATTATTTTGAGTGTATCAAGACGTCTAAATTCATTATTTGTATTGTGTTTTTGTTATTATATGTGGGTGTGTGAGTAATTATAATTTACAACGCCAAATTGTGCCGTAGCTAAGTGTAAAAACTGTAATCAAAGTACAAAAGGTTCCGATATAAAATACTTTAGCTTTCCAAAGAAAGAAGATCTGGCAAAACAATGGATAATCGCTTGCCGGAGAGAAGATAAAATAAATCTGAAGAATGGTAAGTTTGAAATTTATTCTGGGTTATATTTGAGGAACACACTAAAGTCTATAATAAGAAGGTAACTACTAAGATTATAAAACTGACAATTTTTTTTTCTCAAAATCTAGTTTTTGGAGACCCTGTGCTCCAAAAACTACATTTTGGAAAAAAATGCATTCAACACCATAAAAATAATGTGTATTTTCGGATTATAATGTGACGGTCACACATTAGTAAATTTAACTTTTTTTCAGCAACGATTTGCTCAATACATTTTGAAGAGAAGTATGTTGAAATTCCTCTGAAACAATCGCTTTTGAATTACTCCCCAAAGAATGCTCGTAATTTAAAGGCTGATGCAGTACCTACATTAAATCTACCTGGAAGTTCATCAGATACTGCTCAAAAGCAGATCCATGAGGATCGCAAAAAGAAGACGCAGAGAAGCGGTGGAAGATATCATGAAGTCATCAGCTAGTACTTCAAGTTGTATACATTAGAAGCACATAACACTGAAACAATTACTGAGGAGTCAGAGCTTCCAAAAAGTGATGAACAACAATTAATTCCAACGTTACCAAATATTGAGTAAGTGAAAAGCAATATTACAAAATTTTGATTCACTATTTTGAATTTTTTGCATTTTGGTATCAATAGTATTTTTTAAGAATTATGTCAATCTTTAAAACAATTGTTGTAGTGTTATGTGGAGTTTCAAGTAAAATAGACTTATTTTATTTTCAGGAGAGATCAGGCTGAACTATTTGATCTCAGACAAAAAGTAAGCGTATTGGAATCACAGAACAAAAATCTTTTGAAGCAAATCGAAGAAGCTAAATCTTCCACTTCCCAAAAATATAACATTCTTTTAGCAAGAGTGTTTACTCCGGGACAAATAAAAAAGTTGTTAAATCCAAAGGAAAATATGAGGGTTCGATGGTCCACAGAGGATTCAGCCATTTCACTGCGAAGTGTAAGCCCTAAAGCTTATAGGTATTTGAGGGCAAATAATTATCCATTACCAGCTATGTCAACAAGAAGTTGGGCAGGCAATGTTGATGTCGATGAGGGGATTTTAAAAAGTGTTATAATACTAATGAAAAAAAAGTCCTCTGATTTCAGTATTCTTGATCGGCTATGTGTTTTGACATTCGATGAAATGTATGTCTCGAACAAAATGGATATAGAGAAAAAACAGGAGCAGGCTGTTGGGCCACACAAAGCTTGTCAGACAGTTATGGCGCGCGGATTGGTTTCAAATTGGAAACAACCCCTTTACTATAAATTTGATCAACCAATGTCAAAAGAAATTCTTGAAGAGATTATTTCAGAACTTTTTCAAGCAAATTTCATTGTGGTTGCCATTTCAAGTGACATGGGTCCTGGAAATGTTTCATTGTGGAATGAACTGAATGTGGGACATAATAAAAGTTGCTATTTTTTTCATCCATGTGACGATGCCTTGAAGATTTTTGTTTTTGCAGACGTGTCCCATCTAATAAAACTCGTAAGAAATCACTTAATCGACCAGGGATTCATCATTGAAGATAAAATAATAAACATTGATTATTTTGAAACGCTCCTTAATATATCTACCTCAGAACTAACTTATGCCCATAAATTGACCCAGCAACATTTCAATGTAAAAGGATCCATGCGACAACAGGTACGTCCAGCAGTGCAACTTTTATCAAACTCAGTGGCAAAAGCCATAAAATATTGTGGAGAGAGTGGTCTCATGCCGAAAAATAGCTTTTGAAAAGAAGCTTCTGATATGGTCCAACTATTCAACAATTGGTTTGATTTGCTCAACTCGCGTTCGAAATTCACTCAGAACTGCCCAGGAAGGAATGCTAAAGAAATCTACTAGATCAAATGATGCTATTCATCAAGTCTTTGGGAGTAGGAACTCACAAGGAATTGATTCCCTTTCAAAAAGGGATTTTACTCACAAATAGATCACTGTCGGAAATGTACAATTATTTAAAGGAAAAATATGATTTGGAGTACATATTAACTTCCAGATTGAACCAAGATGTTCTTGAAAACTTCTTCGCTTATATTCGAGGAATGGGTGGAAGTAATGATCACCCTTCCCCTCTGGACTTCGATGGTACATTCTGGGCAAACACTCAGCAGCAATTTTTACGATAAACCGAAATACAATAGAATCCGATGAGGAGTGTTTGTTGAATATTTTCAAGGACTCTCGCAGCGTAACACCTGATGTAGAAGCCGAAGAAGTTTGCTTAACGCAGAAAATGTTGTTCAACCTATCAAAAACCGGAGAACCGCTTGAAGAAAAAGAACATGTGGAAAATGAAATAATGACAATTTCTTTCGTGGAACCACCTTATTTGGAAGAAGAAGTTATCGACGAAGAAACAATGCAGCTAATGCAAAATTTTGAGGTGGGAGAAAAAGTGAGTCAAGAATCATTGAAATATATAGCAGGCTTTGTAGCATTCAAGTTCAAGAATAAATACTCACTAGAAAAACCCACAGCAAGTATGGATATGAATAAGGCCCCTGACTGGATACAAGCTATTTCTAGAGGTTCTCTTTTACATCCAAATGAAGAATTGTGGAAAGTTGCTTTAAAACTTGAGTCCGAGTTCCATAGAATGCATGGAAACTCTTTGTCTAAAGAGGAGAAAATTTTTCAGAAATTAGCCGAGCACACTATGTCACGAATTAAATCCTCATCTGTGCCTTACGAAGTTGTCCTGTACTTTGCCAGAACTCGAACATATATTAGATTGCGAGACTTGAACAGAAAAATCAGTTTCAAGAATGCTCAAAGGAAACTAGACAAAAAAATGGCGAAATTTACCAATTTCAGGAAATAATTTTTTTTTGTTTAACGTTCTCTTGATTTTGTGTTGTGTAATAAATTATTTAGAAAAATCTTAGCATTTTTTCATCTTTCTTTTTTGGGTGGAGCCAATAATATATTCATAACATTGCGGTTTTTCTATTTTTTTTAATGTTTTGAAATACCTGGTAAAAAATGAATTCAAAAAACTTCCATTTTTATTATTTTCAAAATAATAATAACTGAAAAAATCAGTTTCAATCAAAAAAATCAACCACCATAATTTTAAATTCAATAAAACTTGAACGTCCGCCGCGAAATTACATTGGAACGAGCGAACAACTTCCTCGCGTTTCCTCGAGCATGACGTCACACTCGGCGAGAGAGACAACACTATCATGCGCAATAGCATACTGTGTGTATGTGGTATCGTGTTGTAACCTAAAGGTCATGTCCTTGAAATGAATTTTTAAAATATGTCAACATTGTCAACAGTCAACATAACCTATAAACCTAATATGATTTTTCATTAAATTTCTGATACCGGCAATTCAATAGTTTTGTATATTACCTTTCTAAATAATCTGAATGAGGAAATAATCAAGATCGTCCTAATAATGGCTACTCAAAATATAGGAAATATATCCAAACGTTTGAATATAAATGATTCGTATACCATAAAGTAAGTAATTTTCCGTATACAATTAATATAGGTATTCTTCTCGAATTGAATATTTAAAGCTGTTACCTCATGTAAATTCATTCCAAAGAGGAAACAAATAAAAACATTTGTTTTTGAGAGATTCACACAAAATTTATTTTGTTTTATTGATTCTGAAGAACCTAGTAGAAGAACATGCATCAGAAGGTAATGAATTTTGTGTAAATCTCTTTAAAACAGGTGTTTGCATTTCGTTTTTCATTAGTATTCATCTTCACTCAATGTTAAAATCTCAAATTATTTGCTGAAGTTGAAGTAATATTTTATTTTATTTAAGTAATGATTCAGATGCAACCTAGAGATTGACCTTTCTTTAAATAATTGAAATTGATATCATTTTTGTCACTGGACTTTTATTATCAGCTTTCCCTGGTTTCTAAAAAGTTGTATAACTAGTGCAATTAAAAATATTTTCTTTCAGAAAATGCGAAGAGTTTTTGAGGGTATTACAATCTAAGAATATGTTGAAATTATCTGATAATGACAAAATTGTATTATGCTTAGACTTAGCTTCCAGCTTTGTGGGCACTTCATTTGATAAAGTAAGTTTTTATCAAATATATTTCTTCAAGCGATGTAAACTTCCTTTCCTTGAAATATTTCCGATATAAAATTCAATTTATATTCATGAATGTAAAAGTTACAAATGATTTATAAATATTGTTGGACTATTGTTTGAAACTGATTCTATAGGGAGTGATAAAATTGGAAGAATAAACACTTGTTGTAATTATGTGTTCCATATTGTAATAGTTTATGAATGCTATTTTTACTCAGTAGGTAATAAATTAAAAAATTTTTGTGAAGAAGCATATCGAACTTGTATGAAAATTTGTGATGTGTAGCCTTTAAAGTACTTTCAATTATTAGATGGACTGATTTGTTTGGTGTTCATATACATTCAGAACTGTAGAAATAGTTAAGTCACTGTTATAAAAACTATTGAATTTTTCAAACTATTTTCATTCTTAATCATGAAATTTTAGAATTTAAGTAGGTAGAAAGACTACCCACTACGTACATGAAGTTGTTTATTACTACATGTATTCACATATAATCACTTATTACATTTCACTTTTAGGGAAGTGCGTTACAGTTATGTTCTATGAAACCATCATTATATGAAAAACAGTTGAATACAATTAAAAAGATTCTTGATTTGGATAAGCCATCAAGCATTGCTGAATTGTGTGTAAAGTTCAATTGTACACAGTTGAAAGATGTTGCTGAAAACTTATATTCAAATTATAAGAAGAAAGATAATAAAATCAAAGATGATGCACATCCCCAGTATGCTGCAGCAGCTCTATATACTGCATGTAGGTGAGTTAAAAATTATATGTTCATAAATATATATATATATTTTTTTTTTCTTCTTTAGATTGAACAACATAAAACATCCAAAATCTCAATTTACAACCATTAGCCGCTTAAAACCTAGCCAATGGAGTGCTTTAACTACAGAATTTGAAACATTTGCCAAGTCCATAGGTTTTGAAGGTGATAAATTAAATAGAAAAAAAGATCTACAAAATGTTTGTGAAGATCAAGGTACTATGTCATATCTTATACATTTTATCACATACTAAAATTGATATAATTAACTTTAGATGTGCCAATGGAAGATTGTCATAAATCAACAGATTCAGACAGTAAATCACAAGTTATTGAAGATTATGAAGTATGGAAGGAAAGAATACTAAGGGAGGCTGAGCAGGCTGTGAAGGAAGGACAGGAATGATGTTGATCTGTTTATCTTATATATTTTTTTACCCATTCCAGTTTCTATTAATATTAAATAACAAGTTTAGAAGTTTTAATAACTGAGATTGAATTCTCGCACATCACTTGGTGAAACATCATAAAGAATAAAGTATAAACTTTAAAATAAAAACACTTGGCTTATGTTTTACAATATAAAAAATATTTAGATACTGTATTTAGCAGTAATAAAAAGTCGACATGTTTCGAGTTATGAACTTATTATCAAGACAGTCAGTCTTGATAATGAGTTCATAACTCGAAACATGTCGCCTTTTTATTACTGCTAAATACAGTATCTAAATATTTTTTGTATTGTGAAACATAAGCCTAGTGTTTTTATTTTAAAGTGTATACTTTATTCTTTAGAAGTTTTACTTATCAATTGGTAGAATTTGCGAATTCAAAGAACAGTATGTCAAAGTTGATATTATTCTTTTTAGACTTATAATTATGATACACATTTTTTGATATACCTGCAATCGAGAGAACATGAAAGGTCTAAATAAAAGAATGATTATATCAGAAATGCCTTCATATGCAGGTCAGAAGAATGAGTAATCACGTTATATATATATATATATATATATATATATATATATATATATATATATATATATATATATATATATATATATATATATATATATATATATATATACAGAAATATTGGTCAAACTAGCCAAAATAATGGCTTATGCAATATATTGAATGTAGCTACTGTAAATGAATAAATATAAGCTAGAGTTTTAATACACATCATAGCAGAAATTTTTGGGAGTTTGAACTACACATTCCATAATAAATTTCACATAAAAAAAGAAATATCATATTAATTAAGTTTTATTTTACAAAAATTAAGATGTTTTCGAGTATCAAATTTGATCAAAATAATTGTATATAGAATACACTTGTTAATAATCAAACCTTCTGCCACCTTCACTTCAGTTTTCGAATTGGAAATATCAAAATTATTTAAAAATAAAAATCTTTTTGAGTAAAAATGTTATGAAAAAAATAAGATTTATTCAGTTTTTAATAATAAGCAAGCATGTATCCAGAAAAATATAATTTGAAAAATAAGTCAAACTATATATTCCAAAAATGATTGTACTTGCAACTTTGATTTATTTAGAGATATGTAAAACTAGTTGATAATCCCATTTCAGATGAAAAATGTACTAATATTAACTGAAAATCATCCCTTAAAGTGAAAATGGATCAAAAAAATATGTTTAAACCAGTTTTTAATAATGAACGAGCATATAGGCAGAAAAATATAATTTGAAAAAATAAGTCAAAATTATATTCCAAAAATCATTTTACTTGCAACTTAGATTTTTTTAGGGTTATGGAAAATTAATTTTAATTGTATTTAAGATAAAAAATGTACTAATATTAACTGAAAATCTGAAGTACCTACATATTATTTTGCATTTAAACATTTATAAAATTTAAGACAAGTTATGAATCTTCAATTTTCCAACTTAAACAGATATTCAGATGGATATCTACAACTGATTAAGGTATATATATCACTGAGAGCAGCATATTTGTGGTAGGAGAAACCTTGAAAAAATTATCAAATTACACTGAAATGAGATTTCAAAGTATGAAATGCATAAATTCACATAAAGTATGATAATAAAGTCCTAAAAAAACATTCTACATTTAATTTATAATTTCATTGAATTTATTGCTAGAATAATAGTATAGAAGATAAAAACACTTATTTTGGACATATTAATGAAATTTATACATGCTATATCTTATACAATCTACACAATATACTTCCTATGTAGCAGTAGTACTTAGATTGTAATTCTTTTAATCTAATGAAGAAGTGCTTGAGCATGGAGAAGATCTATCTTTTCTACTTTTCTTACTTTTAGATCTTTCTCTTTTTCTTCCACTGGAAGAACCAGAGCGATTGCTGCAAGTAGAGTCAGCAGGTGAGGAACTGTTAGAATGGTCTTGCAAAAGATCTCTTAAATTAGTTAAATCCTGATCATCTGCTTCCACATCTACATTGAGTGTATCCATATAATCAGTATCAGCTGATTTTTTTGGTGTACCTAAAAAAATAAATGATAAGCATAAAACGACCAATTCAGAAATCGATTTAAAAAAAATATTTTTCCATACTATAAGAAAACATACAATGGAAACCTGGATCTGCATAAAATGAAACGTGTGGTCAAAAAACCAATCCATCAGAATTATATTAATGTACTAGATACCTGACCATGTTGCTATGACTCAATGTGATTAAATTGAAAAGAAATTTTTATTGTGATTCAATTCTTCATGAAATAACCCTTAATGAAAATGAAGATATTACTTGCGTGAATTCATTATAAATATTCAAAATCCTAAGAATATTTTATGATTAATGTGAAATCTATAAGATGATGAAAAAGTAGTTGAAAAATTAGAAAAGATATATCAGGCATAACACCTTTATCAATAATATTATTATGAATGTATCAACAATGAAGTTTAAAGAATAAAGAAAATGCTAATGTGGATTCCTATGTCCATCTTTCTTAGTTTCTACTGAAATATAAAAGGTGCTGCTTCTTTTTGAAAAATGATAATTCATAAGTCAACTAATTCTCATATCAGAATTTAATATAGTTACCTTTTGATCGTCTCTTGCCATTCCGCTCCTTCTTTTTCTTCCGTCTTTTATCACCAGGACTCCAATCTGCATCATCCTCATCATCACTCAAACCACTATCTCTGTATGAATTTTCTTGATCTTTAGTGCTATTGTTAATAGCAACCTTTCGTGCTGCATTCTTTTGCCTGCTTTTTCCATCAACCATACATTTTTCTAGATGGGTAGCAAATCTGGTTGCAGCTACAGCCCTATCACAATAAGGGCAAACGCACTCCTGTGTCTTTTTTATATTATATTGAGAAAGAATATCAATATCTACACCTTTCTCTGTTTCTAGTGCATCTACTTCACCATCTAGATCAAATGCTTTTGTTTTAGCTTTTCGATGAATGTCGAATATTATTCCTAAGGTTAGTTCATCTATTAAGTTATTCAAAAATTTTTCTGTTGATGTTCTTAGTAATTGTTTATTAGTAATAATTTCATGGAAATCTCTATTCAACTTGGAAAACAATTCCTTCATGTCTTCTTTATAGCGAGACATTAATTAAGGTCGCTCATTTACAACTTCAAATTCAAAATTTCTTGAAAACGTAATAACAATAACACTGTGGAAAAGACTAGATTGTGTTCTTCTTATAAGATAAGAATGACAAGTGTGAAGTGATTATTTTTTTTTTCTATATAAAATATGTGAGGTTGGAGTTGAACTAGTATAACCGTTGACTTGTCATTTTAATTCGAACTGCGACATCTATGTACGAAAAGCTTTAATAAGGTTTTGTGAAGTTATTAGTACATTATCTTCCTTATTATTTTGATATGAAATCGTTAATATCGACTAAACATTTATTCTGGCTTACGTAAAGCTCTGATAGGTGTCTCTAGGTTAGGAATATCTATAATTTAGCCTGACGTGAACGTAGTGAACGAATATTATTCCTTACTCCGAATTAATCCTTATATTACTCCGACTGTCCGACCCGACTAGTTTGTCATCATGATTGTGAGTTTAGGGATACCTACAAGATAAAATATTAATTTTGAAATCAAAATACCTTCGCTTCGAATAAGCTTTTTTATGAAAAATGTTTTCAGACGTTCTGGCATGAAGGAGCTCTTTAACACTATTGCTAGTTAAAATACCTCTGGGTTTCAAAGATATCTGAAATGAAGTTCGTAAGAATCCGCATCTTTTTAATTAATTATTTTGATCTTTTCGAGATTTAGAATTAATGGAAAATTACTATATTATGTATAGTTTAATGATCAATTATGAATAATTGAATTGAAAACAGAGAAAATTTGAAATTTAGTATTAACCTAAGCTATCTAGATGGTAAAATTTTTTTTCCAATTGGCGAAAAAAAAGATATAAGGAAACAAAATCAAACACGTAAGCAGACGTAATAATAAAATATTTATTCAAACTCAACTAAAAGGCAAACGCAAAACAGATAAACAAAAGAATATAAACACAAACTAAAAATTAAAATATCTGGGCTCTCTCAGCTTTAGGTATTTACTCACTAATACTTATTCTAGTTTATAAGATTATTACATAATATGAACTCTAATATTTATTATTGTTAGGAATCAAGGTGCAATTAACAGATGATTTGCTATATTCAAATTGCCTCTTCTGGCTTAGGTTTTGCTAGCAATTTTTTTTCGCATTTATGGACTGATTTTTGGTGGAGAATCTTTAAGGAAGTGAATTTTTATTATGAGGAATATTTTTCTTATTTATGAGTCCGGATAGACCCATAACATGTTTTTCTGTATCGCCACTGTGTACCGCCATTGCCCTTAATGTTGGATAAATAGGTGCAGTAATTTTCTCAACAGCTTCAAGTTGATCA
Source organism: Cynegetis impunctata (assembly GCA_030704885.1). Taxonomy (NCBI): domain Eukaryota; kingdom Metazoa; phylum Arthropoda; class Insecta; order Coleoptera; family Coccinellidae; genus Cynegetis; species Cynegetis impunctata. The sequence continues at coordinate 287,613 of JARQZK010002976.1, forward strand.
AAGGATGATATATTTTTTATTTCTTGAGTTATTGATGCTATCAATTTTTCTTCCTAATTTCCAAGTCTTGGGTCGTTTTGTTTGGATTAGGGTTAGATTCATTTATGACATTTACTAATTTGTCCTTTTCTATAGCTCAATAACTACTAGTCTCGTCTACAATTAATGCATATTCTTCATCTGGAAAAATAGCTATATATGTATGTGTAGGTACAAGATACAATACATTTAAAATATCTTGCAAATTCAAAATGCTGTTACTCTTGACACACCTTGGCAGGCGCGGATCCAGGCCCGACTTTTGGGAGGGAAACTTTTATATATTCAAAAGCCAAAAGGTACTGGTATTTTGGGCAATAGTAAATCGAGTAGCTCCTAATCAAAACAATTAGGTGGGGCCCGGGCCATTTGGGAGGGGGGGGAGGCGTTCCGCCAGCCCCCCACCCTCTGGATCCGCGCCTGCACCTTGGTAATATAGGCTAAGACAAATGTAGCTATAGTAATGTTCTTGTATTGGGATTACTTAATTTCAATAAAGATTATTATTAAGTATAGTATTATTACAAACATCCACCATCTTTTAAAAATTTATGGTCAAAATAAAATCAATCTCAACTTACCAATTAACCCACCAAGTAGCAAGACAAGAGGGTTTGCATATATATTTGTGACACAACTGACCATTTACAACTGATTTTCATAAACAAAAAAATTTCAATCGTTAAAACATAACCTAGAATTCAAAGGAGCCAGAGTGCATTTTTGTCTGTAGCCGCGAGTTAGGTATCGCCCCCACACTTAACCATGACATGTAATCAGTGGCGTAGATAGCTTTTTGCGATGGGGGGGATGAAAATTTTACTTAGGAAGGAAGAAGTCAACCAAAATCTCCTCGCACTTCTTCTCTCTCAAAATTTTATTCTACCTATACTAATGAACGAAACTGCTCGTGCTTTAGATATAATACTATACTATTAAAAAAAAGCTCGAGCAGTTTTGTTTGATAGTAAGTAAGAACAGTATACAATTTAGAAAGAGAAAAAGTGCGAGGTGATTTCGGTTGAGTTCTTTCTTTCGAAATAAAAATTTTCCATTAGAGCCATTTGAACTTTTTTAAAGACGTTTTTTGCTCATATAGTGACCGATACTAATTAAACATTGAATAAAATATGCTCAAAACTACTAGTTGCTTTACCCAAAATTAGAAAAACGATTCAATTTCTTGATTTACTCTTATGTTAAGATTATGAATAGATTTTTACTTTGCATGTGCCCAATCTGAGCATAATTATAGCGAGCGACCATTTCGTGGCTCCTGATTGGTCGGCCTGTTCGAAGCGCCGAAATTATACAATACTAAATTGCACAGCCGTCACGAAAACATATCTAGATGATTTTTATGTAATTCCACATACATAATATCAAAAGAAGTGCTAGTAGTGCTTAGTAAATTTCATGTATTCTTAAATACGCAGATACGAAGACTTTTATTCATTTCTACTATAATTTTTGTTGGCTCATGGGGGGGATTGATCCCCTTGATCCCCCCCTATCTACGCCACTGCATGTAATACTACAAAAAAAATGTCTTTTGATTGGATTGTGTGTTCATCATTCGATTCGTATCTCGCCCCCAATACAATAAAATGTGATACTAAAGAAAAAGTGGTATTTTTTGGTGTATGTACTAGCGCCCCATCGGTTGAGAAACGCATACATATATCTTATAATATTTTGAGAAGGTTTATTTTAAAAATGAAAATGTTCTAATTACTTGGCGTTTCTTCAACTTTTAAAAGTAATTTGGAGGTATTTTATAATCGCTGTGTATGCGAATTTTTCAATATCTCACTTTTGGGCTTTCTGGGGTGAGCAGTCAAAATCATGGTGGGTCGTACCCCCAAGCTCCCCCGTAGTTATACCAATGGGTACAGAAAAAACAAGAACAATTTTCTGAATTGATGATTATTGTTACCAGCACAAGTTTCGAGAAACTAATTTAGAATATTCAATTTCATATGTCATAGTAGGATAGTTGATGATGAAATATCAGTAGGGGGAAGTCGGTGAATTGTGCGCACCTAAGAAGCCGGGTTGATATTTTCTTAAATATAGCATCTAGAATTCTAAATTTTGGCATAGATATTCTTCATTGTATATGGTATAACATGATGGAATAATCCAAAATAATATGTTCTAAGCTTGAAAACGAAATGAGACATAAACTGACAATGTGCATGATTATCTACCTTATGCGCATCAGTCAGGGTAACTGTGCGCAACCAGAAATCTGTAAATATAATATGGTGTATCAAGGCAAGTGCTCTCGTGCAAAATTCAGCCTTGCAGTTCAGTGTTCACGGGAAAGCGGTGGTCCAGTAGCCCTAGTTCGAGAAGATAATCCAGCATCATGAAGACGCCTCCTAACTGTCCACTTACTTATGCTCACATTTCTCACTTCTTGTAAATGATTTCGAAGGAAAACTGCTGTCACCGTTCGGTTTTTCAATACAGTAGAAGTGAGCTAGCGGTCGGCTCTAGCTGTTGTACTCCATATTCCTCCTGAACCAGTTCTTCGGGTGAGCAGACCAGTCTCTTCGTACCATTGAGATACTCGTTGCACACTGGAGGGACTCACAACAAAGTTTCTCGTAGTTTCGCGCTTACCGCGGCCATCTTCAATAACTGCCACAATTCGTGCCACAATGACAGGATCTATAACCATTTCACTAACCATAACAATAATGCTAAATCGGACAATGCAATTGAGAAGTGAAAACATGCATGGAAAGCACAAATATGATGATGATGATGGTTATCAGGAATTTCGATGAAGGACCCCTTTTTCATCAAACTTTGAACAAAACAACAATTGACATTCAGAGATAGTGCCTACTTCTATTGGTGTAGTGTTGCAACCCAGTGCCAAGAAAAAATAATTTGTAAAACTTGAAATTTCAAAAATCATTGCAAATAACGCGATGACTCTGATTTTATGCTCGGCAGTGTGTATATATATATATATATATATATATATATATATATATATATATATATATATATATATATATATATATATATATATATATATATATATATATATATATATATATATAGGGCAAGGTTGCTCACAAGTCAAGTCGTACGTATACCAAGCTAGTTAGTTGAGTATGTTAGGTACGCTGGCTAGTATTTGGGAGGTCTCGGGTTCAAACCCCGGGGCCGACTGGTCTGCCATGAGGTTTTTTCAGAGGTTTCCTCATGGTAATGTGAGTCACTGCATGCAAACTTATAAGTCGAATGCTGGGCCAGTATTAATCCTCTGAACCCTACCCACACTTCCTATGTTCCATAAATATCCCTCTCTTATCCTTAATGCGCTTGTACATACAAGTGTATCCTCTGATCTGGCTGAAGGAGTTAATCCCAAACTCAAGCTGCCCGTCTCCCTGACACATACTTCAGGGAGGAATGAAACACGTGTGTTTCCTTGTTTTTCCTTTTTTCAAGTCGTACCAGTGCTTAATTCGTACCACTTGAAGTTTGAACGAACTACGGCGACAACAGCAGATACGACTGCAACTAGATATACATTCGAGTCAACTAAGTTGCATTATGTATTATTATCCGCCAGAACAAGCATCGCTATAAATCCAATCATCAAGTAAGTTTATTCCAATTTTCTTATAATTTTCTCCATATGTTCGGTAGTTAATCTTGCATGTAAATTATTCATGAAATTATGTTCCCCATTGAATATAAATTCAATAGTATTCACATAATCGTTTGGTCGAAACGAAATATTGTAAATTTCATTCAATGCTAGGTTATTTTTGCTTTTAAATTCAAATTTTGCCGTGTCTTAAGTCGTACCCATATTAGGTTCCTAAGTCGTACTGGTACGACTTAAGACATTATTTCTTGTTTTTTTCCTATTGTCATTTTCTATTGTTGCTTTTATTTTTATTTGTTGGCCATAATTATGTCAACGCAAACAAAGCGAATTTATAATAAGTGGAAACAAGAAGATATGGACGCGGCGACAAACAAATTATCGGACACTTTACGTACTCCTCAGTTGGAAATCAATAATAATCAAGAAGAGATTTCTGCAGTGGTTACAGAAGAAAGTGAAGAAATTCATGAGGTAGACACAGATTCGCCTAAAATAAAACTGCAATTGAATATTTTAGCTCCTATTCCAATAACAAACCAAAGCAAAGAGTTCCGTGGATCCTCTACCTCGTCAGTCGAAATAACTTCAACGCAAAATAAAGAAAACATAAAAAATGCAGTGAATAAAAGAAACGCTGTAATTAATAAAAAGGAATTAGCATTGATAATTAAAAAAAAGGAAAAGCGATTGGCACTGTTTTATTTGTGGAGAAGATCGAAATGACAACATGATTCAATGTTTGAAATGCAGATCATTGGTGCACGATGTATGTGCTGGAGATGACAAAAAAACAAAGAAATTTATATGTGATGTTTGTACTTAATGTTAATACCTTTGTGTTATGTAAACAGATTAATAAAAAATACGTTTTAAGCATTATTGTTGCTTAATTGAATTTGAAATTTGAAAGGTACGACTTAGGCTATAGGTGGTACGACTTAAGAAACCGGTTGCCTTAGTCGTACCGATCTGAGTTTTCGAAGATTTGATTTATTTTATGTGAAAGCATTTAGATTTTCTAATTTCGTTATAATGAATAAGAACTATATTGACACTAGTTCTGGATAACATATTTAATTTCTATTTATATGATGAATCCTAATTTTTATAAAATTTCTTTCTTAAGGGGTACGACTTAAGCAACCTTACCCTATATATATATATATATATATATATATATATATATATATATATATATATATATATATATATATATATATATTTATTTCTACTTTTTAATTAGGTTTCCTATTTAAAATTGATTTTTCAAAATATAATTCAATCCATCAGAATCGCATGCATTTCGTGCGAAAAATACGACCTTAGTGCTTCTCACGAATATTTTATTTATTTTTCATCTTCTACTATCTTCAACTCCAACTGTCCTCAATATGACTGACGAAGAAACATAATTTTCTCCAAAAATGCACAAGGATTGAGTAAAAAGTGTTTCTTCCAACTTAGTATTCCATCAACTATAATCAATAATGAGCATTTACTTCTATACTTAGTGTTCATTATTAAAAATACTTAACAACAATGCAACATTATAATATGTTATTCGACAGTGATGGATGATAATTGAATTAATTAGTTATATAATGAGTTAAACTATCGTTAATAATATTTGAAAGATTAACAAGATTAAAACGAAATGACTAAATGTTCAAATCGTTATTCACATTATAAATGAAGTAACACTTTTTTGAATGAATTGAAGAAAATTGATTCAATAAAACGTAATGAATATTTCTACATTCAGGGAAAAAAATATCTGCTGAAGATCAGAAACTTTAAAAGAGAATCCTGTATATTTTTTTCAAATTCGTTTGTAATAAGCCCCTTTAGTCAAATAATTAAACAATGTATTATACTTGTACTTCAGTCCGTTGTGTGATACTGAATATCAAGGAATGTTTAATTATATTCATTGTATAATTTTTTATTAAGTAAATTTTGGGACTTTTTCTATTTTTGATTGTAGTTTATTTGCTTTCTATTATTAGTCTGATTTTCCTAGAAAATAAAAGATTAAGTGTTCACTTAATTATGATATGCGCATTATATATATATATATATATATATATATATATATATATATATATATATATATATATATATATATATATATATATATATATATATATATATATATATATAGCATCAGTTTTTTTTCCACTTAGGTATTCATTAGTGTGTTTAACTGTACCAACGATGCCCCTAATTTGTTGATAATACTGTCAACATGATAGTTCCATGACAAACTTTCATATAAAACAAGTCCTGAGTACTCAGGCGAGATTGGTTTTTCCAGCTGCAGATTATTTCTTTTCAAGTATAATAAGTCATTGTTGGATCTTTTGTTCGATTCAAAGTCAATGAAAACAGTCAGTTCTATTCTCATTATAATTGAGCCACTGGCCCCTTCCTAAGATAGAGGAGAGGTCCAACCACAGAACCTTGTGGTACGCTTTGTTTTAAGTATTAGTACGTACTGCGATGTTTATCTACTTCGGTGAACTGACGTCTACTTTTTAAGTAGCTCTCGAATAGTTGGTAGAGCATCCCATTGAATTCCATAATTCAGTTTTCTTCTTTCATAAATTTTCATTTATGATTTAATATGTTTGACGTGTTTTGGTACACTGTAGGTACTTTCATCAGATACTAAGAGCTGAGAACTGGAAACATAATTATTTAAAAATCAAATTATGAAAAATATACCATGGTCAATTTATACTACACAAAGTGAGCAAGGAAAATTTTTCAATAGTTAAAAAAATTATCAAACAATTTTCCAAGGGAGCTGGTTATATGTATTCCTCGACGAGAAGTCTACATTCACAATCCAACAGTGAATTATAGAAATCGTCAAGTCAACTCAAAATCTGCTTTCGATCTTATTAGACCTCACCAGTGCAGCTTCTCTCTCTCCATGGCTCTATAGTTCTACTGGACCCAGGCCTCCCCTATCTTCCTCCTCCAATCGTCTCTGCTCATGGCTACTCTCTCCCAGTTTCTCACTCGTAGGAGTTCGGCTGCATCTTTCGCGACGTTCTCTGCCCAACGACGTCGAGGTCTTCCCCTGGCCCTCGTTCCTTCGAAGTTTGCCTTGTATATCCTTTTTGGCGTCCTTTCATTTGGCATTCTAATCATGTGTCCAGCCCACTTCAGTCTTAATAATTTGATGAATGTTACCACGTCTGGGGATTTATAAAGTTCTTTCAGTTCGTGGTTGTATCTTATTCTCCAACCTTCTTCTTCTTGTATTGGACCGAAGATTTTTCGGAGTATCGTTCTCTCAAATCTTAGGAGCCTTTCTTCGTTTCTCATTGTCAGTGTCCAAGTTTGGCTTCCATATATCACCACTAGTCTAATCATTGTTTGGTAGATCTTTATCTTTGTGTTACGATTAAATATAGTTGACTTAAACGTATTTTGGAGTGAATAGTATGCTCTGTTTCCGGCCATTATTCGTCGTTGTACTTCTTGTGTTATATCGCTGTTCTCATTTATTTGGGATCCCAGGTAATTAAAATGCTGTACTACTTCAAAGTTTCGATCTTCAATGGTTAGGTTTTGCCCCATTCTTCTGGTTGGTTTTATGGTTAAGCATTTTGTTTTTTCTTCGTGTACTTCTAAGCCAATTTCTTGTGCCTTGGTCTCCAGTTTGTTGTACGCGTCTTTTAGGTCTAATACAGATCTTGCCATGAGATTCAGGTCGTCTGCGTATCCCACAATTTGTTGGGACTTATTTGCTAAGGTAACATTCGTTTGTACTTTTGTTTCCTTTATAGCTTTTTCTAACAATATGTTGAATAGTATGGGTGCTAGACTATCTCCTTGCCGCAGTCCTTTGTTCGTATTGAAGCTCTCTGATAGTTTGCCTTGTATTATTACTTGGGAATTTGTGTTGTTCATAGTTATTCTGGTTAGATTAATGTATTTTTGTGGCACTCCATATTCTTCCATTATGACGTATAGCGTCTCTCTGTCTGAGTTATTTAACCAACTTCTAATTGTTCCCCAATACAAATCACTGTCGGGAATATCTGGATAACAACCCAGAGCGCCCTCCAACAAGGATATTGGAAACCTTCCTGACATGAAACTACTAGTCTACTCTGCAACTATGGCGTAGGTATGTGGTTCCAAAGCACGCTAACTTAGCGTTTTGAAAAAATCTGGACATACTCGCGAGAGAGCGCTTCATAAATACTTGTCGCGATATTCCGCTATATTCAAAATCAAATCATTAAAAATATACAAGTTGACAATGGTCAATTTAATGTACTACATAAAGCGAACAATAAAAATTCTTCAATAATTTAAAAAATTAATTATCAAACAACTTTTTAAGGGAGCTGGTTATATGTATTCCGCGACTGGAATTCTACATTCAATATCCAACAGTGAATTGTAGAAATCGCCAAGTCACCCCGACTCAAAATCTACACACAGCTGTTTCGATCTTATTATATCTCATCAGTGCAGCTTATTTGAATCTGAGTGAATTAACAAATTTATAATTGTTCCCCAATACAAATCGCGGTCGGGACTACTATCTTGATAACAACCCAGAGCGCCCTTCATCAAGGATATTGGAAAACAACCATTCGCCACTTCAAGGCCGTAACCAGCACTGCTTTCTAGAGGTGGCTGAACAAATTCTTGAGGGGGCTTGTTTTTTACATACTAAAATAAATATACGTGAAAAAAAGATAGGAATATACAGCTTTTTCTGTCTTTTTACCTAGAAGAGTATACTGGAAAACGAATATTAATTGAAAAACATTTTGGAAAAATAAAAAAATTTATTCTAATAAAAATACTAAGTAAAAAATCTCCTTTCTTCTTCCGGTGCCATACCCGGTTTCGGGCGTAGGCGACCTCTCTACAACTATTCGTGCTGTGCGTGATACAGTGATACACTAATAGAAATAAAAAATATTAAAAAGAATAAAAATGTACTTTCATCATTAAATATAAACAAATAAATATACCTATCTATAGACGTTTATATCATAGAGCAACTTTTTGGAGGAAGGTTATAGATTTAGAAATGCAGCCTACAAATTTATGTTTGAAGATTTAGCTGTATTTGCATTTACTCTTCTAATATTACCGTCATCCAATTCATTCGTGGAGAGGTTATTTTCATTGATTAATATTGTTAAATGTAAAATTCGAAATAAAATGATACTAAAAATGTTGAATTCAGTTGTGTCACTTGGAAATAAATGAGATTTGCTGTAAATAATTTGAGCCTAGCAAAGCTATGCATGCAAAATTCAATTCTGATAAGTATTAGTAGCAGAACCAGGGCCGGCCTAAGGGGTGTGCGAAGTATGCAGCCGCACACTCAAGCCTTTTGGAGGGGCATTAAATTGACCAATTTTTGTAAAAAAAAAATAATAAATTTGGAAAATTTTTAGAAACTGATTTGAATATTGGGCAGAAATATTTAAACTATACTCGCCGGCATATCATTGAAAGCTTGGACACTAAACAGCTCTACACTTCCCTCTACACCCCTCGCCCAGCGTCGTTGCCAGTTTGTGGGTTGAAAAATTAATTCACACAGCTGAAAATCCCAAGCTTCCAATGATTTGCCGCCGACTATAGAAGGAATTTTGTCTTAAAACTATTATAGTTAAAATTCAAGGTAAAACCAAAGATCTACCCGTTACCCCAATGAGTTCTGAAATACAGTAAGTCTGATGCCCTTGACCAAGGTCCAAGGTAAGTAGAACAGTCGTCTCGTGGCGGGACGCGGAAAGTGTTGTGACTCATCTTCCTGCCTCCCTCCCCCACCCCGACTTTGCTTTTCTAGCCAATTGGCGTCTGAAATTAAGATAGTAAATTCATTCTCTGAAATGAAAGCAAGAAAAGCCCTTGTATAAAATGTATAATAAAAGAGACTATGTACTATCCTAATAGTTAATAATTTTTTTTTGTGTTTGGGCCATTAATAAACACTGTAATTATTGGTTCACTATGTCCTGTTGCTTTATTTTCTTTTACCCATGACATATGGAAATTTATCTTAGGTCCGGTGATTCCCGCATTAGCTAGGTATTTATTCTTAGAGTAATTGCAGTATAAGCATAAAAATCATTGCAACGTAACCTAGAGTTAAGCTTTCATTAGTTTATTTGACATAATAGTGGTTATAGTACAAGGAAGAGTACTGAACATATCAAGTCAATCGATAATGAATCAAATTGTCATACATAAATTTAATGTTCTACAAGGCGCAAAAGTGCACAAAAACTGTGTGTTTGGACCTTAAATTTGAAAAAATTCCATACCTCCCAGACCCCCCGGAAGGGGCATAAAATTTGAGTCTAGCACACTTGCAATTTTCGCCTAAGGCCGGCCCTGAGCAGAACCAATCCACAACTTCAAGCACAGACAAAGATGATGATGTAATGATGTTTCGTGAACATTTTATATAAAAATAAAGATATTTGTAACAGAATCGTGGTTTCGATTGTAATAGTAATTTAAGTAAAAAGTCCCGAAAGTACCTATTATTGTTTTTCGGACGAGTAGGCAACATGTTGGGTGCATTATTTTTTCGTGCAGTTGCGAAAAAATCATGATTTGCGATTTTGGGCGACAAATTAGCAGCAAAATACGTATGAAATGACTCCTAGAATAAGTGAATTTTATATGAATAATACTTGTTACCAATGTTACCCCGTTAACATGTAGCAATCACGGTTGCGCTTTTGGGCGACAAATCAGCGTCTAAACTGTAACACGGCTCTGAAAAATGTGGCAACCCTGATGGTATCCGCTCGTTTGTCGCTATTTCATTTTAGGATAAAAAACGTCAACATGTTTTGCGGGTTAAAAGATGCCGCAAATAAGAAATTTCAAGTCAGTTTTACAATTAGGTAGATTTGTTTATAACTAGGCTAGTTTTATGTTTCAACGCAGACATAAACATTTTTGGTTTGTAATAATTCTGGTATCTTTTCTAGAGGGGGCTCAGCCCTCTCTGGCACCCCCCTGGGTACTGTCCTGCACCTCTTAGATCGAAAATGCAGAATCCCGTAGCTAGAATAAATATATATGTATATATATATATATATATATATATATTTATATATATTCATATATATATATATATATATATATATATATATATATATATATATATATATATATATATATATATATTTATATATATTCATATATATATATATATATATATATATATATATATATATATATATATATAGGTGTATATATATATATATATATACATATATATATATATATATATATATATATATAATATATATATTTATATATATATTTATATATATATATATATATATATATATAGTAGACATTTCATGTCATTATTATTATTACTATTATTATCATCATCATTATTCCATCATGAATGTCAAGAGGCATGAAACAACCCCAAGGGGTGTGTAACTTGAACCATAGGATCATTAGTGTGTACGAACTCGTAATGGAAAATGGCATATATTCGGATGTGATCTGTATCTTTTTTTATTTAGAGCACTTTGAGTTGAACAACAAGAAAAAAGCTAAGAGGAAAGAAAAAATTTTGACAAAGAAAACTTTATTTCGTTCTTAAAATATATTTCGATTTAAATACATATTTCTTCGATCAAAAATTACCGTCCTATACGCATATTTGGAAGTTTCTGAATTTTTTTTCCAAACACTGAAAGCTCGTCCGGTAAACAACGAAACTCATAGTCAGCATTTGTCATTGTGCATCACATCATCAATGGTTTATACACGACTTCTTTTTCCTTAAAAGGCGCTCATCACGTTCTCAGAACATACTCTTTATATTGATTCACTCATTGCCGCTATTAACAATCATTCAACTTCTCAGTTGCCATTTAAAAGTTTACGAGTTACTTGAATTGGCAGACAAAAGGAATGGCCGAGAATAAAATTAACCTTTCGGCGAATGGAATCGAAAGATCTGTTAGATATGATTCTTCTTTCGGTTATTTAGGACATGATTAGTATTCCCGAGATGTAAGCAAATGAGTGGCGATGACGGTCTTATAAAAGTACCTAAGGAAATGATCATAGATAAAGCGTAGGTAAGTAATTATTAAATTTGTTTGTGATTATACTTCTCAATTCTTGAAAAATGAAGTTGATACTAACATTAAAGCCTTGTTCGCATTAGGCTAGTAATTTAGTCGAGTGGCCAGTAATTTAGTAACTAAAATACTCGCTACTGCCCAAAAATCGTTCGCACTTCAGTCCAGTAGAGTTCACAAGTGAGTTGTTTTTCAGGATGCAGCCTGCAACGCAATAAAGTAACCAAACTGATTAAGCTAATCGTTATAGCTTTTTTTAGAAGGGGTGGACGAAGAAATCTGTGTGATTAGTAAAAAGAAACTATGGGTACGAAAATGGATCAATAAAACAGGTAAACTGGGCAGGCGCGGATCCAGAGGGGGGAACTGGGGGAAGGTTCCCCCTCCAAATGGCCCGGGCCTCACCTAATTGTTTTGATTGGGAGCTACTCGATTTACCATTGCCCAAAATACCAGTACCTTTTGGCTTTTGAATATATAAAAGTCCCCCCCCCAAAGTCGGGCCTGGATCCGCGCCTGAAACTAGGAGCTATACGAATTGTCTTCTGAAGGAATTATAGCATTGAGAGGTCCCAAAGAATACTGCGGTACTTTGAGAATGTCTGAAAATTGTGTAGAGTTTCTGTTAATGAAAATACACTATGAAATTCAGCTTAAAGATACCCTTTTAAGAAGTGCGATTCCGGCAGTTACAAAAAAATTACACGCATTATGTTTTTAATTTTCAATTCAATTTCCTTTCCTTAATCTGTTTGTTTTAATAATGTGGGGACTTAATATTCCTCAAGCACTGATGTTCTACATATTCGGAAACCAATTTTGAAGTGGTTTCTTCGCTCCAGCGAAAGGACATTTTGGCGGTAACTAATGCACTCGAATAATGTCGGCCGGTTCAGACTTGTTGAGCCGGTGAAACAGTGAGTAGTAACGCGTAGTGGGGGTGCTACTCGCCCGAGAAAATAGAACCAAATGAATTGACTCGACTAAACGATTTACTAAACGACTCTACTAAATTTTCGTAGTTCGGACACGTTTAGTTACTAAATTACTCGCTACTCGACTAAATTACTAGCCTAATACGAACATGCCTTGAGGAACGGATGCTTTTCGTAGTGAAGTCTGTGATTATGAAAATAATAGTTAATACAAGTATAACTGTTACATTTGCTGAAAATATATTTTTATATATAATTTGCATTAATAAAAAAAGAATATTTATTCTGCAACAAGACAGGTTCTTCCGTTTTTGTTACACGTTTTTATAGTCTAACTAAGCCTAGAGACAAATTAAACTGAAATTAATTTTCTCTCAATATCAACTTCGCTTAGTGGCAAACAAATCTATCAATATATAAAACAAATGCATGAGCATCATCAGATAGTGAAGCGTACGAGAATCTCGTTTTCAAAAGTCTCGTATGGTTTTATCTCGTTTTCGAGACGATACTCGGACAAGACGAGACGAGACTTTCATAGATCTTGTCTCAAGTCTCGTGCATGAGGTTTTCCGTCTCGTACGAGACTCTTGCAGGTTTCTACGTGCGGACTAAATTAACTGAAAAAAATAAAATCAATAATTTTTTTATTAAAAATATTGTAGGTATCAACTACACTAATTTTTTTTGATGAAAAAATGATTTATATCATACCAAGAATTGCTTTTATAAGTCGCTACCGGCGTTATCGGTTAACGGTCATAAGGTACTTTGTTTACTTTTCTTTGCTTCTTCCTTCTAAAGGGCGCCGCCACCGTCTTTGATATCTTTGAAGTTTGAACCATATTCCGACTGCCATAAAATATGCGATATATATGTATCCGGTGTCCTATTGTGTCCCAAGTAAAAAAAGATATTATTAAATATAAAAGCTCTAATTTCCAGTCAGGCGCGGATCCAGGCCCGACTTTTAGGGGGGGAACTTTTAGATATTCAAAATCCAAAAGGTACTGGTATTTTGGGCAATGGTAAATCGAATAGTTCCCAATCAAAACACCAATTGCAAAAATATTCGAAACCTGTATTCACAGACATTAAACATAAGGATAAGCTTACACGGATTTAGTTTGACTTCTGATTTTGAAAAATAAAGAAAAAAGTTTTTTCCTCACTAAGTCCGAACGTTTTCCGTCTTTCAGAAAGAATATCCGCAACTCGAATTATCAGTTATGTTTTACCCCAAGTAAAGAACAGAAGAAAAATAAAAACGAATATATTTATATACCTACAATTTGGTAGTTTAAAAAGTTTCTATTTCAAAACAATTCTTCAAATTACTATGTACATTGAAAACAAATGTGGATATCTTCATAAAATAGTCGAAAAAAATAAGTAAACAGAAAAGTGAATAAATCAAAGAAAAGCAATAAAGAAATGCTATTTGAAAATTGCACCCATTTGCACTAGTGATATTAGAGACAGAGTTTTTGATTTTGCAAAACGATTAATAACATTTTATGGTTCAACTGTGTTATCGTGGTGAATGTGCAAAAGTGCGAGTCTAATCAGTCTCTTCCATGTTGGTTCATATTTATATTATTTCTGACCTTATTGCATTTACATTCCGTATCCGTACTTTCAACATCTTAGTTTCAGAAATTGAATCAAATCAAATTTTTGCTGATCTTGTAATTATTTCAGCCTTAGTATGCCAAATAATAGGGAAGCCAGCAAAATTTAAGGGGGGCCCAGACCAAGCCATTTGGGAGGGGAACGTTCCCCCAGTTCCCCTCCCCTGGATCCGCGCCTGTTTCCAGGAAGTTTGAATTGATTTTTCCTTTTTGGGTGCGTGGATATTAATTATTCGAGTTTTTGGGTACACTGCGGAATGGTGTTTTCTTTACTAATTTCATTTCTAAAATAATTAAATAGTATTAAATTTTCATTATGTTTAGATGTATTACTCTTGAATACATAATGTTATCTTTCAACAATTGTAATTTTTTCTCCGACTCTTACATTATAGCAAGTACCTAGTTATAGTGTGTTCCTTATTGCACTGAAACAATAAAATTCTGCATGGCGAGATTTCGATACTTTTACGAGACTCTCGTTCGAGAAACGAGACGAAAACGAGATTATTTATTCGGTGAGACGAGACAGATCAACGAAAAAGAGCTATAGCTATTGAAATGGCGGCGATAAAGGAAGAGAGTTGAAACCCCCAAATAATACTTCCCTAACCTTCATCCAATTCAAGTATCAAATTTCAAACCATCTAACTCAATCTGCAAGAGCTGTGGAGGTGCTCAAACCTCCAAAACCAGGGCCGACTCAAAGGTAGGTTGTTGCCACCCGGGTGTACGATATAATTTCCCGCCCTTCGTCATCAGAATGACAATAATAACTGCGTTGATTTGAAATTTTTTTAATTTTTAGACATTTGTTAATCTGTTTAAGAAATAAACTAATTTAATATAAAAATGATAAAGGTTCCTTTTTATAAACTATCTTATTTTGTTGGTACCTACAGGTACCTAATAAAAAAAATGTACCTATTTCAAACAAACATAATAAAGATAGTACTTTCATATAAACCTTGGTCCATATAAAAAAGAAGTACTTAACCTATAGGTACCTACCTACATAATTTTGTATTAATCTTTTATTCTTTACTAGCACTTTGAAGTCTTTGAACTTATCATAGCTAAATTTGTAAGCCTATTCTGGATCATATCAGATCTCAAATGATTATTTTTAATTTTGAAAAAGATATCGCACCATGAGCAAAAATGCATCGTTAAAAAAACCGTAAAGGTACACATAACTTGGGAAGAGTATTAATTAAATCATTAGTCACAAGGTATTCTGAATCCTCCTTCGCCGAAATATTATTGGGTTTATTTCATATACGTGGTCAATATTTCAATTTCATTGGACCAATCAACTGCATCAAAATCCGTTTCTTTGGTAGAAAAATGATTTAATTTAATTTGTGAATCCATACAATATTTCATTAATTTGTCACAATATGATACAAAACCTAAATTATTTAAAAAATCAAAATTACCTACTTTCACACATTTTTTTGATACTACTACATCGACAATATAAAAAAGAAAATTGATTTAAAAATTCAGCTGTGGAGACTCGACTGGTTCTTCTCTATATTCATAAACAACAAAAATCTATAATCCTGAATTTGTCATTATTTTGACGACAAATTTGCTAAGGCGAAGAAAGTTATCATTTATATTTAAACGAGCATTTCATCTATATGTATATATATATATATATATATATATATATATATATATATATATATATATATATATATATATAGTTTATATAATATATATATATATATATATATATATATATATATATATATATATATATATATATATTTTATAAAATATATATATATATATATATATATATATATATATATATATATATATATATATATCAGTGGCGGCTCGTGAGGTTTTGGTTTAAGGAGGCTACAAGAGGTGTTAAAAATACACCATAGGCGAAAATTTTTAGGATTTCAAGGTCAACCGCCTTATAATTTAAAGAAAATCAAAGTAAAACAAGCACCCTAAGCTATTAATTTGTTTTCACTTTCGAGTGTCTACCTTGAGACCTACAACTCCTATTTACAATATTCGCAAAAACTCTTCTTAGCCAATTAATCAATTCATCTGTTCATCAAATTTTTTTTTCTTTCACAAAATAGGTACCTACTTAACGAATTTGTTAACAGCTGGTGAGAGCAAATAAAAAGTTATTATTATATATTTTTGAAGATTAGCGGGGTTCTGCGATCTTTTAACGTTAGAAAAATGATCTATAATATCCTCATAAAATTTTTTGTCTTTCGCCAAAAGTTTTACCAATTCCTTTTCAATAGACAACAAACTTATATTTTTCAAACGATCCTGGCTCATTGAATTTCGTAAATAAGTTTTAATTCTCTTAAGAGTGGAAAACGAGCACTCTACGGAAGCCGATGTCACCGGGATAGAAAAAATTAGACATAAGAGTTTATAAACTTGGGGTAAATCTTGATTCAAATCATTATCAAAAAGGTATTTAATAGTCCTCACATGAATTTCATTTTGCCCCAAAATTTCATTGTCATTATAAACAACACACAGTTCACTTTTTATATGGCCACCTTATCAAAAAAAGTGTATTTTTGACATAAATTTTCCAAAAGGTTATATGGAAAATTAGCCGAAAATCCGATAAACAAATTTTTATTGAGTAAGACGAAGAAATGCAGTTCTTTCAAATCAGAGAACCTTATTTCTATTTGACCCCTAATAGGTAGTATAAATTTCATAAAATATTTGCTTATATTGTAGCTCCATATCTGCGTAACTGAATTTCTTTCGTTTTGGGCTAAATTGAGTCGTATCATCAGTAGTTTGAAATACATAGGTACATAGTTTTTTAAAATAAACTTCTGCACGAAATTCTGAAATTTTTTCCAAAAGAAACTTGAGCCGATTTCGTGAGTAAATTACATCTGAAAACTTTTGCTGTAAGATTTGAAAAACTATTTCTGTTTGTTCAAAAATTAATTTAAAGATGTTTAAAAGATATATAAATTCCTTATCTTGTAAGTAAGATATTAATCCGCGTGCGGTATTTAATGTTACTTTATCGGTGAAAAATTCCTCACTTTCAACTATAGAATTAAATCCTCAAATCCTAAGCGCCCCCAAACAGAGACATTTTCCTTAGTAAAAAGTAAACACTGCCAACAAAATAATTTATTTTTTACCTGTGATACGGTAAGGCAAGGATGTCTCTCATTATTTCTTGTATTAAAACCGCGGTTTTGTTGTCTGTTACGCTGCACCAAATTGTTTAATTCAGGGGTAGGTCGCAATGTTTTTATCAAAACTTTATCCTCATAACTTAGTGCACTAAAGTTATGGGATAACAAATATTCCACTAAGTCACCATTGAAATTTTTGAAATTAACTTCAGTAACCAAACTCATTTCAAAACAATACGCGAGCAATATAAGTAAACACGCTGCTGTACTCCATTAGTAACTACGATCACACTACGATTCAATTAATGCTTTCCAACGAATTCACTCGATGTCACGCGAAATTCTATAGTTGTGATTGGTCGACATTGTATGAGACTCAGGATCCATCGGTGTTGCCATTTACATGTGTTTTGCTTTTCTATTGCAATGAAGTATTCATTGACAGTATTCGCACCGTTGTTTGCTTTTCTGTGGCAGGCATAATGAACGTTGAGAATATACCTTTTTAAGCCTCCGCATCGTTGCCACAAATCTTGAAATGAATGAAATGCAGTAAATGTAAATACAACCTACATTATATAATGTAGGTTGAAAGGAAGGTAGGTGCATAAAATAATATGATTTTGATTAATATGAATATGCTGAATGCTGACTATTCAATATAATATATTAGTGATACACGGAATATTATTGAGGAGGAGGCTTAGCCTCCTTAGCCGCCTTCGAATAACCGCCTTACCAAATCTTGGTTCCATTGTTATAGTAGAGTGGAGTCGATAAACCACACGTAAAATAATGAAAAATCAATCCAAATGCGTAATCAGTAGTATTCACAACAAAACACAGTGAATGAGAGTAATACAGTATTGACAGCGGAGTTTACCTAAGCGTGACGTCATGCGCTGTGATTGGTGTTTTAGTTAAAATGGCTCATAGCAGTATTTTAATGTTTTATTTTATTGAAAATATTAATAATCTGAATTTTTTAAATAAAACTAAATCAGTGTTTTGATTTTTTTTCAATTTTAATTTTCCCCTGAAACCATTAAATCGGGGATTTTTTGATACCTACTGTGCCTATTCTCATTAAATTGCTTGAACCATGGGATTTTCTTTCAGAAATCAATATTTTCACCAAAAAACTTTGAGAAAGTTGAAATTGGATAATTAATTTTAAGTACCTACATAAAATGTTTAATAATAAGATACGTCCCTGTTGATTTCGATGGGAAAATTGGAAGCATCATCGGCGCCCCTGTCCCCAGTCTCGGATGGATGGTTATTGGATGAACGAGAATAGAGAGGCGGGTCCCAACCGCAGCATCTCGCTACTTCAGAGATCCCCTTTCTCATTCATATCCAATAGAAAAGTACACACAAGAGGATCTAAATTTAAATCTCATCCAATCGGAACAAATATAGCCTTACCAGGAAAAGGATGCCCTAAAACCCAAAACTGTGCATCATTTATTGAATAAATCTTGAAGAAAACACTTGTCAAAAGTTTCATTATATTTTAAAGTCAACTTAAAAATGCTTCAGGTATTAAAATCAATCAAAAAGTGACATTTCACAAAACCTTTACAAGTGCAAATACCAATACTAATCTGAAATTTACAAGTTGTATTTATTATATACCTATCATCAAATAGAAAAAGGACAAGAAGTTGAAAAAATGATAGGTACGTTGGCTATTATAATTTATTGAAAAGCAGGCAAAACAACATAAATTTACATCTTTTGAGGGTAATGGAATGAACAAAAAATAAAAGAAAGAATTTTTTCCTAATAATTATCAGAATGAACACTTTATTATCAATTATTACCTGTGTAAATGTGAACTAATCATGAACTCAATCAGTACATTCAATTTAAATAACATTATTTTTCTATTTTTCGCAAATCATGTCTGTTGAGTTACCACTTTGCTGATTTGTTTAAAATTTCAAAAAATATGGTGTACATATTGCAAAAACGTGTTGAGCTGGTTAGCCTTTATTACCAAAATCAAAATTGTGCCCGAGCGGCTGCAAGGATATTTAACGAAAACCATCCTGAACGTAGCGTTCGCCATAAGAACGTAATGGAATTGATTTCAAAATTTGTGGAGGCAGGTTCAGTAATTAATAAAAAAAAGGGCACCCATTGGAATTGTGAATGATGAAGGAGCAGCTGTGGCGGTATTGGGACATGTATATCCAACTTATGCCAAACACGCAATCTGTACGACAACTTTCTGCAGCTTCCGGTATTAGCCAATCTAACGTTTTCAGAATTTTACATAAACCTAAGCTCCATCCGTACAAAATTAAATTAATTCATGAATTAAATGATAATGATTGGGATCGAAGACAAGAGTTTTGCGAAATTATGGTCGAGCGTATCAACAATAACCCAAATTTCTTGTACATCGTTTGCTTTTCTGACGATTGCACTTTTTTACTTAATGGAGAGGTTCACCGGCATAACTGTAGAATTTGGAGCGATACAAATCCCCATGTATTTCGAGAAGCTCACACTCAACATCGGGAAAAGCTAAACGTTTGGGTAGGAATTTTGAGAGACCACCTAATTGGACCTCTGTTTATTCCTGGTAATTTAAATGGCGAAATTTATATTTAAATGCTGGAAATTGCGATTGATCCGTTAATAACTGAACAATTAGAAAACGATCCTCTACTACTTGAACAACAATTGCATTTCCAACAAGACGGAGCTCCTCCTCACTACGCCGCACCAGTTCGCCAATACCTCAATTTGCAATAGCCCGGTCGTTGGATTGGAAGAAGAGGTCCTATGGAGTGGCCTGCCCGATCTCCTGACCTGAACCCTCTGGACTTCTTGTGGGGACATCTTAAGTCGTCAGTGAGTGTCGTCAAATAACTCCAATTATGCTGAACCAAGTTAGAGACGGTTTACAGTCAAGATTGTATTATTGTATGGAAATCAATGGAGGACAATTTGAACATTTTATTCAAACACGTAGATTTGATTATTTTTGATTGTAAGCAAGCATGATAAAACAATTTAATTGTTTACGAATGTGATTTTTTGAAGATTGTTTAAGTTTGTAAAAAAGGCTCAATAAAAACTGTTCATCAAATTTACGTTTTCCATAGGGTAATTCGAGGAGAGATGGCGCAAGAGGGCAGATGATGGCGCACCATGTGTTTCGGCAAAATGCGTTGTTTTTATAAATCAGTTACCACCCTGTCGAGAGCAGAGACGCGTGCTGCCGTGCATGCGCTTCATGAAAAAGCAAAAAACAAGACATTTTGGAGACAAATAATTATTTTTTGTTTGCTGGATGCTTAATAATTTTTGTGAGGATTTTTCCATCTTATTTTTAAGGTAAGAATTGACCGATTTTTATGGCAATTTTGTTTTAAATCAAGGAAAGGCAACCTAAATTACAATTCTAACCTAAAAATAATTAACCATGTGCACCCGTATAGCAGATACCGGGTGCGCCATCTCCCCTCCCACCAAGAGGACAGATGGTTCACCCATAATCGAGGGGAGATGGCGCGCTTTTTAAAGATAAAATATTCAATTTAAACTGACATAACCTAATTTTTTTAAAGGGTGCTATAAATTTGTTTTATTTTTGGGTATGCCCACAAAGTACAAAAGAAAAAGCCACTCCAATCGAGGCAAATGGACAGAAGAAAATCTGAGAAATGCGGTGGATGCGGTCGTGTCTGGAAAAATGGGGGTCAATGCAGCTGCACGCCATCTTCAAATTCCAACGACTACCCTACGTAGAAGAACGGCAAAAAATGATTTGAAAAAAACGAAGTAGTATGGGACCCGCTTCAACATTGGGATTAGAGGCAGAACGCAAAATTGTAACTCATATCAATAAGTTGCAAAAACGAGGCTTTGCTCCTACTGGAGACGATGTACGAAACATGGCTTTTCAATTGGCTGAACGCCTTGGCATCCCACATAAGTTTAACAAAACCATGGAAAAAGCTGGCTTTCCATGGCTTACTCTTTTCCTATCTCGAAATCCAGACTTCTCTAGCAGAAAAGCTGAAGGAGTATCACTTAACCGATCTGAAGGAATGTGTCAAAAATATGTGGAACAGTATTTTTGAACTGAATCTTTTCGATAAGCCTGGTCATGTTTTTAATATGGACGAGACTGGGCTTCAGCTAAACAATAAACCAGGACACGTAGTAGCCATAAAGGGATCAAAAAATGTTGCAGCGATCACGTCTGGTGAGCGAGGGAAACTATCACAGTAATAGCATGCTGCAGTGCGGAAGGTACATTTATTCCTCCTGCATGCATTTTCAAAGGAAAAAATAAAAAAAAAGGAATGGGAAGACCACTTGCCGCTAGGTTCAGTAGTTTATATGTCTGAGAAAATGCATGCAACGCCAGAAATAGTTGCATGAATATTGCAGCTTGTATTTTAATTTTTGTGACCCTTGTGGAAAATTAGTCTGTAAGTCAAAATGTAACTAAAAAATAAAAATTACCTTTAAATTATTACATTTTTTTCATGCGCCATCCCTCCTACCTGAATAAGCCATCTCACCTTCGGAGTGAGGTGAGATGGCGCTTTTGAAAAAAAAAAGTTTTTTTTTTCACAAGTTTGTATTCGATTTAATGTCACTTATTAATCTCAACTAGTAAAGTTTTAGTACAGGAGGCTTAGAGGCCCTTAATGTTCTATCAAAATCTGATAAGGTAATGAAATGAGAGCGGTTGGAAAAAAGGTGGGCCATCTCTCCTCGAATTACCCTACACTTGTAAAGGAGATTCCAAGACCTTTCAAATGACGTATCACTGGACAACTCTCCCCTATTCCATTTTGGGGGGTTGAAGCGCCCCTCATATGTACGTCAACCAAACAAAATCATTTGACGTGTTTCGGGAAATTTTTCCACTCATTATTGGATAAGAAATATACGGGGTGGCTTGTCTGAGATGGAACACTCTGTATATATATACACGTAAATTATTGTTGTTTAATTAGAAATAAGTATAACAACCAACAGAAAAAGATAAAAATATCAGCAAGTGATATATGGATAATTATATATAATTATCCATATATCACTTGTTGATAATTATAATATCGTATTGAAAGAACTATGTCTATTTAGGTATCCCATCTCATATCTTCATAAGACCTAATGAACTTTGTGATAATGAAATTTCGCTCAAATAATATATTCTGCGCATAATTCACTCAATATTATTATCTTCATTCAGTCGTTGTGTTTATAATGGTCACCATAATATAGACGATGAAGTAAATATGATAACATCTGCATAAATCAAAATTGAATTATTACTCATATTGGCGATATATTATTTGTTACGTGGATAAAATCTGCTTGAAAAATTTGATAGTCCCGTCCTAGACAACCTCAAATTTTCAATGAAGACATTCATATTATGAGACAACAATGAACAATAGAGTTCAATGAGATGTTTATTATTTGAGCGGCGCAGATGCAATCTGAAGTGAAAAAATTGGCAACAAATACATTCGACAAAAGAATAATTCATTACCTATATGATTAAATGTTCAACAACACGCGTACCCAATTATGTTGATTATGATCGTAATATTGATGAAGCTATTTTCAGTAAAATTCATTCAGCGATACCTCAAAATGTGCATTATAGTTTAATAAAAAACTGACAAAATGAATATTTTGATATTTTATTGGCTAGTATGATCGAAAAGGATGATAACCAATAAACGTGATTTCCTCAAAAATATAGGTACCAATTCATCAGAGAAAACTGCAATTTTGTTAATTGCTAATTTCAAAAATTAGTATTCAAAGAATTTTTGAAACTAGGATCCCTATTGATGATTAATGAATCAGAATATAAACCTTTAAATATTCACTGCACTACTGACAACAACAGTTAAAATGTTACACCTCTATGGTGCTCAACAAAACAAAGACGTTTTCTTATTGGCGATAGAATTTTATTGGAAAAATGAAAACGCAATTGTTAATTTCCCATACTATTAAACCAGGAAACCAAGGAAAATTAAACACTAAAATGTTAACATATGAGAATATATTCAAAATATTGTATTCTGATGAACAATGAGACAACTTTAGCGAAACATACTCCTGGAAATTAAAATATTAATAAGTATGATACAGGAATGGAAGATGATCAAAATTAACTGAATGTTTCTGATAGTTACATAAAAATTCGGTAGTTTTGAAAACGAACCTTGAAAATCAAAACAAATCAAAACCAATCAAGAGTAGGATTTGAATTTATGTAAATCATCCCTAATTCCGCTATTATTATTATTATTATTTAATAGAATCTCATGTCATAGCTACAGATAAAAAACAAAATCATATATTCAAATGAAAATTCTTGTATTGGTTTGTTGAGAATAGTAAAAGATCTAAATGCGCCAAACTATGGTTTTTCCAAGATTCATTGCAAAGACAACTTAAATCCAAGAAAATCCATATTTAAATAAATAAATATATATATATATATATATATTATATATATATATATATATATATATATATATATATATATATATATATATATATATATATATATATATATATATATATATACATATATATATATATATATATATATATATATATATATATATATATATATATATATATATATATATATTCATTCGAATTGTTGTTGCCTGTGAACTATTCCTAATCTTTTGAGAATTATTAGCAATAACAGGCTTGTTGAATCTCAAAAATCTCGATTTTATTAAAAAGTTGACGTTTCGCCACGACATTCGTGGCTTTATCAAAAGTTTTGATAAAGCCACGAATGTCGTGGCGATATATATATATATATATATATATATATATATATATATATATATATATATATATATATATATATATATATATATATATATATATATATATTTTAACCACTCTCTTTTTTTATTATATGCCCGAGCTAGCTGATAGTTATACATATATAGGTTCTAGTTAGTTCTCAGAA
Source organism: Cynegetis impunctata (assembly GCA_030704885.1). Taxonomy (NCBI): domain Eukaryota; kingdom Metazoa; phylum Arthropoda; class Insecta; order Coleoptera; family Coccinellidae; genus Cynegetis; species Cynegetis impunctata. Next base: position 312,109 of record JARQZK010002976.1, read on the forward strand.
ATAACAACAAGATATAAAATGATGGTATTAAATACTTTCTTATTATATACAATGAGACTTATCTGTTTTTTTTATTAAATTTTGTATGGACGTTTTATATTCTATTCTAGGTGGATTGTACTCTTTTGATTGCCTCATCTTCGTCGCAATTGCTTGGTAGTTCTAGCAGCGGTTATATCGTAGCTTCAGTAACATTTCCTTTATGGTTCCAGCCAAAGTGGTTTTTAGTTCCAATTAAACTGCTTCCTAGCTCCAGCCAAGGTGACTAAAATAATTCGGGGCAAAATCTCAAACTTAAAATCTCCCAAGAATCTCTGTAGGGTATCGATGGCCAATTCAAATTAACATTTAGATTTATCTCAAGCAAAGATGCTAAGAAAGACAGTATATGTTCCTACATTAAACTGAACATAAGATATGACCACTTGAAATTTGCCATCGTTAGCCTACAAAAATCTTGTGTCAAATTGAGAGAGTGAAATAAGCAAATAAATTAAAAATATTTTAAATTAAGAAATGTAAGATGATTATTTCAATATTGAAAGATAAATAATTTAATATAGATAAATAAAAAAATGAAATGGCGAAAAATGAAACAAGGAATCAATTCAGATTTTCAAGATAATGCATTTATACGAAATAATTAGATTTCTTCTCATAACTTACCGTCTATCAGACGCCACAGATACTTAATAATTTTAATAAACTTTAATAAAATATTCGTTTAATAGATATGGAATATTATTTGACTCTTAACGATGTTGTATCTTCAACGGATACCTGCCAAAAGAGAAAGATGTTATACGTGCACGAGCAAATTAGACGCTATCTCGATATTCTCGTCGTACGCAAGTCATTCATTCAGGCATTTTATAGCGTGGAATCACGGTATTTTAATGTAGGATTCTGTAGCGGTGGTTAAGTGGAGAATTTACACGTTACACAATATATATATATATATATATATATATATATATATAAAAAAATATATAAATATATATATATATATATATATATATATATATATATATATATATATATATATATATATATATATATATATATATATATAATCTCTTGATAATTATTAGCAATAACAGGCTTGTTGAATATCGAAAAACTCGATTTTATTAAAAAGTTGACGTTTCGCCACGACATTCGTGGCTTTATCAAAACTTTTGATAAAGCCACGAATATATATATAATTCTTATATTGTTATATTCGGCCTATTACAAATATTTATAGGCGTCCACATTAATATTTCTAGAAAGAGGCGAAATGGTGGCAAGTTGAGGGTATGAAAAATACCACGAGAAAAAAAGGGAATCCGGGGGACTCTCCTGGACTTGACCTACGACTACGTATTCGTTTATCAATTTCATATTTAATTTATATCATATCAGCTACCTGAACAAGTTGTGTGACTTGATGTTTTCATTAATTTCCAATTCCTGAATCGAACTGATTTATGAGACATTTAATTCTGAAGAATATCCAGCATACTATTAAATGAATAATAATTCTTAGTAAACATTATTATTCAATTTCTATTAAAATGAGTGAGAAATGGCTCTTTCACCATTTCGCACACTAATTTGAATTATGTAGGTAACTAAAATACGTTTGATTCAATTCTATTATTGTTTGTGCTCATGAACTATGAATGAAACTTTTATACAATTTTATACTAATCTTAAGCTAGATGGACAATGGAAATTTTTTTATGTAAGTCAAGTTTAATTTCTATGAGATGTATATGTATCTATATATATATATATATATATATATATATATATATATATATATATATATATATATATATATATATATATATATATATATATATATATATATATAGGTATATATATATATATATATATATATATCTATATATATAATATATATATATATATATATATATATATATATATATATATATATATATATATATATATATATATATATATATATATATATATATATATATATATATATATATATATATATATATATATATATATATATATATATATATATATATAGATACCTGTTTTTAATTATTTCCAAGATGATACATTGGATTGTTATTTTCTAATAAGTTCAAGGATTATACTTCACTGTACTTGCAGGTTCCATTGCAATGCAATGCCATTCCAGTTATTTATGCTCCGATCTTCCAGCCGGGAGTTCAGATGCGTGGTGACCTGACCTGTTCCATCGCGAAGTCCTTGTTGCTAAAGGCTGATCAATATGCACGGGGCTTCTGTCGAGAGAGATCGGCCACACTACGGTGGACGTGGAAGAATCCGGAGGATGATTTATTGCGGCGCGTTCACAATCGATGACGCGCTTTCAACAAGATATACGCGAAGGCGTGGAAAGGAATCAAGAATAATTTGGTTGGACATATTTGTGAATTTAACACTGAAAATTTTAGTCACAATTCATATATATATATATATATATATATATATATATATATATATATATATATATATATATATATATATATATATATATATATATAGATATACAGGGTCGTAACCAGCACTGCTTTATAGGGGGGGGTTAACAAATTCTTGAGGGGGCTTGTTTTTTACATAGTACTAAAATAAATATACGTGAAAAAAAGATAGGAATATACAGCTTCTTCTGTCTTTTCACCTAGAAGTGTATACTAAAAAACGAATATTAATTGAAAAACATTTTGAAAAAATTTAAAAAATTTTTTTAATAAAATAAAAAACTCTCCTAGAAAACTCTAAATAAATAAAACTGATAGAAATAAAAAATATTAAAAAAAATAAAAATGTACTCATCATTTAAACAAATAAATATATCTATAGACGTTTATATCATAGAGCATTTTTTGGAGGAAGATCTAAAAAATGCAGCCTACAAATTCATGTTTTTAGATTTAGCTCTATTTGCATTTACTCTTCTAAGGTTACCGTCATCCAATTCATTCATGGAGAGGAGATTTTCATTGATTAATATTGTTAAATGTGAAATTCGAGATAAAATGATACTAAAAAAAACAACAAATTCAGTTGTGTCTATTAAATCTCACTTGGAAATAAATGGGATTTGCTGTAAATAATTTGAGCCTAGCAAAGCTATGTATGCAAAATTTAATTCTGATATGTATCAGTAGCAGAACCAATCCATAACTTCAAGCACAGACAAAGATGATGATTATGTAATGATGTCTTGTGAACAGTTTATATGAAAATAAAGAAATTTGTAACAGAATCGTGGTTTTGATTGTAATAGTAATTTAAGTAAAAAGTCCCGAAAGTACCTATTATTGTTTTTCGGACGAGTATGCAACATGTTGGGTGCACTATTTTTTCATGCAGTTGCGAAAAAAATCATGATTGCCATTTTGGGCGACAAATTAGCAGCAAAAAAGTATGAAATAACTCCTAGAATAAGTGAATTTTATATGGAAAATACTTGTTACCAATGTTTCCCCGTTAACATGTCGCAACCACGGTTTCGCTTTTGGGCGACAAATTAGCGTCTAAAGAGCAACACAGCTCTGAAAAATCTGGCAACACTGATGGTAGCCGCTCGTTTGGGGCTATTTCATTTTAGGATGAAAAACGTCAACATATTTTGCGGGTTAAAAGATGCCACAAAATTTTAAGTCAGTTTTACAATTAGGTAGATCTGTTCGTAACTAGGCTAGTTTTATGTTTCAACGCAGATATAAACATTTGTGGTTTGTAATAATTCTGGAGATAATTCCAGAGGGAGCTCAGCCCCATCTGGCGCCCCCTTTATACGGCCCCCTATATATATATATATATATATATATATATATATATATATTTATATATATATATATATATATATATATTTATATTTATATATATATATATATATATATATATATATATATATATATATATATATATATATATATATATATATATATATATACCTATATATTTCGGAAAATTCAGTATCAGCGGCGTATTTTTCAGATCAAAATAAACCTTTTTTTGCATATTTTTAAGATCAAATGTGAAACACAGAATACGTGTTAGGTCTTATATCATCCAACATGCCTAGAGATTGCAAGAATCTACAGGGAGATTTGTTTTCAGGCTTCAAGGCCTTATTCGCTTCATAAACTCCGCCTGCACTTGACTGTTGAATTCTGATACTCGGCAATAATCGATTGTTTTCGGAGCAAATACAACTTAAAAGAAATATATTAAATTTCTATATACCAACACGCCTTTTGATCAGTTAATATAATCTATGTTGACTTGTTATTCAGTCACTAGTTTAATTTAGATGTTACATGTACATTCTATTTTCTAGATAGATAGATAGATAGATGTTTATTGAAACTGTAAATCAACACAAAGTTGTTATCACAGAGTATAGCATTTTTCTAAGAATAGCTGACAATAAATTTTAAAGTTATGAAATATATGCCTTGATACAATTTTTAAATACAGGAAAAGAATCATATAAACGAATTTTCTTTGGTATAAATTATTATAAAGATAGCCTCCTTTGTAGCTGGGTCGCTTTCTTCCAAAAACTGATTTTATTCCATCATTTAGTGCGTAGCGGTCTTTATTTCTTGTGTCGTATATGTGTAAAATTTTTTCGAATACAATACTACTTTTTAGTATTTTATGTTCTATTTTATATACTAACGTAAAAAGTTCAAGATCAAAAAGTGTTTTAATTGGTAGAATTGTACTGTTTGTACAATTGAGCTGAACTTGTTTCATATTTTAAATTGAATATATTTTTTAATGCCCTATTTTGAAGTCTTTGCAGGCAGTTTATATTGAATTGGGTTATGTTACCCCATAATGCAATTAGATAGCTGAAGCTACTGTTTAACTGTGCATTGTAGAATATGAGTTTGTTTTTATCACTAAAAAGTACATTTATTTTTTCACACAGTTGATAAGGCCAGGCCACTCAGTCTATTGAATATTCTGTCCATATGATATCCCTAGTCCAATCTATTGTGAGTCCAAGATATATATGATGAGCGACTTTTTTAATGATTTTATTGTTTATTTTTATATCAAGGTTTTTATTTATTTTATCACGGCATTTTAGCTCGTTATTCATTTTTAGGCCAAGCTACAGAGATTTGTAGGGAGCATTTCGTGTGGAAAGTGTTAGAAGAAAACCAGCTGCGCCATTGTTTGTAAAATATTTCCATATGATATAGTGATATGTTTTTCACTCGACTTTATTATTTATAACTTTGTTATTAACAATTTTATGCTAAAAATCGCATTTTTTTCAGTTTTTTGCTTTTAAAATTGAAACTATCAGAGTAATCGTGATGAAGTCAATAGACTAATTATAGAAAATGAAAAGACAAAGAAAATGAAAGGTCAGACGACTTGATCAGACCCTTAGTTTAAGAGAAAATCGGAAAAAACCGTCCAAAATGCAGTATTTTAAAAAATTTTTGACTCGGTTATTTTTTGAGTTGTACCGTAGATCCTCCGGCCAGTATTAGTTACTGATATAAACTTCATTTGTGCGAAGATCAGGAACTGTCCGATGCATAGTTTTTGATCTGTGGCCATTTGATTATGTTACTATGCAATTATCCAGCAGACCTGAATGCAGCAGGTATGGTCCGATTTCAATTTACTGAAAATATTTTGAAAGTAGAATATTCATAGTTCAAAACGTTCATCTTGGTTTTTCATAAAAACGCTGAGAAATATGTTAAAAATAAAGCTGAACATGACGAAAAACGGCCTAGCGCGTGAGAGTAGTTGAAGAGTGGGGGTAGAGCAGCAGGCAAGGAGAAGTATGACATTCGAAAGCGTCGGCATTTTGAACATGACAGTAATTTCTAAACGTTCTCAGATAATAATTGTAAACCCCCACTCTTCAACTACTCTCACGCGCTCGGCCGTTTTTTGTCATGTTCAGCTTTATTTTTAACATATTTCTCAGCGTTTTTATGAAAAACCAAGATGAACGTTTTGAACTATGAGAATTCAACTTTCAAAATCTTTTTATTAAATTGGAATCGGACCATACCTGTCGCATTCAGGTCTGCTGGAAAATTGCATAGTAACATAATCAAATGGCCACAGATCAAAAACTATGCATCGGACAGTTTCTGATCTTCGCACAAATGAAGTTTATATCAATAGCTAATACTGGCCGGAGGATCTACGCTACAACTCAAAAAATAAGTGAGTTAAGAATTTTTGAAGAAACTGCATTTTGGCCGGTTTTTTCCGAGTTCCTCTAAGGGTCTGATCGAGTCGTCTCACTTCTCATTTTCTTCGCCTTTTCATTTTCTACAATTAGTCTATTAACACCATCACGTTTACTCTAATATGAAATGCAATTTTTTGCATAAAATTGTTAATAACAAAGTTATAAATAATAAAGTCGTGTGAAAAACATATCACTATATCATATGGAACTATTTTACAAACAATGGCGCAGCTGGTTTTCTTCTAACACTTTTTACATGAAAAAATCTCTGTAGCTTGGCCTATTTATAAATTTGAATTCATTCAGATACAACTAAGATGCTATAAGTAATGAAAGTCCTATAATCTAGAATTAGGAAGTATTCATCCTACGGTCAGTGATTTGTCGAATAGTATTCTTCAACTATCGCAAAACAGTATAGTTTACTATTTTTCATAAATTGTTAGTCTGTAATCACAAGCTGTCTTCCGCGTTTTTCGTCACGTCCTTAGAGCACGAGCTAGCGGATAGATAGTATCATTAACCACCCATCTAGGTGACACAGGCTGACCAGTGGACAGTGAAGAAGCATGGTGACGCCCATCGGCTCTTCTTTTACTTTGCATCACTGACCAAACGACCATCATCATCGTGTGTCAATATGTGGACGAGAAACAAAGGCAATAAACGAAATCGAACGGTGTAGGCAGAGTTGGATTAGAGTTAGTTGCTTAGTTTATTCTGTTTACTTTATATTCGATTTTTTGGATTTTTTGTTGTATTTTCCCCGTAAGTTATATATTATTGCAGCTTATCGAAAGTCAAACACACACACACACACACATATATATATATATATATATATATATATATATATATATATATATATCTTATATATATATATATATATATATATATATATATATATATATATATATATATATATATATATATATATATATATATATATATATATATATATATATATATATATATATATATATATATATATATATATATATATATATATATATATATATATATATATAATATATATATATATATATATATATATATATATATATCTTATATATATATATATATATATATATATATATACATGTTTATACACCTGTATTACATCAACGTGAAAATCTACTTCAGGATGAACAGGTGCTAGGTACAGAAAATGCATCTTTTAGTAATCAATTTAAAAATGAAAGAAATAATCATGATTCCAATATAGATAACAAAAAACCGGTTATCGATAGTAAGTCAGTTAACTCTGCTATACTTCATGCTCAACAAGCAATACTTTATGAATGAATATCAAAATATTCATGTCGATACGAAAATTGATAAATACCCTCATAATTTAAATGAAACTGCATCTGAGTGGCAATCTGTAAAAAGACGTAACAAACCACGTAATAGAAAATTTGTCATGGGATGTGGTGCGACTAATTCAGAAGTGAAAACTGTTCCTAAATATATTCATTTTCATGTATCTAGACTTCATCCTAATACTAAGCCTGAAGATCTGAAAAAAATTAAGGTTTACAGTTTTTCTAGAGGTACAATGTGAATCTTTGCAATCTAAATATCGACGTATATACGCGTCTGTTAAGGTGTCCATCTATCAGGATAATCTTGAGAAGGCGTGGAGTAAGGATGTTTGGCCAAATGGGGCCCTCGTGTCTAGATATTTTTTATTCAAAATCTCATCTCAAGTACCGGAAAGTGTTCCTCAGATACAAAAAATACCAGGGTAAATCATCCCTCTGCTTACGCAGATAATTCAAAAACTAGTGGTTACCAGCCTTTATCCCTTTTATTTTAAAATGTTCATTGTTTGAGTAAAGCGATGAACAAATAATTAAAGTTATTATTGTCTATGAAGGAAGTGGATATTTTAGCGATTGCTGAACACTGGAAATCGTGTGAAGGAATCACGCAATATTATATACAGGGATGTAATTTAATTTAATTTAATTTCATATTCTATTAATGAGTTTGTGAGTTTCTGTAATATTTGAAGCTATTTTTCTTTGTTTTGAATTGTCAAACTTTTTTTATTTTGACTTGTTTCATTTGTATTAAGAATACTTATTGGAATTAATAAATTGTATTGTATTGTATTGTATTGTATTGTATTGTATTGTATTGTATTCTATTGTATTGTATTGTATTGTATTGTATTGTATTGTATTGTATTGTATTGTATTGTATTGTATTGTATTGTATTGTATTGTATTGTATTGTATTGTATTGTATTGTATTGTATTGTATTGTATTGTATTGTATTGTATTGTATTGTATTGTATTGTATTGTATTGTATTGTATTGTATTGTATTGTATTGTATTGTATTGTATTGTATTGTATTGTATTGTATTGTATTGTATTGTATTGTATTGTATTGTATTGTATTGTATTGTATTGTATTGTATTGTATTGTATTGTATATATATATATATATATATATATATATATATATATATATACAGTGGTTGGTGAGGGAGGACTCTGGGACTCTGCCCTCCCCCCAAGAATTCTAGAAAGGATCGTATTTTTTGAATTTTAACACATAAATATATCTAATAGCTATATAAAATTCTCGTATCACGGTTTTTGTAATTGAACAACTCCGAAATGGCTCGACCGATTCTCATAAAATTTTGTGTGCATATCGGTTAGGTCTGCATGTTAAGGGTAACCTATATATTTTTCATTTTTTAGTTGAAATCTTTTGTTTTTTTATGATACAGTATTCAAAAATTCATACAACTCTAAATTTTCACCCCTCTTTTTCCTTCGCGATTTTTATTTTTTTATTTTATCCTCAGATTCGCAATGGGATTGCAAGATGGCAATCGAAAATAGTAATAGGAGGTCTGAGAATAGGTCGTAATATATTTTTCATACTCCTAAGTGATTAGGGTGGTCCACATTAGGGGAGACCGGGTACATAAGTAACATTTTGTACTTTCGCCTTAGTTTCTCGTTGAGTGTTATTATTTCGGTGAAATTGATATAGCCATACATAAATTCCGTACATTAGCATCTCAAACTACCTCATTAATGTGTATTTTGCATGAATCACAGAAACTTTGAAAAAATTTGTCATTTGTTACTTTCGACCACGTTGGTGGGCCGAAAGTAACACGTTGTGGGTCGAAAGTAACAGGGCAAAGGGGTTTGTAATGAATATGATATGATATATTTAATAAAACAAATATTTATTGGAAAATTCAGTGACAGTCTTCTCTATTCAGACTCGCAATTATGGCACACATTATTCATTGACGCATTCAGTACCTATGAGACCACATTTTGCATTCGAAACAATGTAAACTTTGCTCATTCAGTCGACTATTGCTAAAATTTTCTAAACAAAGGAGGTAGAAGCAATCTTCGTCATCAAAGTCATTTTCCTTGTCTACAACTGCGCTAGTATTTCTAGCTTAAATTTTTTTCATATATTTATGCAATGTAACGTGGCAGACATTCAATTTTTTTGCCATGGCTCTAATTTTTTCACCATCATTAAAATGCTCTTCAGCCGCTTTTCGATAGACTTCCATGTTAGTTGTTATTCGTGCGGTGGTTATTATGCGTTGTCGCGGCATTTTGTTGAAATAAACACACACACATAAAAAGTTTACTTAGAGTAAATCAATACGGGGACAAAAGTAACGTGTTACTTATGTACCCATAGGACTGCGTTACTTTTGTACCCTACAGCATTTTTGTTAGAACATGAAAGAAAACCTCGAAACGGAACATGCTAGACAAAAACGAATTTAAGCACTGAAAAATCAATTTAATCGAGTATCAATATGCAAATATTCAGATTAATATCATCCCTTCAATACTACATAAACATTAATTAAGTAAACGTCAAAAAATTTACTTTTGATTTGTGAAATCACGTAGCGTCCTCTCACACGATCTAACAGTGCGTGGCGCAAGCGGCGATTGAATGCAACTGAAGGTGGCGCCACTGGCTATCACCTGACAGCACCTAAGTAATGTTTTGACAATTCTTTAAACCTACAGAGCATTTGTAACTTTCGACCCGCCGTTACTTTTGTACCCGGTCTCCCCTATACATTTTTTGGACAAAATTTTTCATTTTTATTTTTTTATGATTTTGCATTAAAAATACATGCAACTCTGAATTTTCACTCTTCTATCAACAACCCATATTTTTAATAGCCATTTTAATAATTTAAAAACGCTTGCCTGGTCAGATAGATTGATAGATAGTTAGATATAAAGATAGATAGATATATAGATAGATAGATGGATAAATAGACAGATGGAAAGATAGATAGAATGATAGACAGATAGTTAGATAGATAAAAAGATAGATAGATAACTATCTAGATAGATAGATAGATAGTCAGATAGATATAGATAGTTAGATAGATAGAGATATATAGGCAGATAGATGAATAGCTAGAAAGATAGATAGATAAAAATAATAATTTATATGGCAGAACAAAGTTTGCCGGGTAAGCTAGTAATCATATATAATTTTGAACTTAAAACTGAAGCAATATTCTAAAAATCTAATCAAATCCATACGCTCCACCGTAACGTAATTCACGAAACTATACCAATATTTCAATCCAACTGCAACCAACATTACATCTCTTCGATGAGCACGGACGTTTGAGCCACGAGTCCACATATCCCCCAATAAGGCGAGAGAAATTCGACCAAAATGACCAATTATAAACTATCCGTTTGACTACCTTTTGAGGAAGGTAAACTCACAACAGTATTTTAGGGTAAAATATGAGGAACCTATTGGACCAAGTTCCAAGTCTCAGGGTTGAGCCCTGACGGTTTTTAAACCGTAAGGTCGATCCAAGTGGCGCACAAATTTCCGACCATTCGAAAGCCATGCTTGATCTAACTATACCAGAAACTCCATGATAAAGTGTCAATATTCTGGTGCATTTCATCCAAGAAAGGAAAAAATCGTATAACACAGAAGAAAGGACCTTTTGGATGCCTCTATTGCTTCTGGGAAGGTTCAGTTTACCAAGTGTGGCATTACAATAGAAAGGTCTTGTCAAAACCTATCCAACTATGTATATTGGATGAAGATAAATAAGATGGATGCAGTTTTTATTTCCAACGTGAACATATGCGATTGAATGTACAAGTTTCTGAATTCTTACAAATTACAGCGCTAAACGAGAACATTAGTTCAAATTTTGCAAAACGTAGAATCAGCAAATCCAGAGAGTGCTGTTGCGTGAAAAGTTGTAATTCAAAAGCATTTACAAATGCGAGTGTTAGCTTCCATCGGTTTTCGAAGGGAGAGAAAATCGTTTTGAAGAAAAGAAGAAGATTGATTTATTGATAGTATGGTAAATCAATCTGGAGAAAAATCACACAACTCCGAGAATGACGGTGTGATCTTTGCATTTCACAAAAGAAAATTACATTCCTCCAGGTTATTAACTGCTATGATTGAAATTTAAGTTAGTTTTCTTCGTAATGAAAATTCAAGATGCTGCAGCCAAAAGGAGAGTTTTGAAGAAAAACACCGCTACATATAATCTTCCAAAAGATGTTGAAAGTAGACCGAGCACGTTCAGAAAGTAGAATTGATCGAGAAGTTAAATCTGATATCAAGATATCAAAAAATATCGTCCTTCAAACCATGCAAGAAAGCAGTTTAACACAAAAAATAAGTGCAAGTAAATACTTCAAATCAGAAAAGACAGAGTTTTATATATTCAATTGACGAAAAACAGTAAAATCCACTTCTTTTAATTTTTACCACATTGTATGATGAATTTGCATCTTCCCATTATATAACCTTCTCTGTATTTCCTCTGGAGTAAGTTTCCATCTGCATATCACTTCACACTTTCTCTTGAAACTGACATTGTTATGAAAACTCAAACAAATTTCATATCTCTCATATAACCCGTGTTCAAAGTTGGTTTTAGTGAGCCATGTTTTGACGTTATCAACTTAGGTCCGCCTCTATGTCAAATCACAATACTCTTAGTTTTAACAGCTTCTAAGAGCCATATGGGTCAGATTATTGAATTTTGTGCTATTTTCGAGAACTAATAATTTCTCGCTAAAGCTAAGTTTCCCGCTCAGAGCTGAACAATATAGCAATTATTTATTGAGGGCATGATGGTAAAATAACTATGCTCTCACTATAGTGAAATTAATTAGATAACTCTCAAAATTATAATATATAGTTCCAATGATAATTAAACTATAAATGAGAAACAATATACTTTGGTTTTTATCACTTCATTCAATTATTTGTGACTGCAATTTCGTAGTAGGTACTATTACATTTTCAAACGAGTGAAACTTCGCTTGAAAATACAGAAGAACTACGAAACTGCTCATGCAAATAATTGAATAAAAATAGTGATAAAAAAAAGTAAATTGTTTCTCATTTATATTTTTGAAATGTATTATAACAAAGTAACGGACAAATCCATCCAATATATAAAAAAACTCTATCGCAGCGAGCTGCATTAGCAGGTTTTCATAACGTATCCATTTTGAAAAATATATTCAATAAATCCTTGGGGGGTCAACCCCCCAACCAATTCGCATTAAAACCTATCCCATTCAATATATCATACGAAACTATCTACTCACAAACTTTCGATCCTATTACTCCAAAATTACGCTTTTTATCATGTAAACAAGATTCATTCCTTCCCCCAGGGGGTCAACCCCTCAACCAATTCGAACCAAAACTAATCCCATCTAATACAAAATTGCGCCTTCTGTCGTATAAACAAGATTTATTTCCTCCCCAGGGGGGTCAACCCCTCAACCAATTTAAACCAAAAACATACCCATCCAAGATATCATAAAAAACTATCTATTTACAAGCTTTCAACCCAATCGCTTCAAAATTGCGCTCGTTATCGTGTGAACAAGATTTATTTTGCCCTCAGGGGGGTCAACCCCCCAACCAATTCGAACCAAAAACAATTCCATTCAAGATATCATACGAAACTACCTACTTACAAACTTTTAACCCTATTGCTTCAAAATTGCGCCCGTTATAGTGTAAACAAGATTTATTTTGCCACCAAGGGGGTCAACCCCCCAATCAATTCGAACCAAAAACAATCCCATCCAAGATATCATACGAAACTACCTATTTACAAACTTTCAACTCTATTGCTTTAAAATTGCGCCCTTTATCGTTATATATATCCATATATATATATATATATATATATATATATATATATATATATATATATATATATATATATATATATATATATATATATATATATATATATATATATATATATATATGGAACGAAAAACTATCATGGTCCTAGTCCAACTTTGCTAATCGCACCCATTTTAATAAGCAGGTTTTCAAAATGAAAACCTGCTAAAAGTGCAAGTAGAGCAGGACAGTCCACTTTAATTTCAAACTTCACCTGAAAAAACGAACAGCAGTACAGAATGCTGAGTCCCCTCTGGAAGTATCTAAGCCCCCTCTAGAAAAGATACCAGAATTATTACAAACTAAAAATGTTTATATCTGCGTTGAAACATAAAACTAGCTTAGTTACAAACAAATCAACCTAATTGTAAAACTGAGCCGTGTTGCACTTTAGACACTAATTTGTCGCCCAAATAAAGCGCAACCGTGGTTGCGACATGTTAACGGGAAAACATTGGTAACAAGTATTTTTCATATAAAATTCACTTATTCCAGGAATTATTTCATATATGTTTTGCTGCTAATTTGTCGCCCAAAATCGCAATCATGATTTTTTTCGCAACTGCACGAAAAAATAGTGCACCCAACATGTTGCCTACTCGTCCGAAAATCAATAAAAGGTACTTTCGGGACTTTTTACTTGAATTACTATTATAATCAAAACCACGATTCTGTTACAAATATCTTCATCTTTATATAAACTGTTCACCAAACATAATTACATCATTATCATCATCTTTGTCTGTGCTTGAAGTTGTGGATTGGTTCTGCTACTGATACATATCAGAATTGAATTTTGCTAGGCTCAAATTATTTACAGCAAATCTCATTTATTTCCAAGTGACACAACTGAATTCAACATTTTTAGTATCATTTTATTTCGAATTATACATTTAACAATATTAATCAATGAAAATATCCTTTCTACGAATGAATTGGATGACGGTAACCTTAGAAGAGTAAATGCAAATAGAGCTAAATCTTCAAACAAGAATTTGTAGGCTGCATTTTTTAAATCTTCCTCCAAAAAGTGGCTCTATGATATAAATGTCTATAGATATATTTATTTGTTTATATTTAATGATGAAAGTACATTTTTATTTTTTTCTGATTAATTTTCATTTCTATTAGATTTATTTATTTAGAGTTTTCTAGGAGAGATTTTTTATTTATTATTTTTATTAGAATAAATTTTTCTAATTTTCCAAAATATTTTTCAATTAATATTCGTTTTCCAGTACACACTCCTAGGTAAAAAGACTCAGATTAAGTACCACTTCCAGACACCCTCAGCGAAGAAAGCGGTACCATACATCTATTCAAGATCAATTGGCTCAGACAAGAACAGAAGAAATCGTTCAGCTGTAGGAGTAACTTATTTATTTATATTCAGATATTACACTGTGAACTAAGTTATAAACTCCATTCAGTAGAATTTGATATTCTAACGATAATACTAGACAAACAGTCTCAGAAATGATCCATAAAAAATATCTAAAGGTTTATTCGCTTGTAAATGTAATAGTACTACGAAACTGCCCCAAATAAATGATTAAAATAGTGATAAAAAGTATATTGCTTCACTTCATTTAAAAATTTATTAACACAAAGTAACGGACCAACCCATCCAATAGATAATTAAACTGTTATGATCTCAATAAAGAAATTTCCTAGATTGATAATTGGTCTGGAATATAGAAGCTTACCATAATGTTATAGCAAATATTCATGTTTTAGATAATATGGAAGATAATAGGAAATATACAATTATTATTTCCAGTTTAAATTATTGACTCTTCAATATTGGTAAAGGTCAATAGAGTATTAAGAAGTTATCGATAATTCAATAATACAACATACGATAAAGCACAATACATTCCTATTGTGCGATGGTTATAACAAAGAGGATTTTTTTAAAGTGATTGGAATGATTTTATTACAATTAAGTTACGTGAGAAATAAGCTTGACTTAAGGGAGCTGAACAGTGGCGGCTCGTGAGATTTTGGTTTGAGGAGGCTACAAGAGGTGTTAAAAAATACACCATAGGCGAACATTTTTAGGATTTCAAGGTCAACCGCCTTATAATTTAAAGAAAATCAGAGTAAAACAAGCACCCTAAGCTATTAATTTGTTTTCACTTTCGAGTCTCTACCTTGAGACCTACAACTCCTATTTACAATATTCACAAAAACTCTTCTCAGCCACTTAATCAATTCATCTATTCATCAATTTTTTTTTCTTTCACAAAATAGGTACCTACCTACTTAACGAATTTGTTAACAGCTGGTGAGAGCAAATAAAAAGTTATTATATATTTTTGAAGATTAGCGGGATTCTGCGATCTTTAACGTTAGCAAAATGATCTATAATATCCTCATAACATTTTTTGTCTTTCGCCAAAAGTTTTACCAATTCCTTTTCAATAGACAAAAAACTATTATTTTTCAAACGATCCTGGCTCATTGAATTTCGTGAATAAGTTTTAATTCTCTTAAGAGTGGAAAACGAGCGCTCTACGGAAGCCGATGTCACCGCCGGGATAGAAACAATTAGACATAAGAGTTTATAAACTTGGGGTAAATCTTGATTCAAATCATTATCAAAAAGGTATTTAATAGTCCCCACATGATTTTCATTTTGCCCCAAAATTTTATTGTCATTATAAAAAACACACAGTTCACCTTATCAAAAAAAGTGTATTTTTGACAGAAATTTTCCAAAAGGTTATCTGGAAAATTAGCCGAAAATCCGGTAAACAAATTTTTATTGAGTAGGCCGAAGAAATGCAGTTCTTTCAAATCAGAGAACTTTATTTCTATTTGACCCCTAATAGTATCCAAAATTTCCTAAAATATTTGCTTATAGTGAAGCTCCATATCTGCGTAACTGAATTTCTTTCGTTTTGGGCTAAATTGAGTCGTATCATCAGTAGTTTGATATACAGAAAATAGTTTTTTAAAATAAACTTCTGCACGAAATTCTGAAATTTTTTCCAAAAGAAACTTGAGTCGATTTCGTGAGTAAATTACATCTGAAAACTTGTGCTGTAAGATTTGAAAAACTATTTCTGTTTGTTCAAAAATTAATTTAAAGATGTTTAAAAAATATATAAATTTCTTATCTTGTAAGTAAGATATTAATCCGCGTGCTGTATTTAAATTTACTTTATCGGTGAAAAAAAATTCCTCACTTTCAACTATAGAATTGAATCCTCAAATCCTAAGCGGCCCCAAACAGAGACATTTTCACTAGTAAAAATTAAACACTGCCAACAAAATAATTTATTTTTTACCTGTGATCCGGTTAGGCAAGGATGTCTCTCATAATTCCGTGAATTAAAACCGCGGTTTTGTTTTCTGTTACGCTGCTCCAAATTGTTTAATTCAGGGGTAGGTCGCAATGTTTTTATCAACACTTTATCCTCATAGATTAGTGCACTAAAGTTATGGGATAACAAATATTCCACTAAGTCATGAAATTCTATAGTTGTGATTGGTCGACATTGTATAAGACTGGGTCTCGATCGGTGTTGCCATTAACATGTGTTTTGCTTTTCTATTGCAATGAAGTATTCATTCGGAGTATTTGCACCGTTGTTTGCTTTTCTGTGGCAGCCATAATGAACGTTGAGAATATACCTTTCCATGCCTCCGCAGCGTTGCCACAAATCTTGAATTTAATGAAATGCAGTAAATGTAAATACCTTCTATCGTAATTAATAAATTATATTATATATTGTAGGTTGAAAGGAAGGTAGGTGCATAAAATAATATGATTTTGATTAATATGAATATGCTGAATGCTGACTATTCAATATAATATATTAGTGATACACGGAATATTATTGAGGAGGCTTAGCCTCCTTAGCCTCCTTTGACTAGCCGCCCCTGGAGCTGATAGACTTCTTCATTGAGAATTAACTGCTTATTGAATAAGCTTGATTAATAAATTTACTTTTTGTGTCGATATGAAGGTGAAGCAGATATGTTCAAATAACCTTTCAATCTTTATCAAAACAAGTTCTATAAGTATTTCTACAAACTAAGATAAAACACTTTTTGAAATGTTTGAACCCTTCAAGTTTATGCACTAAATGAGCGAATAACTTAATTAGATACATTATAATAGAATTATGAGTAAATGGAATCATTATATTCCTTAGAGATATCCACGAATAATTCGCGATTCCAGCTCACCTTTCGAAGAAATGCACAAAATTATTTCAATACACGTAGGAAAATATGCTTGGTTTGAACATAATGGAGACACAGAGATATAAAGATATCATTCAATTTTTGGTCGTTCAGATAGTCTGGAAGATGGACCAAACATGTCGACTCTCTGTGCGACAAAATGAATGAAGCCTGTTTCTGTCGTAGGTAGCATTATGGACTCGTTGCTCATACATGCTATCATGAATACTTTTAGTTTATTTTGTAATCACACTGGATATAGAACTTTTTTGGGTTGTAACTCTATTGTGCAAATAGAGTCTTTTAGGTGAAAAACGTGTTTTGAGGTTAATGTACAATTTGAAGCAAATGGCTACTTGTGAACCGTTTTTTGTGGATAAACCTATTTTGACTTTTCTGTGATTTTATGCAATATATAAATTAGAGCTATTGTTCAAAATCTGAAGAAAAAACAATGATTTCAATGGTTCAAAATAATTAGCATTTTCGAAAATTTCAAAGTAATTAACATTTATTCAGGGAAACGAAAAAAAAAATGAAACCTTCATCAATAAAAAAATGGGGGGGAGCAGCGGAGCCTCTGAGGTCGACACTAAGGTAGTATTTTCCCCTCATTTTTGTAAATTCTCAACCCTCTAAGACTAAAGAGATGAAGATGTGCACACATCTTTGAAACCCACAAATAATACACTTCATCGAATTCAAGTATGAATTTTCAGTCTTCTATCTGAATTTGGAGTAGCTGTAGAGATGTGCAATGTTCGAAAATCCTCGGAAACAATTGAAATATCAACATAAAAATTGCGCTGTTTGAAAAATCAACTGAAACCCTGAAAGTAAACTATTATAACATAAAGTCAACACATTTATCCCTCTACTTAATCAGCAGAACCTGTGGAGGAGCGTAAAACCTCAAAAACCACGGTAAACTTTGCAATAAAGTATATTTAACTCGTCAATTGTCTGGAGTACGACATGCTGTAAGAAACTTCGATCTGATGAAATACACGTTATGTGTCAAAAGGAATGAAGAATTCTGAAAATGGCATAATTTCATATAATGAAACTAATTTTATCTGTCAAATGAAATGAAGAATTCTGAAAATGTCATAATTTCATCCATTGAAATATATAGGTACTTACTATCTGTCAAATAAAATGAAGAATTCTGAAAAATGTCATACTTTCATCCAATAAAATATATGTTATCTGTCAAATGAAATGAAGAATTCTGCAAATGTCATAATTTTATCCAATGGAATATATGTTATCTGCCAAATGAAATGAAGAATTCTGAAAATGTCATAATTTCATCCAATGAAATACCTACATGTTATATGTCAAATGAAATGAAGAATTCTGAAAATGTTATAATTTCATCCATTGAAATACATGTTACCATTCAAATGAAATGAAGAATTCTGAAAATGCCATAATTTCATCTAATGAAATACATGTTATCTGTCAAATAAAATGAAGGATACTGAAAAATGTAATAATTTCGTCCAATGAAATACATGTTATCTGTCAAATGAAAATAAGAACTCTGAAAATGTCATAATTTCATCCAATGAAATATATACTCACTATCTGTCAAATAAAATGGAGAATTCTGAAAAATGTCATATTTTCATCCAATAAAATATATGTTATCTGTCAAATCAAATGAAGAATTCTGAAAATGTCATAATTTCATCCATTGAAATATATGTTATCTGTCAAATCAAATGAAGAATTCTGAAAATGTCATAATTTCATCCAATGAAATACCTACATGTTATATGTCAAATGAAATGAAGAATTCTGAAAATGTTATAATTTCATCCATTGAAATACATGTTACCATTCAAATGAAATGAAGAATTCTGAAAATGCCATAATTTCATCTAATGAAATACATGTTATCTGTCAAATAAAATGAAGAATACCTACTGAAAAATGTAATAATTTCGTCCAATGAAATACATGTTATCTTTCAAATGAAAATAAGAACTCTGAAAATGTCATAATTTCATCCAATGAAATATATACTCACTATCTGTCAAATAAAATGGAGAATTCTGAAAAATGTCATACTTTCATCCAATAAAATATATGTTATCTATGAAATGAAGAATTCTGAAAATGTCATAATTTTATCCAATGGAATACATGTTATCTGTCAAATGAAATGAAGAATTCTGAAAATGTCATAACTTTATCCAATGAAATACATGTTATCTGTCAAATGAAATGAAGAATTCTGAAAATGTCAGTCCAAAGTATAATGTTTCTTAGTACGGACCTGTTGCAGGAGCGTTACGTTAAGAAAATTTAACGGACTAATGAAATCCTAACAGTTTCGACATTATGACAAACCGCTCGAAGCAATCAATCCAGAACTTCTATTTGTTAAACGAAACACGTCCAATTCTCTTAGTTATTACTGTATTTAGATTGAATAACATACCCACACTTCACCTGTCTACAGACTTTCCATAATACTTTGTATTCCGCATAATTTCGAGAATATTTGTTATTGAGATCCGTACATGAGTCTCACCTGGAAATATTAAAGCTTTAATGAGAATAAACATTTCGAATGATATGAGTACCTTCTTCTTCTTCTTCTTTCAATGCCTTGTCTGTCTGCAGACGTTGGCTATAATCGTAGTGATAACATTTTGAAAGGTATTACGGTCGGCAGCCGCTCTGAAAAGTTGTTCAGGTTGCAGTCCTGTCCACTGTCTTATGTTTCGCAGCCACGACAGTTTCTTACGTACAATCCAACGTAAGCCTTCCACCGTTCCTTGGACAATAAGGCGGAGTTGAGAATACTTGTGTCCTCTGATGATATGCTCGAAATATTCAATTTTTCTCGCCTTTATTGCGTTTATGAGTTCCCTGTTGATATTCATCATAAGAAGTACTTACTCGTTTGTCGTGTGCATAGTCCAGGAGACCTTCAGCATTCGGCGATAGCACCATAGTTCAAATGCCTCAAGTTTATTTGTCGTTGATGCCTTCAAGGTCCACGTTTCACTGCCATAAAGTATATAATACGGACCAGACATTTGAGGACTAGTTTCCGAAGGTGCATGGAGAGATTTCTGTTGCATAGTATAGGTTTCCAGGCTATAACTGCTCGTCGAGCCATTGCAATGCGTGTAAGTATTTCCTCATCAGAGGATCCAGTTTCGTTGATCCAACTACCTAAGTATTTGAAATGGCTAACTTTTTCGAGAGGTCTACCATCCAATAAAAGTTGACCTTGTCCCACATCTATTTTTCCTGCAACCACCCATTTTGTCTTACCAACATTTATCTTGAGGCCCCTAGCTTTGCTCGCCTTATGCAATGAGTTGAACAGTGTCAGTAAATCTTTCAGGTTTTCAGCCAATATGGAAGTGTCATTGGCGTATCTTATGTTGGTGATTATTTCTCCTCCAATCCTTACACCCTCCTTCCTATCCATCATCGATTCCTTGAATATCTCCTCTGAATAAATATCAAAAAGTGTTGGCGACAAAACACACTCCTGGCGCACACCACGTACAATTGGTATTTTCTTGTAAACACCTCATCATATGAGTACCTACTTACGTCAAACATGTATAATTTTTGATGACTTAAAAATATGCTTATATATATCTTTGAAAAGAGTGCAGAAAAGATTTTTTTCTGTTGAATTATATTTGTGTCCATTTTTATTTGGAACTACAAATGTTCTTTTTTATTTATGTTGTAGAATCATTAATTTTAACAATTATATGTGCCCTTGTCATCAATATCATACTTAGCCGTCAATGAAGTCCCGAAAACATGAAACCTCGGAAAAAACAAGCATAAAGCTGAATTTTTCCCCATCGATTAACCACAATCAAAGAACTATTTTCACAAAAGCCCCCGAAAATCCCCCTGGAGCTTCATCCCCTACCCCCTCAAAGAATGAGAGTTTCAATAATTGGGGAAACCACTGAAACTACGGTACTAATGATCGTGTCAATTTGAATATTTGTTTGTTTTGTTTGTCATAACTTAGGCTACAATTATGGTCTTCTTCATTTTTACGGTGAACATAATAGTTTTTTCATAAATGAATGTAATTGCGCGGAATTTTTTTTCAATCCTGACCCATGATTTTTTTGCGTACATGAGTTTGGATGTCACATTTCAGGAAAAAATTATACATAAAAGCTTTAGATTATTCAATTGTGAATTTAATTATGGTAGGTGTCTTTGTTTACGTTCTTGGTGGCGCAGGAGAGGGGGGAAGCAGCAACATTCTTTGGCTGCGATTTATACATACTGTGTTGTCCTATAAAACTATTGAAAATATGTGACAAATAAGTATCGGTAAAATATCATGATTGATTTTGACGGATATCCTGAAGAGCCTACTACGAAGAATGAAGAGCTGAACTGAAGGGTGTCAAAACATTCATCTTGCGATATCGCGTTTGAGAAAAACGCTGTTTTTGTTACAGCAAAAGAGGACTTTCTGCGGGATAAGAATGACAAAAAGAACTTGTTCCTTGCTCTGGTGTCAGAACCTCAAACTCATGGTCTGAGAGTAATAACAGAAGAAGAAGATGCCGATTTAGATATTGTAATGACAGCTATAAACCAAATTAAAACTGTTAACATTGTTAATTACGCTGGCTCCTGAACACAGAAATATATATCTTCGAAAAGAGAAAGGGGATGCTTTATCTTCAACAACTACTTACAAGATAGAGGCTTTGATTCAATAGCACCAGAGTTCACGAAAACTTCTACTATTCGCACATGCACTAACATGTTGTTATACCACCTCTTGTTTTTCTGGCATGGGTAATTCAAAAGCAATAAAATAGCTTCAGCCACCTGACATTCAAGACTTGGCTAAGTTATTTCCACATCTAAAGAAGTTGACAACCACATCTAAAGAGGTATGGATGGCTGCAGGAGAGAAATTTGTAGCGGCATTTATGTGGTTTGAAAAAATATTCAACTTTGAAAAATGCCCGATATAACAAATTTGCATCTTTGACGAAGAAGAGTACACTAAGATGTCACTTTGACCTGGCAAAACTGCCACAAACGTCTGAAGCTTGCCATTCACATTTACTAAGGGTTCAGCAATGTATAAATATTGCAATGGGTTGACATGTTCAAACTCCCCGATTTCTTCAGAAGAAGGTAGAGTAGATCCAGATCCAAATTCACTAGAATGAAGACTTATATTTTGCAAATAGAATACTTTATACTGTACAACTAATTTTTGTATAAAAAATAAAACTATCTGTAATAAAGATTAAGAAGTTGAAAGGGATAAAAGTATATATTTAAACGACTCAGTGGTGGGTGGGTGGTCCGTGATGCTGTTAAAGCTGTTATCACCCTGTTAGAGCCGTTATTTCTTTCTTTATTTTCGTTTTCTATCAACTATTTTCTGTTTCAATTGATTGAATGGAAGTAATGGAACAATTCATTTATTTTATGAATTAGCTCAATAAGTGAAGCGAGAGAAAGAAATGTTTTCATTTTTATAATATTTTAGATACATAATATAATAATTCGATAGTGTGTAGCAATATTCACGATTTAGGATTTACTAGCGATAAGTTCGGATGTTTTTTATATTGTATTTGTTAACATCTGCGGGAGAACGATGGATAATTCTGAATCCCCGCTTCGTCTCCCGTGGTATATGAATTTAGTTCGCCTTGAGTTACAGTGCAGTGAATATCTCACTTATGTGCCATATTAATTGTTACGATTACCCATCTTCGATTTTCTTCTCGACAATACGATCGCCGATTGTATACCAGCTGCCAGCTACACCCAGCCAGGAGAACGTTTGGAACTTCTCCATGCAGTGCACTGCGAAGAAACTGTTATCCTGTTTTCTATACTTAAATGGTTCACCACATCATCGAAGTCATTATTTGAACTGCTTCGAACGTAACTATTACCAGGTAACCTTATAGTATCTTTCATCATTTTGTCATCCAAGCAACTTTGGAAATTCAAGTATTAATATTCAAGTGCGGACTTAATAGAGATGAGAATTTCTACGAAATAATTTCTCATTTTCATTACATACTGAAAGGCCTATTATTATTTTTATTCCTTGTGCGGGAATCGTCGCGTTTTCGTTCGCGTATTATGTTCGGGTAATAATTGGGGTACCCTACAACATTAATTGATACTAAACATTATTTGTTTGCGATTGATCCTTGTATTTAGGTATATAAGATATTGATTAATTTATATTTCACTGAATAATTTAAGCTATGTGCAACTTGATTTTCGAGATTTTTATTATGGTTTAAAATTGAATTGTCATTTTGTTGAAACTAAAAATAGTATTTTTTTATTCGCTTTTCATAGTTGTAGCAGCACTTTTTTTTCATTGTTTAATTTCCAAATTTTTTCCATTGTTTATTTTCCTTATGTAAAACGCAGGCCTGCATCGTATGATAATAATATTTTTACATTTGGTTATTGTATTGATAATATTAATTTCTAATTACGTGTATGTATTTTATTTTCAGCAAAAGAAATGTATTTTCAGGCCATTAAATCTTTTCTTTATTGTCAAAACAAATATATTTCCCTCGTTTCATTTATTTAACAATTGATAAACTTCACAATTTCTTCACTTGTCTATTTTTATAAATTTTAATTTCCTTTTTTCATGTGCTCAGTACTGCTCAGATGACTGGCATTATTTGACACGGGGACGGAGACTTATGCCTGTTGATTTTCTTTATGGTATATATATCACTCTCCCCAACATATTTGTGGTCCTTCGGACCGGATTTGAACCAGCGACCTATTGTCTTAAACCACCTTGAGCAGTTTCCGGTTTTGCCAGTAGGAGACACGACGGTCCATAGGTGGTGGATAATGGAGCAACCATCAAATAAAATGATTTGAGAAATCCCCCGCCCCCGAACCAAAACTGGCATAAGCAATAGAGTATAATGAAGAAAATTCTAGCTTCATATTTCATATTTTGTAATTTCTATGTAAACCAAATTGTGAAGCTTGATGAGTATATACGCAAATTGATATATAGACTACTAAACTTCCAAGTTCTATCACGACAGACTAACGAAATGGTCGCACGAAAATGAGCAAACCTTTACATCATTAAATTCGCAATATTGAATAATATTCAACTTCTATTTGAAATTTTTTCTGTAATATGACATCCAAAAAGCCTATACGCAAAAATACTGTATTAGAGTTAAAAAATTGTTTTTCCGCTCATTTGCGTTTACTTATGAAACAAATATTAGATTTACCTTAAAAAAGAGACCATTATTGTAGCGTATTTTATCAAACAAAAAAAAATATTCAACTTGCTCCGATTATTAGTACCGAAGATTTAGGGGTTTCCGTAGTTATTTTCATTCTATGAGGTGGGGTAGGGGGTGAAGCTCCATGGGGAATCTTGGGGACTTTTGTGAAAATGATCATGTGATAGTGGTTTATCGATGTTGAAAAATTCTGCTTTACGATAATTTTTTTCCTATCAAAACCTTCTTTGACTGGGCTAATTGTCATTTTGGAAAGTTCTTCCCGTTGACGGGCTCCTGACAATTTCGTAATTATAACTACTTTTATCAATAAAAATTCTTCATCAGCATCAAGCATAAATTTAGTTACCTTTTCTCTAAGGAAAATATTTACCTTTTTCGGCTTATAGCCGGCACTATTTATCCTAGAAAATCCGTTCACTTTTGGATAGTCAACTATATTCATGTTCTTGCTAATAGCTTAAGTTGATTTTACCATAGAAAACCTCGACCACAGAGTTAACGACTTCATAGTTTTCGATTATTTTTCCAAAGGAGTTTCCGTTTATTATTATTAGCAATAACAGGCTTGGTGAATCTCAAAAAACTCGATTTTATTAAAAAGTTAACGTTTCGCCACATTCGTGGCTTTTTGAAAAAGCCACGAATGTCGTGGCGAAACGTTAACTTTTCAATAAAATCGAGTTTTTTGAGATTCACCAAGCCAGTTATTGCTAATAATTATCAAAAAGTTAAAAAAAGTTCACAGGCAACAACAATTCAAATATATATATATATATATATATATATATATATATATATATATATATATATATATATATATATATATATATATATATACATATATAATCTCTTGATAATTATTAGCAATAATAGGCTTGGTGAATCTCAAAAAACTTGATTTTATTAAAAAGTTAACGTTTCGCCACATTCGTGGCTTTTTGAAAAAGCCACGATTGTCGTGGCGAAACGTCAACTTTTTAATAAAATCGAGTTTTTTAAGGTTCAACAAGCCTGTTATTGCTAATATATCTGATTTGTGTAGAGATATTCTACTTCTAACCCATTGGGATGTTTGACCAATATACACACCCTGACAATCCTGACAGTTTAGCTGGTACACCACATTACTTTTCAAATTTGTTGGTATTGGGTCCTTGAGATTGCTATATGATGATTTCACCGTTTTTTGATTATAAGTTGTCAGTAGTACCTTTTCGTCTCTGAAAATAGATTTAATCATGGATGTTAGTTCTCTTATGTTAGGGAAAGATGCATAAAGTTTTTGTTCCGTGTCCTTTTTCGCTTGTTGTACATCAGATCCAGGTCCAAGTGTTGTATCCGAACCATATAAAAGTTTATTTATCAAAACAGCTGGATAAGAATTTTGTCTTAAAATTTCGAATAATTTTTTTAATCCATTCTGTTTGAAGGTTTCATGGCATATTCTAACAATTCTCTCTTTCATTCCCTTAATAAAGTTAATTTTTATATTCATATTATGGTCAGAGTGGTAATTTATGAATTTATTCGATGATGTATTCTTTCTGTACCAGTTTAATTTGATAGTGTTATTATGTCGGTGTACTTTTGTGTCGAGAAACGGACCTCCTTGTTCATGATCTTCCATCTCAATGGTAAACTGCAGATCTTTGCAGTAGGAATTGAAGCATTTCATTGTGTATTCAATTGGATCCTCCGGTAAGGCTATAATAATATCATCAACAAATTTTTCTATAAATGGTATTTTGAATTTCAACTTATTTATGCTGTTATCCAGTAAATCATCCATTACATACAATGATATAATTGGACTTAGTTTTAACCCCATTCCACAGCCAAATGTTTGCTGGTATAATTTACCACGAAATGTACAATAGTTGTTTTCAAGATATATATATATATATATATATATATATATATATATATATATATATATATATATATATATATATATATATACCTCCAACACTAGACAATATGGAACAGTGTATCAGAGAAGATTTTCTGAATGTACGCCCGCGTATGTTCTCAAATGTTGCTAAAGATCTATTACTTTACCTGTATTTAAGAGTTAATTTGTAGATTTCCATACGATAAATAGAGTCTGATGGTCGCTATTTTGAACACTTGATATAAAATATTGCTTGTTTCATATCCATAATTTTTTTTCCTCCATAATTTGAACAAATACACAACATTTGGGATATTGAAGAATAAATGCATATATTATGATCTTGATGTTTATTTCAATCATATCTGATTTCTCAAAACGCCATAGGCGACTTGATAAATGATAAATTTCTTAAAATCAGTTTGAAAGATGAAAATGTGCATTTTATTTGAAAACGTGAAAATATATCGATTGGAATGAATTCAGGTATTCGATAGACAATTAAATTTTACATCTGTTGGTGACATAAAATACGGGGTGTTCCTTTTAAGGTAAACAAGTTAGTGCCGTTTGAAGATTGCAATTTTTTTATTTAACTTTTATTCTTACACACCAAGACTCAGTCAATATTTCACAAGTGCGACATATAGTTTGTTCTTGTTAGTAGGCTTTATTATTAATTTGGTTGAAAACAAGAAAACAACAACTGAGAGTTTAAGCTTCAAAACTGATACTACATTTTCACAAAATACGAGATATTTCAAAAATAAGGTTTAGGTGAATTAAAAATATTCATGAAAAAAATAAGTTAAAAAGCAGACAACTATTTTTGAATAATTTTATGGCGGCTGTGGCCGTTTTCAGTTACTAACGACGTGCTACTCAGTCCACTATTAGCAGTCAGGTCTGCAAATATTACGTGCATTAAGCTGGCATTGTCAACATAGCGGAATAAAATCGACAAAGCTTTCTTTCTTCAAATGCGACTCTTAGTTATGAACTTATTAGGGCCCGTTCAAGTATTACGTAACGCAATTTTTGAAAATTTTTGACCCTCCCTGCCCCCTATGTAACGCTCCGTAACGTTTTCATGGACCCCTCCTCCCCCTTATGAACGTTACGTAACACCCAAGTGACCATTTTTACCTAAAAGTCACAAATATGTTGCGCAAAGTACCGGAAAGTTGCTTAAATACCGTTTTTATTGTTTTAATCGTGTTTTCGTTAATAATAAACAAAACAAGAGATTTTTATTTAATAAACAGTCATACATAATGTGATATGCTGAAAAGGGCTCAAATTTGTCCTAATAAACTTTTACTACTAATCTTACATTTAATTATGCCGTTTTCCTGACTTAGCCCTGTCGTTGCTTACATTTTTAGCTAACTTCATCCACCATTATTTTTCTCGTGCATTATTCAATTTTCGCTTATTAGCAGGTTTTCACTTTGAAAATCTGCTTATTGAAATGGGTGCGATTAGCAAAGTAGGACCTAGGCCCAAGATAGTTTTTCGTTTCATGACATTTCAGGATGCTTGGCATCAAAAACCCAATTTCAAAAGTCTCTCTTTCTCTACATATGTATATAATATATATATATATATATATATATATATATATATATATATATATTTATTTATATATATATATATATATATATATATATATATATATATATATATATATATATTATATATATATATATATATATATATATATATATATATATATATATATATATATATATATATATATATATATATATATATATATATATATAAATATATATATATATATATATATATATATATATATATATATATATTTATATATATATATATATATATATATATATATATATATATATATATATATATATATATGTTCGTATGTATGTAGGTAGATAGTTTCGTAGTTTCGCTCCTGTGTATTACGTGTTTAAAACCCTTGATGAAAACTGGCAACGGAAACAAAATATAAATGACGAATAATACAGTCGAGGTGTTCCCCATAAAACATAAACGGATAGAGTTGCCAACTTGGGACAACAAAATAAAACTGACTTACAATACAATCGAGGGATTCCCCGTAAAAAATAAACGAAAAGAGTTAACAACTTCGGAGATTGAAATTCTCTAGTTTTTTATTTCAATAAAAATCAATGTTACGTAGCGCGTTCTTCGAACCCCCCTCCCGCCCCTGTAACGCACCGTAACGTTTTACAAGACCCCCCTCCCCCCAAATTGCGTTACGTAATACTTGAACGCTCCCTTATCGATCATTTATTAAGTGTTTCCTTAATATCTATAATTAATTTCAATAATTTTTATTCTGAGTTGAAATTATTTAAATTTTGTTTGCACATGTAATAACTATTTTCATGTATCGAATAAACATTAAATTATCCTAAATATCTCTCTTTCAATGAGTCTAATCTGCGAGTGTGTATGAGCTGAATATGGCGGTCCTATCGAACGTTCGTACGGAAGAATCCGTAAAAGTCAGGGAAACCCGTCAGAGTCTCGTGGACCTAACATCCTATTACCTACATCCTGGCTCATCCTCTTACCGGGGGGCTGCAGATACAGTTGGGTCATCGCGATATACGAGAATACAGACGGGATTATTCTTTTTTTAGCTTCAATTTATACGATCTTTATGCCGGCTTTATAATAGTCACGCTTCTCTTGGAAATCGATGCCTGTTACGAATAAGAACGGAATTGATAATTAACTGTCATATCACTATTCAGGTCGTCAACGATTGACAGATTCCATGTGTTGAGAAGAAAAAAAAAAGACAAATGAAGAAAAAACAAAAACAGAATGAATTATTCAAACGATATTTTTAGGAATATTTTTGAGTCTTCATTTGTTCACCTATGTTACACTCCAGACACTTGAAGAGAATTAAAACTCGGCCTAAAATGAGTAACAGTTACAATTTCAAGGTTCGATGTATTCGTATTTGCGTATTGTTTTTGTAAGTGTTTTTACAGGACATGTTTTATGTGAATTATCACACTATTTAATTTGTAGTAATTTAAAATATGAAAGTATTGATATGGTTTTCCTTTTTTTGGTATAGATACATTCCTTGACAATTATATTTTCATGACTTGTGACTATAACAAGTAGTGAAATTTTATGATAAAATCTTACTCCTGAATTTGAAAAAAAAAGCTTTTCCCTCATTTATGTTCGTTTTCACATACCAATTATTAACCCTCTAAGTCAAATTGCAGGGGCTGTAGGGTTGTAAAAATTCCTTACACACGCGAAAGAACATAAATTTAATCCAATTTCTACATAAAAGTGGCAGTGGTTAGGAGATTAAATTTATACCGAGGGGGATTCTTTTTTAGCAGAGGACACCATACAAGTAGGCCTAAAAGTAGCACTAGAAAGAGGTTTTCAGATATATAGTTCAAAAACAATTTCCACATCTTTGGAAACTGGTTTGAAAAACTTTCGCTCAGTGTTATTTTCTGTCATTCCCTATCTCAAAATTTGAAGATGCTTAAATGTTGAATGAATTTTCCCAAATTCTGATAGTTCTGCCTCAAGAAAAAACAAAAACCAAACTTCCCCCCATTTGATCTAATGAGGGGCTGTTGGAAAAATAAACTGAAAATATATATGGATGTATATATATATATATATATATATATATATATATATATATATATATATATATATATATATATATATACATATAATATATATGATAACAATACTTTTATTCATTCCGAATAATGCTATAGTGTTACAGAGTGAATAAAAACATTGCTTCATATGATAATCCCTGAGGGAGCGGGACTAATCATAGGTACCTATAAATTCACAAAATGAAAAAAAATATATATAATAAAATAAATATTCTTCAATTAATGCAAATACTTCTTGTCTGTGTCATAAAATGACTTGTTTACCAAATATTTCAATAGTGCCATCAGAAGATTTCGAAAACATTCAGATAAAGAGTTGTAAATTTGACGTTCCTTTGTCGATATGCATATCTGCAGTTTTCTGAGATCAAGTTTTGCTTGTGAGAAGTACCAAAATTGTGCTTGATATTACAGTCTTTCAAAAGTAACATAACTGAATCCAGTACCTTCATACATTCCTATTATGGTTATCAAGCTATGGTAAGTGAATACAACTCTACAAGTGTCTCTTAATTTAAGGTTAAATATATTTCATAGGCATCAGTTTTGCAGCAACAGTATTCTTCCAATATCACTAGATCCTCCCCAAAATATTAATCCATACTTACTCTAGACAATACATAAGAATGAGAGGCAGTGATACCAGACATACCAACATTCCAGAAAGAATCTCCAAAGCATTAATCCTAGCAATGCTCACAAGTCCACTATTAATATGAGCTTTCCAGTTCAATCTCCTGTCTGTTGATATACAGGGTTATTCGACACGAAGAGCTATAGCTAAAGTATTTGGTTTTATAAAAGTTTTTTCTTTAGGATAGATAGGGACCTAGCAGGACTACATTTCAAAAATATTTTCATGTTGTACAGGGTATTCCAAAAACACGAAAAGTATCAAAGTTGTTGTTTTTTAAATGGAATATCCTGTATATTATTTCATTTTTGGATTTTACGATGAAAACAAATGCCAGTTTTATTGAGGTTTAATTCACCTAAACCTTATGGTTTTTGAAATATCTCGTATTTTGTGAAAATGTAGTATCAATTTGAACGCTTAAATTCTCAACTGGTGTTTTCTTGTTTTCAATCAAATTAATGATAAGGCCTACTAACTGGAACAAACTTCATGTCGCACTTGTGAGATATTGATTAACTTAGGTTATTTAATGTTGCTGAAGATTTTATCAAAAGGATACGTTTGGGTTTAGAGTCTGATG
The DNA here is from genome assembly GCA_030704885.1 of Cynegetis impunctata. Lineage (NCBI taxonomy): Eukaryota > Metazoa > Arthropoda > Insecta > Coleoptera > Coccinellidae > Cynegetis > Cynegetis impunctata. The sequence goes on from JARQZK010002976.1 coordinate 343,827, forward strand.
GTAGCCATTTTGAACGCTTGATTATAAAATATTGCTTATTTTATATCCATAATTTTTGTTTCCTTCATAATTTGAACTAGTACATAACATTCAAGATATTGAAAAATGAACGCCTATATCATGATCTTGATGTTCATTTCAATCAATTCTGATATCTCAAAATGCCATAGGCGTCTTGATAAATGATAAATTTCAGAAAATCAGCTTGAAAGATGAAAATGTGCATTGTATTTGAAAACGGGAAGAAATATCGATTGGAAAGTATTAAGGTATTCGATAGACAATTAAATTTCACATCTGTTGGTGACATAAAATACGGGGTGTCCCATTTAAGTTAAACAAGTTAGTGCCGTTTAAAGATTGCAATTATTTTACCTTTATTTTCACACACCAAGTCTAAGTTAATCAATATCTCACAAGTGCGACATGAAGTTTGTTCCAGTTAGTAGGACTTATCATTAATTTGGTTGAAAATAAGAAAACACCAGTTGAGAGTTTAAGCGTTAAAATTGATACACCATTTTCACAAAATATGAGATATTTCAAAAACCATAATCAAGGTTTAGGTGATTTAAACCTTTATGGTGACTTAAACCTCAATAAAACTGGCATTTGTTTTCATTGTAAAATCCAAAAATGATATAATATATAGGGTATTCCATTTAAAAAACAACAACTTTGATAATTTTTGTGTTTTTGGAACACCCTGTACAACACGAAAATATTTTTAAAATGTAGTCCTGCTAGGTCCCTATCTATCCTAAAACTTTTATAAATCAAATACTTTAGCCATAACTCTTCGTGTCGAATAACGTGAATAACCCTGTATATACAGGTTGACTCTGAGCTACGTAATCGGTCCATAACTTTTTTGTCATTGAAGATATCGATATGAAATTTTCAGAGCAAATATGGTCTGACTAAGTCTATTTTTGATATTTATAATTATTTTGAAGAAAATTGCACTTCCGGTTTTGCCGGAAGTGATATCAACTTTGTTATTTCAAATGGAATACTCTGTATATTTTTTGATTTTCGAATTTCTTATGTAATTTGTAATAAAATTGTCAAAACATTCTTTATACCTTAAATAAACAGTTTTCGAGTTATTAATTTTTTTCGTAAAATTTTGACAGTTGCGTCTTCAACAAATATAGGCTATAACTCCTTTGTTAGTAGGTCTATTTGTAAGCGGTTTGGATTTTTGTAACCTTTAAACAGTGTTTCATTAATTCCTTGTCAAAATTTTCTATATTTCTAACTTATTACTTGCTAAAATCTAGGGTGAATTTGGCAAATTTCAAACGTTAATAACTGTCTTATTCCTAATAGAATGCTATGTATATTTTTGCATTTTTAAATTTGCTATTCAATTACCTTTCGATTTGTATGACCATTTCCTATACCTAAAGTTAATAATAAGAAAGATATTTCACAATTTTGTAATAATTTATATATCAATACACTTGAGAAATCGTCTAGCGTGTTATTTTGACGTATCCATGGATACCAATAATAGAAATTATTTAAAATCTAATTGTGTCACCTTTTCTAGTATTTCTTCAGTTAATAAAATGGATTTTACGCGACAAGTAATGATAAATATGGTTTACTGTATTGGAGAAGCGGATCGAAATGTTCTGCTAGCTAGTAAAATTTATCATCAAAAATATTCTATTAGGTGCTACAAACCTAATGAACAGAAAAGGTGACACAATTAAATTTTAAACAATTTTCGTAATTGGTGTCCATGGATACGTCAAAAATAACCCTCTAGTCGATTTCTCAAGTGTATTGATATATAAATTATTACAAAATTGTGAAATATCTTTGTTATTATCAACTTTAGGTATAGGGAATGGTTATACAAATCGAAAGGTAATTGAATAGCAAATTTGATTATGCAAAAATATACATAGCATTCCATTAGAAATAAGAAAGTTATTAACGTTTGAAATTTGCCAACTTCACCCTAGATTTTATCAAATAAAAAGTCAGAAATATGGAAAATTTTGACATGGAATAAATGAAACAATGTTTCAAGGTTACAAAAATTTAAACCGCATATCAATAGATCTACTAACAAAGAAGTTATAGCCTATTTTTGTTGAAGACGTAACTGTCAAAATTTTACGAAAAAAATCAATAACTCGAAAACTGTTCATTTAAGGTATAAAGAATGTTATGACAATTTTATTACAAATTACATAATAAATTCGAAAATCAAAAAATATACAGGGTATTCCATTTGAAATAACAAAGTTGATATCACGTCCGGCAAAACCGGAAGTGCAATTTTCCTCAAAATAATTTTGTAAAATAGACTTAGTCAGACCATATTTGCTCTGAAAATTTCATATCGATATCTTCAATGACAAAAAAGTTATGGACCGATTACGTAGCTCTGGGTCACCCTGTATATATATATATATATATATATATATATATATATATATATATATATATATATATATATATATATATATATATATATATATATATATATATATATTATATATATATATATATATATATATATATATATATACATTAGATATATATATATATATATATATATATATATATATATCAGACATCAAAATGATTCAAAAATCAGTACCCCACCTCACTACTGACTTTCGAAAAAGTGCAAGAGTTGTTTATTTCCGGGGAAAATACGACTAAAGAGCGTTCTTTTCTTAAATCTAACCGCATTCGCATTGAACTTGGTGTTGCACTTGACCTTCAGCTGCTTCGTCCCTGTTGGTACATCGACTCATATTTGTGTACATCCGTTCAAGAGATAAGTTATCTCCGAAGATGAGCAGCCAAGCGTGCCCATAGCTGCCAGACAGATACTCCCCACGATAATTTACCTGCTATAAACGAATTCTCGACAAGTGCTTCGTCTCTCTTCTGCACCCACGAAGATCACTCTGGATACAGGCTGAATAACAATTAGACTGAAATGAGAGAATCATAATATGTGATGTCGAAGGTACTGGTGCGGAACTCCGTTGATCTGATACACGGTGGGTGTCGGGATAAGCCCGAAGAAACATTCAAAAACATCGCTCTGCTATCAAAAAACTGAACAAAATTTGTTATTTTAAAACAATGGTTAATAATAACAATTTACACATTTATTAGAAGAAATAACGCATGACGCACGTTTCGGTGGAACTTCACCTTCTTCAGATGGTAATGGCAAACTTACTATGTTTCTCTGTTATAACGAAAACAAGAAATGACAAATTGTGTAGAAGGGGTAAATATAAACAAATAGTTAAATTACACAAACTAGGCTATCCAATCAGACCAGTAGTGTCACTCACTGCAGCACCTTCAGTGTTTTTGTCGCATTTTCTAATAGAAATAATTCAAAATTATTGTAAATTCCAGACCATATTCTCAATCAAAAACTCTTACGATTTAGTCAATAAAATTGAAAATATTCAATCGCCACTTAATTCTAAATTGATGTCCTAGGATGTAGTTAATCTTTTTCCAAGTATACCACCCAAGGTTCCTTCAACCCTAATAGAGAAGTTACTTGATAGCAATCTTGTTAATCCTTTCATAAAATCAGATATATTGTCGCTATTGGAATTATGACTGGAACAAAATTATTTTAGTTACAATGATAAGATTTACAGCAGTACTGAAGGCTTAATTATGGGAAACCCTCTGAGCCCTTTGTTGGCTGAAGTATTCATGGATAATTTGGAACAGTTAATTCATAATCATCCAGTTAGTCGACAATTCGTTTATTGGTTTAGATATGTGGATGATATTATTTGTTGTTTCACTGGTACTCTTAGACAACTAGACTGCTTTCAAACATTCATTAACACTTTACACCCTAATATAAAATTCACTTTAGAGATGGAAAAAGATAACTCAATTAACTATTTGGATTTGAAAATAACAAACATAATTTTTCAATTTTTCGCAAACCATCGCACACTGATAGCGTCATACATAGTACTTCCCTACATCCATTTCAACACAAAATGGCAGCTTTCAATAGTATGGTGCATCGTTTAGTAAATATTCCACTTTCAAATGCCAATTTTCACATCGAGAAAACTATAATCAAACAAATTGCCGTAAATAATAATTATGATCATATAATAATAGACAATATGATAGATAAAAAGTTGTTCAAAAATACTATGAAATAGAACAGCCTCACTTTCATCGGAAATTCAAGTAGAAAACTTAAATATCTCTTATCTAAGCACAACATTAACATTGATTATCGTACCGGTAATAATTTAGGAAATCATATAAAAAATTATTAATCCAAAGTTCCATAAAGATAATAAATCAGGAGTTTATAAAATTAATTGTGGTGATTGTGATAAGTTTTACATTGGTAGAACTTTCAGAAGTTTTCAAACTAGAATTTCAGAACACAAACGTAGCTTTGTTAATCAGAAGTCGGATTCACGCTATCCAAACCATTTAATCCAAGAAAATCACACATTCAATTTCGATTTTAAAATATTAAATACTGAAAATAAGGGAATTAAACTTAATTTTTTAGAATTATTACAGATAAATAAATACAAGCATTCCGGTCTCCTATTGAATAGCCAAATCGATCATACTTCAAGCCCCCTTCTCAATCTTTTCAAAATTACCGAACTACCTGACTAGCAGTTTAGAATTGATTTTTCCTATTCTAATAATTATTTGTTACTATCTTTCTATTTACCCCTTCTACACAATTTGTCATTTCTTGTTTTCGATATAACAGAGTTAACATTAAACATAGTTAGTTTGCCATTAGCAGGTGAAGTTCCACAGAAACGTGCGTCATGCGTTATTTCTTTTAATAAATGTGTAAATTGTTATTATAAACCATTGTTTTAATATGTTTATTAATTTACACCAAGTATCGGCCCAATCATTGCAAAATTTGTTATAACTATCATTAAATTGCAGGGAGTTTCACGGTTCTGCTTATAGGTTGATCACACGATTAAATGAGCGGAATATATTTGTTGACATAAATCGATGACATGATACGAATTCGAACATGGAATGTCTTTTGATAATTGGAAATCATCATCAAGTAAATATCTAACGGAACTAGAAATATGAGTCCAAACATCAAAAACTGCTCATTAATTCATAAATAATTCAGAATAAGGGGAATATGGTGATACACTCAAACAGTGGCGTAGCGAGCTTAACTCGCGTTCGGGGCACAATACATCTTTAGCGCCCCCGTCCCCCATTCAAAAACCATATAATATATGTTACATACACTCGCCAATGAATGAAGTGATCGGATCAAGCTAGGCTTTAAATTTGAGACAAAAAATGTTGTTGAGAAAAAAAGACTAGATTTGTATTAAAAACACGCAGTTTTCAAACAATAAAAAAGTAAATAATTATTACATCTAGAGAGATACATATATTTAATAATAATATGATTATAATACATTAATAAAACTAATTACTACGTATAACTCTTCCTTGCTTTCGATGGAGCAAATTTATCAATAATATCATCGATGTTGATCATTTCAAATTTTCCTCTTTACACAATTAAAAATTCTAGATCTTGTCCCATCGTTGATCGTAGATATGTCAAAGTTAATTTGCTGAATGATCGTTCGAAGCTAGCAATTAACACTGAGATGGTCAGGAGTATTTAAAGTGCCACTCTCAGGTTTGTAAAAACATCTTTTTCATACGAGATTATAAAAGTAACAAATTCTAAGAGCCCTTTCAGACTTGGATACTGTATCCGAGATACGCGTATCCCAGATACAGAAAATACATGCGTTTATATGTACGTTTTCACACTGCATTCAGCACAGCATACCGTATCGCGATACTAAATTTCTGAATCTCGCTCATTCAGCCGCCGGCGACAGTATCCGAATCCGGGATACCGAATTATCATTGTGGCTTATGGACCTGTTCAGACTTGCATACTTTTGCGATTCAAAAAGCACAATAGCATAGGTGTACAATATTTTTATTATTTATTAGTAGAAGTGAAGTGGAATAGAACGGTTTTTCGTTTGTACCATGGAGAATATAGTTTTTGATAACGAATATTATGAAGTTCTTCAAAAGGTTCTATGGACGTTCGATAATAATTAAAAAACTTTGTTCGATTTTGTAGTAATTCTTGGTGAAGAAGGTTATAAATTCCTTTAGTTTCCCTTAATTCTATTATAGGATGAACCCACATAGTTCGTCTCCTTTTAATTTTTTCTTTTTGTTGATAATATACCACAGCATAGCGCACTCTTCAATATCCATTTCATTAAAAGCACCGTACAGCACTGATATTGTACTGATAAAAAATTTTTACAAAACTATATTCTAACAAAAGTATCTTGACTGTATCTGGCCTAAATTCTGTATCTCGCATACAGTATCTCGGATACAGTATCCTAGTCTGAAAGGGCTCTAATGGAGTTTTAGGTTCAATTTCTTTTCTACTGCGGAGTAAATTTTTTGCAGTCACATATTTCGATAAAGAGTTAGAGCCCTTTCAGACTAGGATACTGTATCCGAGATACTGTATGCGAGATACAGAATTTAGGCCAGATACAGTCAAGATACTTTTGTTAGAATATAGTTTTGTAAAAAAATTTTATCAGTACAATATCAGTGCTGTACGGTGCTTTTTATGAAATGGATATTGAAGAGTGCGCTATGCTGTGGTATATTATAAACAAAAAGAAAAAAATTAAAAGGAGATGAACTATGTGGGTTCATCCTATAATAGAATTAAGGGAAACTAAAGGAATTTATAACCTTCTTCACCAAGAATTACTACAAGATCGAACAAAGTTTTTTATTTATTATCGAACGTCCATAGAATCTTTTGAAGAAATTCATAATATTCGTTATCAAAAACTTTATTCTCCATGGTATTATCGAACGTCCATAGAATCTTTTGAAGAACTTCATAATATTCGTTATCAAAAACTTTATTCTCCATGGTACAATCGAAAAACCGTTCTATTCCATTCACTTCTACTAATAAATAATAAAAATATTATACACCTATGCTATTGTGCTTTTTGAATCGCAAAAGTATGCAAGTCTGAACAAGTCCATAAGCCACAATGATAATTCGGTATCCCGGATTCGGATACTGTCGCCGGCGGCTGAATGAGCGAGATTCAGAAATTCAGAGCCCTTTCAGACTAGGATACTGTATCCGAGATACTGTATGCGAGATACAGAATTTAGGCCAGAATTTAGTCAAGATACTTTTGTTAGAATATAGTTTTGTAAATAAATTTTATCAGTACAATATCAGTGCTGTGCGGTGCTTTTTATGAAATGGACATTGAAGAGTGCGCTATGCTGTGGTATATTATATTTCTGGGGCCCTAACTACAGTGTACCATGTATAATTTATTTCCGTAACTTACAATTTACTTGATAGTTTGCGAACAGTTACTAGATAGTAGTGCACTGATTAATACAAATTAAACATCAATTCGCTTATCTAAAGGGTTTTCACTGCAATCCGTAAAAACTTAAAAGCAATATAAATTAACGAATAAACTCATTATTCATCGCTAATAAACAATATTATTGAAATATTTCATTTAATTTTTGTTATCCATCTTGAGATGATTATTGTAAAAATCAGTAAGCTTTCGACAAATAATCGTCTTGTTTCGAGAATTTTTAATAATATAATAATTTGATTTATTTAGCTAATGAATTTATGCATTCCTTTTTGAATGCACTGTATAATTACTTTTATAAATATACCTACCATATTCATTTTGTTGAACAATTGTCATTTCTTCAAAATTTTCACATACCTGTTTGGTAATTTCCACCCAACATTTTTGTTTTATATTTCTGTCGAAATGATTTTCATTACTTGTATCCCATATACAAGAATTCGGTTCTACCAAACTTATAAATTTCTCGTTATAAAAAACTTTATTCTCCATGGTACAATCGAAAAACCGTTCTATTCCATTCACTTCTACTAATAAATAATAAAAATATTATACACCTATGCTATTGTGCTTTTTGAATCGCAAAAGTATGCAAGTCTGAACAAGTCCATAAGCCACAATGATAATTCGGTATCCCGGATTCGGATACTGTCGCCGGCGGCTGAATGAGCGAAATTCAGAAATTTAGTATCGCGATACGGTATGCTGTGCTGAATGCAGTGTGAAAACGTACATATAAACGCATGTATTTTCTGTATCTGGGATACGCGTATCTCGGATACAGTATCCAAGTCTGAAAGGGCTCTAAGAGCCCAGATACATATATACATATATATATATATATATATTTTTATATATATATATATATATATATATATATATATATATATATATATGTATAATATAAAATACATAATTATGTAAAATTTCGAAATTGCAGTCAGAATAATTGTTGGGCTAGGTGAAAGAATACTCTTCGTCATGATGGAGCTTGCAAAAAAGTTGATTCTTTTTTCAAGACATATAGAATAAAAGGAACCAGTCTTAGTTACACAGCATTTACAACCATTCTCTAAGTAACTCCGATCATTTTGTCCTTGTAGTTTTTGACTCTGGCATGATAGGAATATGTTTGCTGGTTTTTTAAAAATTAGATTTTTAATATTGAATTTGATGTTTCCTTATGTTGACAGTTTTTCAAAATTTCACCCATCAGCTTTTCCGTTTTTCATTTACGCATTCAAAATTTACATTACCTCATGTTAGTAAGTATTTTTAGCCTGGTTGTTAATGCTGTGTAACTGAGTTCAACAATTACTCTGACTGCAACCTCAAAATTTGCATATATATTTATATATATATATATATATATATATATATATATATATATATATATATATATATATATATATATCAGGGGCGGCTAGTCAAAGGAGGCTAAGGAGGCTAAGCCTCCTCAATAATATTCTGTGTATCACTAATATATATATATATATATATATATATTATATTGAATAGTCAGCATTCAGCATATTCATATTAATCAAAATCATAGTATTTTATGCACCTACCTTCCTCTCAACCTACATTATATAATATAATTTATTAATTAAGATAGAAGGTATTTACATTTACTGCATTTCATTCATTTCAAGATTTGTGTATATTCTCAACGTTCATTATGCCTGCCACAGAAAAGCAAACAACGGTGCAAATACTCCGAATGAATACTTCATTGCAATAGAAAAGCAAAACACATGTAAATGGTAACACGGATAGGAACCCAGTCTAATACAATGTCGACCAATCACAACTATAGAATTTCGCGTGACATCGAGTGAATTCGTTGAAAAGCTGAATCGTAGTGTGATCGTAGTTACTAATGGCAGCGTGTTTACTTATATTGCTCGCGTATTGTTTAAAAATGAGTTTGGTTACTGAAGTTAATTTCAAAAATTTCAATGGTGACTTAGTGGAGTATTTGTTATCCCATAACTTTAGTGCACTAAGTTATGAGGATAAAGTTTTGATAAAAACATTGCAACCTACCCCTGAGTTAAACAGTTTGGTGCAGCGTAACAGACAACAAAACCGCGGTTTTAATACAAGGAATTATGAGAGACATTTACTCACGAAATCGGCTCAAGTTTCTTTTGGAAAAACTTTCAGAATTTCGTGCAGAAGTTTATTTTAAAAACTATTTTCTGTATTTCAAACTACTGATGATACGACTCAATTTAACCCAAAACGAAAGAAATTCAGTTACGCAGATATGGAGCTTCACTATAAGCAAATATTTTATGAAATTTTGGATACTATTAGGGGTCAAATAGAAATAAAGTTCTCTGATTTGAAAGAACTGCATTTCTTCGACTTACTCAATAAAAATTTGTTAACTGGATTTTCGGCTAATTTTCCAGATAACCTTTTGGAAAATTTATTTCAAAAATACACTTTTCTTGATAAGGTGGCCATAAAAAGTGAACTGTGTGTTGTTTATAATGACAATGAAATTTTTGGGCAAAATGAAAATCATGTGAGGAATATTAAATACCTTTTTGATAATGATTTGAATCAAGATTCACCCCAAGTTTATAAACTCTTATGTCTAATTGTTTCTATCCCGGTGACATCGGCTTCCGTAGAGCGCTCGTTTTCCACTCTTAAGAGAATTAAAACTTATTCCCGAAATTCAATGAGCCAGGATCGTTTGAAAAATATTAGTTTGTTGTCTATTGAAAAGGAATTGGTAAAATTTTATGAGGATATTATAGATCATTTTGCTAACGTTAAAGATCGCAGAATCCCGCTAATCTTCAACAATATATAATAACTTTTTATTTGCTCTCACCAGCTGTTAACAAATTCGTTAAGTAGGTAGGTACCTATTTTGTGAAAGAAAAAAAAAATTGCTGAATAGATGAATTGATTATTTGGCTGAGAAGAGTTTGTGTGAATATTGTAAATTGGAGCTGTAGGTCCAAAGGTACACTCTCGAAAGTGAAAACAAATTTAATAGACCTTAGGGTGCTTGTTTAACTTTGATTTTCTTTAAATTATAAGGCGGTTGACCTTGAAATCCTAAAAAATTTTTGCCTATGGTGTATTTTTTAACACCTCTTTTTAGCCTCCTCAAACCAAAACTCACGAGCCGCCACTGATATATATATATATATATATATATATATATATATATATATATATATATATATATATATATGAATATATATAAATTTTGAAATTTAAACTACGACATCTTTCGCCGTTTCAAAGTCGTGAAAGAATTTCATAACTTCAAATTGCTATAATCATTTTTGTTATTTTCAGTCTGTAGTGAGCTGATTTTGTTCAACTCTAAATAATCGAGTTCTAATATTGCGGTAGTTATTCCTCTACAAAGCCATGAACGACCTGATAATGAACGACCCATGTTGATTCAAATATTTTGTCTATGAATCTATAAAACACAACACTTTTCATTCTCGCAGCGTGTGTTGAGCTTACTTTAATTATTATCTTACATAAAAAATAATTGAGTTATTACAACGCTACTAGGATTAACTTTTGCAGATATTCTTAAACAAATAAGCCGTGAACAATACAATGATGAGTGACCCTTGTTGATACAATTCTTTTCACCATTAGTCTGTAAAAGCAACACTTTTTAGTCTTATTTTCACCGAAAATACTTACTATTGCAGCGTATCGCAAAAAATCAGTCAACGGAAGTAGTTTTTTTATCCGTTTTAGACCTCGTAGAACACGATTTTCGAAAAATGTTTCATGTCTGATACCTATAGGTATGTATATATAAATTTGGGCATATTAGCATCTCCAGCGGCTCCTATCGAGTCAACCTGAATTTGGTACCTGTGATTGTTTTCGTTGCAGAAGGAGAGCTGCAACCGCCGCCATTTTTTCCTAGATATTTCTAATTTTCACATTAATATACGCCCAAGCATCTCCAGCGGCTCGCATCACATGAAATCAGCTAAAAATTACTTCATATTTTTAAATTTATTCCCTTTTCAAGAACCTATATCGTGCGAAGTGTGACGAATATACAGCGTGGGCCTTCGGCCCGCCGCTAAACGATTCTTTTTCCTCCTCTGCTACCCATTCGTAGGCGCAATTACGCATACTGAAGTACGCGAATAAAAATTTATTATATATTTCATATATATATATATATATATATATATATATATATATATATATATATATATGTTCCCCAAATTCGATGGCCTATTAGAAGTATCTAGAGAACGGAAAAAGTTAACGACTTGAAATTCGGGCTACACGTATAAGAGGTTATGATCTATACTTGGGAAATATTATCATCATTGCAACGTTGCCAGATCTACGAGTAACTTATGCTCACTTTATTTTTTCAAATGGCACACCATGTATATTTTAATATTTTTGTATTCTGTGGAACATTTTGAATTTTTTTTATAGACCATATGACATACCTAACTTGAGTCATTTCCAAAATAAAAATTATTTTTTGAAAAATTTGGCGACAAACACCTCCGAACTAAAAATTTATTTTTTCTCAACTGTCACTGCTAGAGCCCTGAAATTTTTGTTAAAAAATTATATAAGGCTAGGTTAACATAATAAATTATGAGAGTCAAGGTACCTCATACAAGGTGTTCACAAAATAATATTCTTCGGGTAGAACATAAAAGTGAAATTTATGCATTAATTTCAAATAGGACACACTATATTTTATAGCAGCATTCAAAGGAAGAACAAATTCCTCAACTGAAAGTATTATATTATATAATACCTATCTCTAGCGGTTCAAGACTTATGGGCAAAAAACTAGAAAAACTCAATTAGAACAAACATAACTTTTCATTCTAGGCCTGCGGGCTATCATGGCAACGCAAATAAATGTCACCGGTTTGCTCACCTTTAACCTCGAACTTTGGCACATGTCAGGCATTCAAAAAAAATACAGACTCTAACCAAAGAGTGAAATAATGATAATAATAACTAGGTATGCAATGCAAGCTGCTGTTTGCAAATATTGAGCGAAGCAACCATTTTTTGAACTGAATTTGAGATTTTCAAAAATAAAAGTCATGTCGTCCTTAACCAACATGTATATTCCGAATCTGCGCCCTGCCTGAATGCGGACATGTCTAGGACACAAACACCTATGTTTATGTCATAACAGAGGAGCATAGACCCACATATGTGCGGACATGTACTGAACATGTTAATCGCAGATTCGGAATGGCCTTTTGTGTCACTAAAATTCAAAAGGCAATCATTAGCATACATGTTGGTTAAGAACGACATGACTCTTATGTTTGAAAATCTCAAATTCAGTTCAGAAAATGCTTGCTTCGCACAATATTTGCAAACAGCAGCTTGGATTGCATACCTAGTTAATATTATTATTATTTCACTTTTTGGTTAGGGTCTGCATTTTTTTAAAATGCCTGACACGTGCCAAAGTTCGAGGTTAAACGTGAGCAAACCGGTGACATTTATTTGCGTTGCCATGATAGCCCACAGGCCTAGAATGAAAAGTTATGTTTGTTGTAATTGAGTTTTTCTAGTTTTTTGCCCATAAGTCTCGAACCGCTAGAGATAGGTATTATAGTATACTATACTTTCA